>JAOSBK010000002.1:37732714-37751855 GCA_027568895.1 Erythroxylum shatona
GAAAGTTGTAGGTTGTCTTTTTATCTTTCCGTTGATATAAAGTATGAAATTTTTGGGCAATGGAGAAGGAAGATATGATTTTTTTAGAAATTATGATGCTGTTCAAGATGAGCTTGTCGACCAGTCACTTTTGAGTGAACGTTTGACCCCTTTAGAGACCGAAATTGTTTTTAAGTCCTTCATGGAAGTTGTAGATCTTTCTTTTAACTTTCCATTGATACCAAATTTGCAAATTTTGAAGTTCTGAGTCACAAGTTATGAATTTTAGAAGTTGAAAAGTCAGAAGAGGAGAAGACAGTATTCGCATGCGAGCGCCGATTTGCAATTTTTCCTCCCCGATCCGACCTCTCTCCATTCTTTGGGCCATAAATTTTTCGTCCGACCTCCGATTGACCTGATTTTTGAAACGTTAGATTTCTAAGACATTCTTTTACCTCTCCACAAAAATTTGTAGGTCTTTATATAAATTTAAGAAAGATGGATTAAATCAAAGTGAGTTGGATATTTTTCTGAACATGCTTCAATATTTTGGTGATATATTGATCTGTAGAGCTCCGATTGGATTGATTTTTTTTCAAATTAAACTAGAGACATGGAGCTACAACTTATCTAAAGGAATTGAATTTCAATTCAGCCCCTAAGACTTTCAATTTCTGGAGTAAATTCGGGTTTAGTATTTAGTCTTGGTTTAATGTTAGCCCAATAGTGTTTTGGCCATAATTGCTTCATTTCTGAACCAAATTGAGTGTTTTTAATGTCGTTAGAAATGTAATTCAATGGGGAACAAATTTTCTGAAGAAGCCGGTCTGAGACTCTAAAGGGAATTTCCCCAATTATGCTTAGTAAGTTATAAGAAGTGAGCCCTCCATGCGTTTATGATTCCGAATGTTGGACTTCGAAAACGGGGTCCAACATTAGGAAGGTCAATTAAGCATATGAAGAGACCATACAAGTGATAATTCCCCTATAAAAGGGGCAAGAGAGATGCCTAGAAGATTTGATTCACCATTTGGAGTAAATGGACTACGAAAGATAAGACTTGAGTTAGAGGCCATGGTGGAGGAGATTGAGGGTATTAAATCAACATCACAATAAGTATTATAGGAAAGCATTAAAAGGATGATCCATTAAGTGAAGCAACAATAGATTTCCTTGTATGGGAAGAAATAGGAACATGGGGAGATGCGCACAAATTATTTCCAATAATTGAATTAGAAGGAAGAGAAAATGACCACATATTTCTACCATGTCTGATTTACATGAAACGTAATCCTTTTCCACCATTTATACCTTGGGATGATGAGCATAGTAAAGTAGTAATAGATGATCCGTACTTTTTCTTACCTTTTATTATCTATTTTCTTTTTTCTTATAATTTTCCTTTGTATATTCCAAACTACCTCTAATTATTATGTGTTTCTTTGATTTAGTACTTATTTTGTTTAAATTTGTCCCTAGTATAATTCACATTTTATAATTTCTACTTTTGATAATCTCTGTGTAACATATCAAGCATTTGTATATGTATATTACCCTATAATTGAATAGTAGGCAATAACAGACGGTATACTAACTTTGTACTTATTATTGGTCCATTAAGGACAATGTACAATTTAGTGTGGGGGAGAGGTTACTTTGAGATTATTTTGAGGCATATATGACAAGTAAATTGATCTAATTATAATTAGCTCAATAAGAAAAATTTTTGAGAAAATAAATAATGAAAGAAAATTGATTATGAGAATTCACTAAAAGTTAGATTATATTGTGATTTTACTAGGTTAGGTTAAATTTAATTTCAATTATAAAGTGGGTTTATTTTTGTAAAATGTCTTTGAATGTTCTTAAGTGAATTTAATTAATGCTAGCGATCAAATCTAATATTAATTTATATGAGGATGATTTAAGATAACTTGTATGTGAACGGACCATTATTAGGAATTGTATAGGGTGATGATAGAGATATGGTTACATAAATTCTCTGGAATTAGGGTCAAACATAAACTCTAATAATTGTAATTTCATATGAGGAGTCAATGAATAATAAGAGGATTGGGCGGGTTATGGTCACGGTGTAGCTAGATTTAGTTATTGAAAGAAAACTAGATAGAATGAGTTTTTTATTATTAACTATTATGGGATTCAAGATTGTAATTATTATATTTTTAAATTTTTATAATTATTATATTTTTAAAATTTTATTTTTGCTATGAGTTTGGATGAATATCAATTTGAGTAAATGAGAATTTTTGTCTCTTTTAATTTTTAGTATATGAATGATTATTAAATTGAGCATGTTAATTTGACGTTTACTAAATGGAAAGGTTTGTGGTTGGATTTTAACATTTGATGACAATCTAATACAAACCCAATCAAATTATCAGTACTAAGAATGCAAATCAAAAAAAGAAGATTTAAGAGTATCTTATTACTTTAAAAATTTGTAGCCTTTTTTTTTTGTATCTTTTGTTGTGAGATTGAAAGAAGCTTTTGTTGGTATTTTATGTTGTGAGGTTGATCAAAAAAATTTTAAAAAAATTTGCAGAATTATTTATGAAGCTGAAAGAAGTGGAAGAAGCTTTTGTTGTTATTAATATCATAAATAGCATAAATAATTTTATTATATAGCATAAATAATTTTATTATAAAATAAAATATAGTTAAAATTAATAAAAGTGCTTTTTATTTTTATGTTACCAAACAGTTTATTGTATCAAACTCTTTTTAAAAAGTTGTTTTTTTAATTGACAGCTAAACAGTCAACTGGTTTCTTAGAAAAGCTCTACTGACAAAAGCTCCACTGATAAAAGCTCTATTGACATAAGCCCATCCAAACAGACACTAAGATTCAAATGCTTTATTTGTAAAATTAGTTTTCTGCTTATTACCATTTGTACTCAATCCCCACTTCTGGCACTTTTGTTAATAATTTTCTAGAGATTTTTTTAAGTGTTAAGATATTTTTAAAATATTTCTTATGATTTTAAAACATGAATCATATTTAGATAAAATTTGAGTGTGGTCAACTATCATGAAGATGAAACACATAAGCATTTAAAACAAAATATGTCTCATCTTAAACGAAATTCAAATCAAGAGAATCGCTATCGAAAAAAATACAAAAATATAAGGGGATGGAGAAGAGGATTGGAAACATGGTCACCACTCTTTGGGCTTATAAACTAATGTTATTATACAAGACAGTTCTCATATTGGTTACTATTGACCATTATTTTAAATAATTTTTAAAAATTATAAAATAGTTTGTAAATTTTATAAAAATTATAAGATAGTCTCTAAATATATTATATTATATAATTTTTTACTTTGCTTCAATCATATCTTAAGAAATCATAATAAAATAAATTTGATATAACATCTCTTTATTTTTATTAATATTATTTTACACTTGTTTCTCATATAAATAATAACCACAACAATTAAGATAAGAAAATTTTTTATTTAACTCTCATATACAAAACTAAAAATAATACAAAGTTAAAAAATATACATTTATAATAAATTAATTTAATTTCAAATATCATCTTTATATATTTCAAAAATTATTATACTAACCTTTTTACGTGTATGTATTAAAAAGTATATATATTGTCAATATATTTAAATTATATTAAATTAAATATTTAATTATGTAATGTCCAATAAGTTTGTATAAGTTTAATTATATAAAAAATATAATATTTAACTAGAATTTTGGTTATCAACTAATACTAGTTGAAATACCTAGTATCGACGGATATTAAATTCTGATACAAAATTTTATTGTTTAATACTTTTTTTGACCAATATAACCGTTATGGTGACCTTTATCACAAGGTTACTCGTCATCTGAGTACCCGAATTAAAGGACTAATTCGTCCAGGTGGCGTTTGGTTTAACTCAATGGGCCTTGAATTAGTTAATTTTTTTAATTCAGTTTTTATTTTTTAGTTTGATTTATTTTAATAATTTTTATTGAGTTAATTAATTAATCAAACAATTTTTACAAACTAATAGATTTTTATAAACTAAAATAAACTAATTATTTTTATTTAACAATTTTATTTTTAATTAAATTTTAAATTTTTCTGTAGATAAAAATAATCTCTTTTAATTATAATATACTTGTGATTTATGATGTTCTTGTTCAAGCTACAGAAAAAGAAAAAAATATTGGGTCGCTCATTTGGGAAACAAATCGTCTGTTCCATGAGCTTTTATCCATCTAATAAATAAAAGCTTATGAAAAAAAATTAGATGAATGAAAGCTTATGGACCAAAGTAGTAACATATTAAATGTAACAAACACTTGATCATGCTCATCTCTTATTACTTGGGAACAGAACAATCGATTTTTGAAAGACCATTATTTTAAAAGAGATCCATAGTTGAATTTCCTCTTTTTTGTTTTATTACAAGGGAAAGAAAGCAATCAAAACTAGCGCATATGTTGGGAATACAACACTTCTTACGCATCTCTGTGAAGAAGCTCCTGGACGACCTCCAGAGGCTCCTGTAGAAGGTGCAAGCCCGGACTTAATAAGATTGCTATAGCCACCAATCTGTCAGCACACTAGTTTTCCTCGCAAAAGGCATGCTGAATATGAACCTCCTAGTCATGAAGTAAAAGGCCACGGATACCTGGAACCAAAGAAGTATCCTCAGTTAGTGCTCCTTGGGAGGAAGAGAGAATGTTAATAACCTCTAAAGAGTCCACTTCGACGACGACGCGTCGATAGCCCAGGTCCCAGGCCAACGTGATGCTTAAGAAAACTCCCCAGAATTCTGTAGATAAGGGCGAACCTCTCCCAATATGTTGCTATCCTTAATTTATTATTGTTCCACCAATAACGATCGACCAGGGACAATTTAGAATAGTATTATAAAGCTTATGGTTTTACTATCAAGTCACATACTTGATGACATAAGCCTAATACTATTCATGGAATGTAAATCACATTACATAAATGATATACATGCATATATAAAAGAATACCTCATAATATCTTATTAATAAGTCATAATGTTAGTACAAAAGTCACATATGTCCATTGGCCTAGGGCACACTACTATCAGAACCAACACCAATTAATCATCCAAAAAAAATTTACAAAGACACCTAAACAATATATGAAACATTGAGAAACACTTAGCATATAACATGTAAAGAAGAATAACTAACTCTACAAATTAAGTATACAAAAGCCAAAAATCTAAGATGTTACAATTCTTGTGAACTATGAAATTCCTATAAAGTTTTCACCATTCAACTAAACAATACGAAGAGCCTAATATTTGGAATCGAATTTTAATTGAATTTTATTTAAAGCTTAAATCTTTTATAGTTATAAAGGTTAGTAGACAATAATATGGTTCAGATCATAGATATATTTCCTTAAACATTGACACAGATATAAACATCATGAAAATAGTATGTGCACTAGGAAAACCAAATGACATAGTTAATTAGTCATATGAATCCAAATTAGATTTATTGTTTCAAATTATATAAGTTTACATAACATGCAATTGATACATTATTTTTACTAACATAATTACCAATAATATCTACAAAAGCAAAATCCTTTCCTAAAATATGAAATCGATAATCCATAAGTTCAATGGTGTGATTTTATATGAATTTTGGTTATAAAAGATAGAAACAGATGGTGCAAGTATTTAAATTCACTTAACATCACACAATTACATAAGTGATTTTATATGAATTTTGGTTATAAAAGATAGAAATAGATGGTGCAAGTAATTAAATTTACTTAACATCACACAATTACATAAGTGATTTTATTTGAATTTTGGTTATAAAAGATACACATAGATGGTGCAAGTAATTAAATTCACTTAATATCACACTGTAGCAACCCGTCTTCAAATGATTGAGGGATTTAAAGAGTTAGATTAATGAGTCATATGAGTGTTAGGATGTAGAACAAAATTGGTGCATCCATGACATGATTTTATAATTATGTTCAAATGCATAATATGAGCATACACACATTAATTGTGAGTTAGACAAATGGCATTCAATGAACATATTCTGGAATGTGGAATTGAAGGTAATATGAGATATGAATATGTTTTTCCAATGCCTTGTACTTTGGTTTACTTATGATAAAAATTGATGGATTAATATTAGTAACTTGGAATTGATTTTCATAATTAGGAGATTGATAATTTAATATGTACATTTAGTCTTGGAAAATTGCCAAGTTACAAGATTAATTGAGACATGGAAAATTAGGATGACTAAGCCTAACATTGTGTGACATTTGGCATAGTTATATGAGTTACAGTTGGATTTTAATTAATTAACGAATAGACCAATTATAAAGTGACAAGTGGACCAATTAATGTGTGACATATGGACCAATAGCTAAGAGACAATGGTAGGATATTTAGTGTACAAATGCAAGACATGCCAAATGACATGTGTCAATGAAGGATGAAGACATCTTACATTGCATTATCTTTAGGTAGTAAACTTTCGATCGGATCTTTCTACACCTCCTTCCTTGTTTTCCACCAAAACTCACTTCAAGCTTTCTTCTCTGCATTTTGATTTAATCCTTACTTAATTGCTACATCAAAGCTAGACATCTATCCTTCATAAAATAGTTAAGAACTAGCCGAAAGTGGATTTCATATTGTTGTCCATAATCTGTTTTCACCTAGAGTTCGTGATGGATCCTGCATGATTGGAAACTTGGTTTAATCTAAAGTTTTATGTTCAATTGCAAATCTAATAGGTAAGTAACAATCTGAGCTTTAAGGCATGTTAAATGGTATGAGAATGATACTTGAATTGGAATATAATGCATGTGATATTGGTGAAGATATGTGTTGAAAAATACTACATGAAATTGGAAGTGTTTCTATTTGATTTTTGGTATATGAAAATCGTGGGATATAGATTGATTTTTAGATGAATTAGGTCTGGATTTGAAGTATAATGAAGGTGGATTTATTCCAAAAGAAGATGTTAATTTCATGTTCTTGAATTGGGAAAGAACTAGGACTATATGCATAATAATGTAAAAGTTTCTGGTTTGATACTTTGTGAGCTATTAATTTAATAATTTTGAACTAGAATAAGAGATGTTATTAATGAGGAAGTGAAGTACGATTCAGGCCTAATATAGGTATAATTGATGAACTATAAAGAGGCTATTTAACTTGGTATAAAGTGTAAAACAATCTGGAAAAAAATGAAAGAAGAAATGTTGGAATATGTTAGATGTAGTGCTTTCACTAAACATACATCGGTATTTTAGTAATATCTTGATTTGTATATCTCCAAATGAGTTGATTATTGATTCAAAGTAAACTAGAGCTATATGGATACAACTTTCCTAAAGACATAGAATTTAATTATGTCTCTAAGAATTCCAAAATCTAATTTGAAGTTGAGTTAAGAGTTCTATTTTAGTATAAGAACAGTCTTCAATGTTTAGAGTATAATTTTTAGTATATTGAATCAAATTGTATGATCTTGTTGTTATTAGAAACTTAATACATAGGGGAACAATTGTCTAGAATAATGTGCTTCATAAATACTCCATTTTCCTTGTCACATTGATCAAGCAAAGTAGACCTAAAAGTCTGTTTTGAGAAACAAGCTGGAATGGTTAATAAATTGAGCATGATCAAATGTATTTAAGGTATTAACCTAAATGTTAACAAGACATATTTGAGTGATAATGTTTTAACGATTATGAATTATGATTAAGGAAACAAACCCTGGATAGTCATTGAGCATGCATTGCATATGGCACATATATATATGCCCAGTTAAATATGTATTTAATTGATCAAGTTAGTAATGTATACAATGTATGTGTATTTAGATGCTCAAGACGTACGTCATCATTTCAACATTGTTGGACCATCTAGGTAATATCATATACGGGAGTGTATTGTGGGTAACCTAATTTGGTCTCACCTTAATTTGTTTTATTTGATACTGAAGTAAATTGATATGTGATTTATGTGTATTGAATTTCAGACATGAAATGTCTGAGGAGTTTGATGTATGAATAAAGCATTGGAAGTGTTATTTGAATGTGAATGTGATTGACTACTTGTTTATCAACTTAAATTTTAAATGTCGGACTAAAAGTCCAATGACAAATGTGAATGAGAAAGAATGTGAATGTGACCGGATGAGCATAATGATTGAATTTGCGAAATGCATTTCATTTCAATGCATGAAATATAAAGACAGTTGTGACTGATGTCGTCACTAAAAAAGAGCTTAAAACTTAGACATTTATGAAAAGAGCGTAAGGCTCAATATATGCAATAAGCTTTGGGACAGTATGAAAGATCCCAGTATCCACAACCGATACGGGACAATGAAAAGGGCACACGGTCATGATAACATAATAAATGAATTTGAGTCTCATAAACATTGTATTCACATATGATATGAATAATTTGAATGATTGCCTTATTTTAAGGACTTTTCTTGTATGATTACGTGATAACTTATTGATGATTGTATTCTGCAAAATTGTAGCATAATGATGAATTGTATGGATTTGTGTTTGAAATGTGACATCTGTGAATAAAATATTTCGTGATATTACTTGATGATAATCAAGTTGATGTGAGTTTTATGATGACATGAATTGTTGTGTTGTATGACAAGAGTGAACCATCGAGGATGGATACTCAACTGAGTTTACAAAACTCACCAACATTGCAATATGGCTTTTCAAGTTTAGAAAAGATGTCCAATTAGGCAATTAGAGAATAGTCATTGCATTAAATATGAGCTAGTGGTCGGGATCAGTTTGCACCTGCATTTATTTTCTATCATTTTGTATTAAACATTGTATTCTGTAACAATTAAGCAATATACCTATGAATTGTACAATGTAATGACATTTATGATTGAATATGTATGATAATGAAATGGGCCTAGTGTTTACTAACTACTAAATATGTGTTTGTGTTTAAGAAAAAAAATTACAATGATTTGATTTGACTATTATAACGTTCCATCCTCGTAGAGCCTGTTCTCGAATATCATCGATAAGTTTGAAAATATGCCCTATAAGAGTGGTGTGCTATATTTTGGTATCAGAGACTAGATTTAGTATCTTATATGGACAATTTTTCAAAATGTGTGTCAAGATACATGCATCTCAAATATGTCATAGCATCCAATGGCAACTAATCCCCAGTCTGAGGCACATTTACATAAGTCACATGCATGAACATTTGTTAAGATTTTGAACCATTAGGAATAATGAGAAGAATGATGATTTGTCAAAATGGTTAAAAATGAAAGTTTGTGGATATTCTGAAATAAGAGATGCTATATGGTTTGGTTGCCAGACAAAGACTCAGTGCATTTGTATTTGTGGTTATATACTTTCAATTAGTATATATTTATGTGAAAATAGTTTTATGGATTGACTGAGGAAAAAAAGGAGATACAAACATAAATGATATAATTGAAAGTGAATAAGCAAGATTGGAAGAAATCAAAATTTATTATGATGCTGGGAGGTTGAACATGGAACTGACATAGTTGTTTGATTATTGAATTACGAGTTTATGATTAAATCATTGGATTGAGATCAGAAGTTTATGATGATTATATAACTTAGAATGCTGAATGAAAAAAGAGCATACTTGTGGAAGGTGAAATAAATGATAGTGATATATATGTAGAAGTCCTTAAGATTAAGTTAATTAATTATTTGTGAATGCATATATGATAATGTGATTACCCTGTCAAATGAAGTTACTGAGCACATTTGAATTATATACTTGGATATGGTATAGGGAGTGATTTATGATAGAGTGAATGCTCTTAAGCCATGGATTCTATAGTTAAAATTTTAAGTTGACTTAGAGTAGTGCAGTAGAAGCATGGAATTATATGAGTCGAGAAGTAACTTTGTATGGTTATATACTCCTTAAATGTTATCCAGAATCAACTGAGATCAAAGTATCGTTAGCTTAATATAAAAAAATTGGTGATTTCTTGAAAATAAATCTCATGATAAGATGCAATAATCTTGATGGTATGTACTAAAGCATAAAAGTAGATGGACATGCCTACTGCTTTATTAAGTTTTTAAGATAAAGAACATCCTGGTCATGCAAGATATGATAGTAATCGATTTTGTTATGGTAATATGGTTGAAAAGCAAAGATGAAAACAGTTGATTGATAAAGATTATGTGAACAGTATAGATGATTGCAAAGAGAAATCTTTTTTGATGAAGACTTTCACCAAATTGTATTAAATAGACCAAAAGTTACATAGCTAGGAATGAATGAATATAGAACGAATCAGAAATCAATAATAGAGTCAAATAGATATGAAACTTAGGCATAAGAAAAATGAACATATGATAAAAAGTGAATGTGTTTTATCTGTTGTAAAGTATCCAACTACGTTATTGGATTTATGAATTTGAGATAATGTTATTGCTATTGAGAGATGAACCTAGGTCCACACTATAATCTATGCTATTATGTTTAAAAGATACAAGTAAGATTTGATGAATGTGTTATCAATGTAGGAAGTTGCAAATGAGTTGAATGTGTGGAAAAGCTAGTAATAATGTCCAAACATCTGGATAAAGTCGATAAAAAATATGAGGAAATCGAATGATAAGAGAAGATCATTGGAGAAACGAAGTTATTTTTGAGATTGAGAAAAATATGAGACAACATTACCCCATATGTTAAATCAGTTAGTTAAGCATTTCGAGGTTGAAATGTCTTCAAGAATGGGAGAATTGTAGCATCTCGTCTCTCAAATGATTGAGAGATTTAAAGAGTTAGATTAATAAGTCATATGAGTGTTAGGATGTAGAACAAAGTTGGTACATCCATGACATGATTTTGATAATTGTGTTCAAATCCATAATATGAGCATATACACATTAATTGTGAGTTAGAAAAGTGGCATTAAATGAACATATTTTACACAAATGGCAATCAATGAACACATTTTAGACAAATGGCAATCATTGAACATATTTTGGAGTATGGAATTGAAGGTAATATAAGATATGAATATGTTTTTCCAATGCCTTGTACTTTGGTTTACTAATGACAAGAATCGATGGATTAATATTAGCAACTTGGAATTAATTTTCATAATTGGGAGATTGATAATTTAATATGTACATTTAGTCTTAAAAAATTCCAAGTGACAACATTAATTGAGACATGGAAAATTAGGATGACTAAGCTAAAATTGTGTGACATTTGGCATAGTTAAATGAGTGATAGTTGGATTTTAATTAATTAACAGGTGGATCAATTATAAAGTGACAGGTGGACCAATTAATGTGTGACATATGGACCAATAACTAAGAGACAAATGGTAGGATATTTAGTGAACAAATGCAAGATATGCTAAATGACATGTGTTAATAAAGGATGAAGACATCTTACATTGCATTATGTTTAGTCGACAAACTTTCTGTCAAATCTTTCTACACCTCCTTCCTTGTTTTCCGCTAAAACTCACTCCAAGCTTTCTTCTCTGCATTTTGATTTAATCCTTTCTTAATTGCTACATCAAAACTAGACATCCATCCTTCATAAAATAGTTAAGAACTATCTGAAAGTGGTCATCATATTGTTGTCCACAATCTATTTTCACCTAGAGTTCTTGATTGATCCTGCATGATTGGAGACTTGGTTTAATCTAAAGTTTTGTGCTCAATTGGAAATCTAATAGGTAAGTAACAATCTGAGGTTTAAGGCATGTTAAATGGTATGAGAATGACACTTAAATTGGAATGAAATGCATATGATATTGATGAAGATATGTGATGAAAAATGTTGCATGAAATTGTAACTGTTTCTATTTGGTTTTTGGTATATGAAAACCATGGGAAATAGATTGATTTATGGATGAATTAGGTTTGGATTTGAAGTATAATGAAGGTGAATGTATGCCAAAGAAAGATGTTAATTTCATGTTCTTGAATTGGGAAAGAGTTAGGACTATATGCATAAAAATGTAAAAGTTTCTGGTTTGATACTTTGTGAGCTGTCAATTGAATAATTTTCAACTGGAATAAGAGATGTTATTGATGAGGAATTGGAGAATGATTCAAGCCTAATAGAGGTATAATTTATGAGCTATAAGAGGCTGTTTAATCTTGATATAAAGTGTAAAACAATCTGGAAAAAAAATGAAGGAAGAATTGCTGGAATATGTTAGCTATAGTGCCTTCACTGAACATACATCGGTATTTTGGTAATATCTTGATCTGTAGATCTCCAAATGAGTTGATTATTGATTAAAAGTAAACTAGAGCTATATGGATACAACTTTCCTGAAGAAATAGAATGTTAATTATGTCTGTAAGAATTCTAAAATCTGATTTGAAGTTGAGTTAAGAGTTCTGTTGTAGTATAAGAACAATCTCCAATGTTTAGAGTGTAATTTTCAGTATAATGAATCAAATTGTCTGATCTTGGTGCTATTAGAAACTTAATACATAGGGGAAAAATTTTCTAGAATAAATTATTTCATAAATACTCCATTTTCCTTGTCAATATGATCATGCAAAGTAGTCCTAAATGTCTGTTTTGAGAAAAAAAAGCTAGAATGGCTAATGAATTGAGCATGATCAAGTGTATTTAAGGTATTAACCTAAGTGTTAACAAGACATATTCGAGGGATAATGTTTGAATGATTATGAATTGTGATTAAGGAAATATACCCTGGATAGTCATTGAGCATGCACTGCACATGGCATATTTATATGGGCAATGTTGAATATGTATTTGATTGATCAAGTTAGTAATGTGTACAATGTATATGTATTTAGACGCTTAAGACGTACACCATCATTCCAACATTTTTGGACCATCCAAGTAATAGCATTTGTGGGAGCATACTGTGAGTAACCTAAGATGGTCTCACCTTGATTTGTTTTGTTTGATACTAAATTGAATTCATATATGATGTATGTGTACTGAATTCTGGACATGAAATGTCTAAGGAGTTTAATGTATGAATAAAACATTGGAAGTGTTATTTAAAGGTGAATGTGATTAACTACTTGTTTCTCAACTTAAATGATGAATGTCGAACTAAAAGTTGGATGACAAAAGTGAATGAGAAAGAATGTGAATGTGACTAAATGAGCATAATGATTGAATTTGTGGAATGCATTTCATTCCAATGTATGAAATATAAAGGCAGTTGTTCCTGATGTCGCCAGTGAAAAAGAGCGTAAAGCTTAGAAATTTGTGAAAAGAGCTTAAGGCTCAATGTGTGCGATGATCCCTGTATCCCCGATAAGGGATAGTATGAAAGAGCCTAGTATTCACAACGGATACAGGATAGTGAAAAGGGCACACGGTCACAATAATGTAAAAAATGAATTTAAATCTTATAAAAATTGCATTCACATATGATATGAATAAATTGAATGATTGCGTTGTTTTGAGGACTTTTCTTGTATGAATACGTGATAATTTATCGATGATTGTGTTTTGCAAAATTGTAGCATAATGATGAATTGTATGGATTTGTGTTTGACATGTGACATCGATGAACAAAGTGTTTCATGATATTACTTGATGATAATCAAGTTGATGTGAGTTTTATGATAACATAAATTCTTGTGTTGTATGACAAGAGTGAACCATCGAGGATGGTTACTCAACTGAGTTCTCAAAACTCACCAACATTACAATGTGGCTTTTTAGGTTTCGAGAAGATATCCAATTAGGCCAATTGGAGTATAGTCATTGTATTGAATATGAGCTAGTGGTTGGGATCAATTTGCACCTGCATTTATTCTCAGTCATTTTGTATTAGACATTGTATTTCGTAACAATTGAGCAATATACCTGTGAATTGTACAATGTAATGACGTTTATGATTGAATATGTATGATAATGAAATGGGTATAATGTTTACTAACTACTAAATATGTGTTTGTGTTTTAAAAATTTTGCAATGATTCGATTTGTCTATTATAACGTGCTATCCTCGTAAAGTATGTTCTCGAATATCATAGATAAATTCAAAAATATGCCCTATGAGAGTGGTGTGTTACACACACGATTACATAAGTGCTTTCAAATATACTATTATAAAAGATAGACATAGATGGTGCATATGACATATAAATATGAACCAACTATAACAATTGATATAGGATGCCATTCCTTATACCACAATTCTAACACACAACACATGTAAATGCCATAGTGGCTTTATTCATCAATAGGCATACATGCTTAGCTTAAAGTGTTATCTGATCTCTATAATTCAACTCAGTAACAATATATAATAAGAATATCTCACCTAAGGTAGAATTGTTATTATCTTCATATCGGTAAGATTCAAAAAACACTTCATCTCCCTATATAAAAAAAGAGAGGTTAGACATATAAATAGGAAGGTGTAAAATTGTGAAACAAACAACTACAACCTACTTATATATGTATACAATACTTAATTTATCAACATCTAAAAATATTAAGTGCTTTAGTAAGACCAAATGACAAAGCTAATTAGTCTTATGAATCCAAATTAGATTCATTGTTCAAATTATACAAGCAATTATCCTAATTGTAGTAATTATACAAATTAAAAAAGTAGCATTGTAGTAATTATACAAGCACTCCCATAATTCATATATAATATATTTGTACTTAAAATAACCTAAAACATTCATTAGAAATAAAAACCAACCATTTAATGGCTAGAACAGTAGCATTGGTCAATTAATTCTATTACAAACTTATGGTACATGTTATTAAAAGATCAATAAGAGGAAACACAAAGGAATAAAGTGTGTTGAACCTTGAATCATTCAAAAAATACAAAAAATTAAAATATATTATGAAATATTAACAAAGACGTAAATAATATTGAACTAAATATGCATTATAATATAAAAGAAAATAATTATGACTAATAGAAAGAGGATAAGCCAACAATCTTACTTACTAAAGAAAACTAATGTTCTTAATCTTAGGAAGCTTATTCCGTCACCTTAAAATTTTCCTACAAAAACAAAATCAATTATCAAAAACCAAGAACATCAATTTAAAACAACAAAGTAACTTTT
Organism: Erythroxylum shatona; assembly: GCA_027568895.1. NCBI lineage: Eukaryota > Viridiplantae > Streptophyta > Magnoliopsida > Malpighiales > Erythroxylaceae > Erythroxylum > Erythroxylum shatona. The sequence continues at coordinate 37,747,804 of JAOSBK010000002.1, forward strand.
AGAGGGGAAAATAATAGTAACTCTAAACTTTTAGATAGACAAATGAAATGATACATCTTCAAACAGGGTGGCTTTTCTAAGGTTAGAGACTAAATTATATGGATTAAGTTATTAGTTGAAAGGTTTGTTAGATTAAATTAAATTGATTAAGAATTGAATGCAAGTATTTAAATGGGTTGTGATATGATGTCATGTGTGACCCATGTTACAATGTTAAAAGGTGATGATAATATATGGGCCCTTATTAATTAGAAGGGAGAAGGAAGTTCAAGATAACTATCTATAAACTATGTTTATGAATGGTGGTGTAACACTAAAGATTTGTATATAGGTGTCAACTTTATTAAACCCTACCAATAAACATGAAATGTATTTTTAACCTTGTATTATCATTCCCGACTATGATAATTAAAGTTATAATCCTAATTTTTCTACTACAAAAAAGGAATCGAAGCACGTGAAGACATAGAATGAAGATGCAGAAGGGAACTGAAGCACTCAAAGGAAGAAGATGGATGTGGGAGGTAGAAAATGGATGGACAGAAGTGAATCGAAGCATGCACGGACGGTGACGCTGACAACAGAGAAAAAAAAAAGAGAAGAGAAAATGAGCATCAACCCCGGGGTGGGGGGTTTCGTGGATAGGTTAAACACTTAAGCAAAACAACGCCATTTGGTGTTAAACCAAACGATGATGTTTTTGATTTATTAAAAAAGTTGAATTTGAAGCTAATGACAGCGTTTGGGTTTTAATTTTACTAACAGAATAACTCTTTTATTAGTAAATAATTGATAGAATCCAATCCTGTCGATACACCCTGACATTTATTTTCACTGTCAAGCATTCCAGGAAAATTTACCAATGAAAATGGCTATTTTGTTGCTATATTCTATCAGAAAATTTGTCGAGATAATTTTCATCCATCTTTACTGATGGAAAATTGGTTCGCCATTAAATCGAATTTTTCCCTACAATTTTACCAACGGGAATTGATTTTCTATAATTGATGGCCTACAATATTTTTTACTATTAGTAATTTATAATTTTCTTATTGTGTTTTATAAACCTCCAATCTAACATTAGACTTAGCGTACTAAGATGCAACTGCTTATCACTTATAGAAATTTACCTCAACTACTTCTTCATCAAAACAAAACTCTTAAAGTGATAAGAAATTAGTTACAAATCTTATAATAGCAGGATGACACAAATTCCTACCATTAGTGAAATCATTGCTTATTAAATTTATGACCCATGCATAATTATAGATGAACTTAGTTACTTTTTTTTCTTTTTGTATAGTTTCAACAATGATAAGAAAGTATCTATCATCTCTCATATTTTCTAACATTAGGTCAATGCAATGTACAACATAAGTTATCCAATAAAAAGAATTATACCAACTTTGTAATCTTTTTCTTGCTACTTTGTTAGCAGAATCATTGTTAGTAATGAACTCAACAATATTTTATGGCTCAACTTCATTCATAACTTCATCAAGTATTTGAAACAGATTACCAACATTTCTAACAAGGCCAAGCATATCAATAGATTTTAAAAAGATTGTCCCTTTCGTAGAGTAAACAAAAATTGATAATAGGCTCTTATATTATACTTATCCAACCATCACACAAAATTGAACACCCTGTAAGTAGCTGAAGTCACACTAAAACAAATGGGACATTTGGTTATGATTTATTTAGTGACGAAAAACAAATCATTGTCAAAAGGTAATTATTAGGGATGAAAACTAAAGTCATAGCAAAAGAAATCATTTGATGATAGTCTTTCAGGTTCATCACAAGAGGAACAATTTTTGGCAACAATTCAGACATTTCGTTGCTAAACTTTGAAACTTTGTACAACAGATTTTCTATTTTGTTGGAAATGCGATATAATTAAGTGACAACTATCTTAATCATTGATAGATGTTGAACATAATAAAGACTTTTCGTGGTGATAAGTATAAATTGTCACAAAATATACAACATTTTGCGACTTATTTTTTCATTGGTAATGTGGCAGAGTTGTGTGACAATTGAGTAAATCTCCATAAAATATAGGGCGTTTAGTGACATATTATTGAAATATCGCCAAAAAGTTAGACTAAATATTTCATGTTACCTAATAAATTCTTTGGGAAATTTTAATGAATTATTGTAAATGACAGTATTTTTAAAAACAAAAATGTTAAAAAGATAAATTTTCAATGCTAAATGTAGTTATTAATCCTAATTATATTTGAGGTTTATATGAATTTTCATTTTTTTTCATTTTTCTTAGTTATAAATTTGTTTAAATAACTAATGCATTTAGATTCTATAAAAATATACCATCCTATGGATTTATACATAAATGATTCTTTAATGATGCCTATTATACATAGTAGTACTACATCTCCATTCATACAAAAATTTCATGAAAATAGAATGGAGCATCTAATAATTGTAAAATGGTTTGAAAGTTTTAAACGTGTTGTTGAAAAACACATGGTAGATTATTTAAATTTTGAGAAGTAAATATATTTTGGACATAAAAAGATAATCATACCTAAAATTTTAATGTTATATAGCATCAAAATATCATAAATTTAAGTTAACTACTATTATTTTTAATCATTAATATTAATTAATAATAAAAATAATACTACATATAAATATTGAAATATGGTAAGCAATATAATATAATGAGATATATATGATAAGTAGTATAAGATGCTAATTAGAAGTTTAACAATTCTTACAGACAAAATCATAAATAAAGCTCAATGCCTAATATTTAATTAAAAAGGAAAAGAAATAACTATTTGATTGGATTCCCATTGACATTAGACTCGGTAGAAAAGGTGAAGGGGTTTCTAATGTCTGGATTCCCATAAAGCCTCCTTGCACACTCCAAGCTATCAATTGAAACAGTTAAAGATTGTCGAACCTCATGGTCTAGTGAATTGACACCCTCTTCCAACAACTTAATTTGCAGAAGAGACAGTAAACAATTTCTCAGATAGAGTATGCACGATGGTATTAGATGAGTCGAACATACTAAGAATTTCATCTAATGAGCAAAGAGAATGGAACAATCAAAGCTAAATCAAATGGTATTAAGAAGTCAAATTTGAACACATACATACCTAACTGATAAACTCCATGATAGTCACGATGAACAGGCATAGTTTTTGCAATCGACCACATCCCAAAACAACCAATTTCTCTAATAACATATGAACCATTGGGACATCACCACTGTCTCCATTTCCATCTATGTTCTCTTGAATATTCTAGGAAGCTTAACACAATATATAGTATATACAATAAGATGTTCATATAATTACTTCATAACAAAAAATGAGATACTGATAATAAAGAAAGAGAGGTAACAGTTAGATGATACTAAAAGCCTTAAAGAAGAAGATCGATCATGGAAGGCAAGGTGTAACACCGGACTCTCTGAGCCCTTTTGTATTGTTCTGTACTTGGAGATACTACTGGATATTGATATATACATAGTTGTATATGAGTTCAAAGATGTATTTGAATCCTTTTGGTATGTATGCTAGTGATATAAAATGTCACATGCCCTTACATAAACTTAGAGTTCTTCGGTATACAAAATCTTAGAGATTTCCGACATACAAGCTTCTAAGTATGTAAAACCGAGTCCATTGGATGGATATGACCATGATGGTTAAGTTAAATGTGTTCTAATGCCTTAGATGTGATTAGACAAGATTTATAGACTTATTGGACGCTTAGAAAGCTTAATTGGAAAAGTTGATATACATAAGGGCTTATTTGCAAATTGTCAAAAGTTAAAGGACTTAAACATAATTTTTCAATTCTTGGAGGGCCACTATGTAATTTTATAAAGTTAAGGGGCTTAATTATTATTTCTAAAAGTCCAAGGATAAAAATAAAAATAAAATTTTTCGTGATTCCTAAACTTTGGGCTTAATTGCAAATTAGGAAAGTTTGGAGGGTAAAATGGTAATTTCATACAATCTAAGGGCAAAATGGTAAATTCACCATATTTTGGTCAAAGAAGAGTCAAAATT
>JAOSBK010000002.1:37805874-37817269 GCA_027568895.1 Erythroxylum shatona
AATTATTTTTCCTAGAATCATGTCCCTAACGTAGTAGACAAAAATCCTAGTCACTACTTTTGATTAAAAGAATTGAATGTCAATCTGTTTAATCTAGCGATTGATTGTATAAAATCACAAACTAGTTGCACACCTAGCTGTAAAATCAAACAATCAAATAATGACCCAAAAAATAATTAATACTTAACTAATAAATCGATTGAAATAAAGAACGAAAGTTCACAACAACAGAGTTCAATAACTAGGATTCCGTAAACCAAGAAGTAAAAGTTGAGTTACCCAACATCATGATCTTTCCTAACTATTTAGGACTATCACGAGTGTTATTGTGGCTTGATTTATCGTTGCTATTTTCCTTTTCACTGAGCGTTATGCTCCTCTATTGACGTTTTTGTTTCCCATTTGTTGCTTCAGCTGCCATCCAACCACAAGTTTTCTATCTTTCTTCCTCTTCATGTCACTGTAACTGATGGGACAATTAAAGGTTAATGACCACCTTAGTATTCATGCCTCACTATTCTCACGCTTACTCTATTCTTCCACACTCAGCCGCCTACCTTACTATGCTTAATTTGACGAATTAAAAAGTTGTGTCCACCTTACTATTCACACCACTTTAAACCCTTCATTCCCAAATGTCTACGTTTTTTAGCTGAGTCATTCTTTTTTATTTTTCATCATAATACTTCATTGCATTTTAGTATGCTGCATTTTCTTCTTGCTTCCTTGCCGTTTACCTCTTCTTTCTTTCAACGTTTGCATGCTACATCGTTTTGCTTTAGACTTCCAACCTGGTGCATTTCAAGTTTCTGGTTATTGCGTGAGGCCATGTCTAATTAGGGTCAACATCTAGTTTAGCTTTTTTTATCCCAAAATTGCAGCAGTTTTATTCTATTTAGTTCCAAAATACACCTTGATAAAAAACAAGATTAATTCCCATTAAGTATAACTTTAAACCTTAAGAATAAAGAAAATTAACACACAAAAAATAGAAAATAAAGACACTAACAATGATACTAGTGACTAGCATGCCAAAGCATAGTAGAGCTAGAATTACAATTAAGGACTAAAGAGAACACTTAAAGTTGGACTCCCTCCAGCACCTAAAGATTCTCTTTAATGATGAGTAGTTTACCATATTATAACCCAATATGAAGAATAAGGGTAAAGTTATATCTAGAGTTTTCACCAACAAAACTTGTATATAACTATTCATAAACAGTCATTCAAAAATTACTCGACACAAGTTGGTATGATTCCCCAGTAATCATTCAAAAGTAGCCTTCATTTTATGGTTGGCAATAAAGCAAAGGCTAAAAACCAAAGATAAATCCAACTTTATCTCCTCCATAAATCCAACTTTGTTTCTTTGGAATTCAGATAGAGACCCATATCCTCTTATTCTTTAACTATCAATTTACTTGTTAGGTATGGTATAAGCTCCAATCCCTTGGCAATATGCACTTTAATGAAGTTAACTGAATTAACATAGTGGAATAGGCTCAAAAAGACATTATCACACTAAAGGAGAAAACTTCTTCTTTATCTTTCAGTTACTCTATTTGCATCATTTAGAATGAAAAGAATAACATAATTTCTTAGATTGAATAAATATACATAAGTACTTATATTAAAGGCTACTTAACTAGAATAAAGAGATATTGCTAACTAAAGAAACAACCAATTTAATTAGCAAATGTCTACAACTAGTTTTCATACCATACATAAAGCATGCATATTTCACATTAATTCCCTACTTTTTAGTTGATACAATGCTTTAATTATGGATTATAATCGTATATTTTGTGTTTTATATAGTAAAATGAAGATTTGGATAAAAATGTGCTTGAAAGTGGAAATTTAGCAAATGAAGGAACAAAGACCAAAGCTTGTAAAAGAATAAAAGCCGGTAGAAAAATAATTCCATAAGTGATATGAGTATAAGGCATACCATCTCGCTTCCAAATATGTAAGAGGTGTATCAGTCATGCTTAGCTTTTTCAAGGGAAGCTTCACATACTATTTTTATTAATCTTTTTATTAATCTTTACATTTTTTGAAATTGTTGAGTACTAATTTTGATACATTGAGGATAATGATTGAAATAAGTATATATATGGGAAGGTAGTTTAGTGTTTTAATATTTTCTTATGATTTGCTCTTATATTATATATGCTTTTGTGATTTTGGATAAATTTTTATTAAGCTTTCTTTAGTTTTTTATTATCAACTTATCTCTTTAGAGGTCTCAATTATTTTGAGTTTTGTCTTAAAATTATTCAATTTTCCATGAATAATTAATTTAGATTGAAATTCAATAGGGAAATTAGCATGACTAATTAAGTCATCACCTACTAAACATTGAGAAATTATCCTTTATGATTGATTTAGATGAAAAGTGCAAAAGGATCCAACACATATTAACTAACATTGTAAGTTTTTAAGCCTTTAAGCATTCATTATTTTACACTCCATTTTCTAAATTGAGTGATTATCATAAATGTGATCAAGGATGATAATGGTGAGATAATTCCCACTCGTATTCAAAATGGATAAAGTGTTTGTATATATTATAGGAAGTAAAATGTTGCAACTACAAAAGAACATTTTCTACTTCCATTTATAACTCAAATGTTAGAAGGCTTGGCTAGTTGCTCTCAATTTTGTTAACTTGATGGTTATTCAGGTTTACATGCCTATTTGGTACTTTTTATCATTATCAAATATCATCTAGACTTTGTAATGCACCTTCCATCTTATAAATATGCATCGTATCTTGTCGAATTTTGTGGAGTGATTTATTAAAGTATTCATGGATGATTTCACTATCTATAATGATTCTTTTAATGAATTTTTGGCTAATTTAACCAAGGTCCTTGAAAGATGTATAGAGAAAAAACTTTCTCTTAATTATGTAAAATGCCACATTATGATTAATAAAGGTATTATTTTAGGATATGTTGTATCCCCTAGAAGTACAACAACAACAACACCTAGTATGAATCCCGTTGATACGTGGGATTTTAGGAGGTCCAATGGTACGTAGCCTTATCCCTAGCCAGTATAGAGGCTATTTCCAAATGACCCACTTGAAAAAGAAAGAAAGAGAGAGAGAGGGAGAGAGCTAGAGACAAAATAATAATAATAAGAAAAGGTTCAGTAGTAGTAATAGTAGTAGTAGTAGTAGTAGCAGTAGTAATACTAGTAGCAGCAACAGTAGTAGTTGTTGTTGTTGTTATTGTTGTTATTGATGATGATGTAGGTGGTGGTGGTGGTGGTGGTGGTGGTGGTGTATACCCTAGAAGTTGATAAAGGAAGATGGTGCGATTAAATCCTTACTTTACCCCATAAGTGTTGGGAACTTCCTTTCTTAGTCATATAGGATTCTATCGAAATTTTATCGAAGATTTTTCCAAGATTGATAAACCCCTATATAGATTGTTATAAAAAGAAGTGAAATTTAATTTTGATGATGCGTGTAAAGAAGATAAAAGACTTGCTAACTTATAAACCCATAATTTAACCACCTAATTTTAATATTTCTGCAAGGTATTTTTAGAGCTACTTTTAGACAAAAAAAAGTTAGAAATGCTTATAATGTTATATAGTATTATTCAAGAACACTTGTTAGTGCACAAAGTAACTACATGATATGTGCTTAATTGATTATGGATTTATTCCATACCATTTAGTGATTAATGATATGAAAATGTTTAAGATACTCACTTTAGTTCATATATGGCTTTAGGTACAATTCGAAAGCGAAAGAGCCAAAGTGAGTTGAAAGCATTATATTTGGGTTGTTTTCTAAAGAATCACACTCACTTGTCTTCATAGATCAACAAGAAGACGATTAGAACAAAAAGAAGACAAGAATATGAAGAACATGAAAAATGAAGAGTAAAGACAGCTACTCGCGTCCTGCATAAGGTTGTATGGGTGTGAGACACTCTCTCATGCCCATACAATGCTTCTCACAGACGTAAGAAGCCTCTCATAGTTGTGAGAAGTTGCTTATAGGTGTTTCAAACCATGTCACACCTGTGAGGCCCTTCTCTCACCTATAGGAAGTCGCTCAAGGGCATGAGAAGGGGCAACTATTCCATTTAACTTAAATCTTTAATATAAATGGACAGAAGATGTGACGGCCAAGGGATATGAAGATTTTGGTGTTTTCTATTAGGGAAAGAGGGAAACTTTGGGAGAAGATGAGAAGAAGGGGCAAAGCTCCACAACATTAGGGACCTATAGAGATAACTTCCTGATGCTAATTCAGAGATGACATCAATGTCGACGAACCTGGTTAAACATTCTTTCCTTGTATTTATTATTTTCTTTTTCTCTTTAAGAATTGATTGTGTTATCTTATGCGTATGGATTTGGTTTTTGTGTATAAATGATCACATTCTTGTTATTGTTCAATTGTTTATGCATGAACCCATAGCTAGAACTTCAATATAATCCATAGTTGTTATATTTGAGATTCATTTGTAGCAACTAATGGTTCGTAATCATTAAGGACAATATAACTTAGGTTAAATGACCTGAGCATATATGATTGTTGCTTAGATTGGATGCTTTCCTAATTCATAATGCAACTGTCCAATTAAATCTATAGATCATATCGTAGGTTATTGGGTGGCTAGGTTTAATTAATAAGCATCTCTTAATTAAACACGACCTAAGGGGAAACCAAGATTAACAGAGCGTGTTGTTAATCTACGACCAATAGTTGCTAGGAATGATTTGAGAACAATAAATTAATAAAGTATGTTTAACTGGGTGTAGGCCTAAAGAACATAACTCCCAACAAATTAATCACTTTCATCATTTTCAAAAGTTTTCTTTAATTTATTTTTGTTTTTTTTTGTTTTGTTTTATTTTCTTATTTGAAAATCAACCCAACCTCCCCCTTCCCAAAAAAAAACTAAACACTGATTATTTTCATTTCAAAAGCTTTACACACGCTCTCTGTATGATCGACCTAGACTCACCACTGCTATAGTCGTAGGCCTAGTTTATTTTTAGTAATGTTACGACATGTTAGGTCAATTTTGACGTCGTTACTAGGGAGTATGGTGTTTAGTTTTTCTTAATTTTAATTGGCGTTTTGTATATATTTGTTTATAATTAGTTTTCTAGTTATTTCTTAATCTTTTTACTTTTTATTTAGTATTTGTGAAAAAAAATTATAGAAGTAAGTAACTTTTTCTATAATTCATATTCCCAATCTTATAACCAAGTTTGGACTAATCATATGAACTTTATTTATGGATGGGATAATCATCATAATTACTTCTTTAATAGTTTGTAGGATATGGGAGAGCCAGCACAACTCAAGTACATCACTAGAAGAATTAGTTAATGTTGTCACTGCTAACACTTTGCAATTTTAGCAGGATGTGAAACAGTTTTAGGAAGCTGCAATGTCTAGATGGGGAGATAACAATCACCTGGAACCACAAAGTGAAGAGGAGCAACAATCTCAACTTAAGGAGTACTCATGGGATTTTAATGTAGAGACCTTACAAAATGAAGAGGAGCTTGAGAATCTTAAAAGAAATACTCAAGGAATTGCTTGTGTGGAAGAAGTAGAAAAGGAGCTCGAAGTAGAAAATCATACATCTTTTAGTTCGAAGGTAAATATTGATTTCCAATTTATTGTTAAAATTAACTCTTTACCTTTACCTAGTAGGTTGGGGAAATTGAACGAGGAAAAAAAGGGTAAAGAGACATTCCAAATATTTCAAGAGTGCGGGGAATCGGTAGAGATTGAGCATCTAACAATAGGGCATATGCTGAATATGAAGGATTATCAATTAAGGCCCTATCCCAAAAAAAACATCATATGGAGGAAGCTCAAACTATAACACCTAAAGATCATAATTTTTTCATATGAGGAAACTATGGATTTGAGCCAGCGACACTAAAAAAAGGCCCTCTTAGGAGGCAACCCAAGGGAAGTTAATTTCTTTTCCTTTAAAATTTTCAAATTTCTTCCTTATATGCATGTGTATTTCTAAGTTTTTTGTTTTCACGTGTTTTTAAGTTTTCAATAAAAGAGAGAGAGAACCAAACAAACAAACAAACGTTTGCTCTTTTTTTCTATTGCTTCTAGGACTATATAGTTATGATTAGAGTGTGAATTGACTAGAAGAATCCATAGCAACTTTAGTATTTACTTCCACTCTTGATGAAGCACTATAGGTCTACCGTGTAGCTTACAAGAACCCAATCAGTATATCTCCTTATCATTTAATTTTTGGCAAACATTTCATCTTTCGGTAATATTGAAATATAAGACATATTAAGCTGTCAAGTAATACAATATAAGACTAGATAAGGTTGGTGAGTAGTAAAAATTGCAATTGCAAAAGCTAGAGGAAATTCACAATGATGCTTATGAGAGTTATGAATTTATAAAGAAAAGATAGGAGCTTTTTATGATTGAAGAACTCTTAGAAAACACTTTTTAATTAGTAAAAAAGTTTTACTTTATCACTCTCATTTGAAATTATTTCCTAATAAATTATGCTCTAGATGGGTGGGACTTTTCATTATCACTAACATGTTTTCTCATGGTGTAGTTGATAGTTGTGCATTAGTATGTATTTTCCTAAGCATTTGGCATGTGTTTCTTGCGTAATAGGTTAGTATTATTGTGTTTTAGGACTTGTTTTGTGTGTTTTTGTTTAATTTGATCTTCATAGTTATTCTTTTGTATTTGATGTTGGTTTAGGGTAAGAATTGAAGATTTTGGTGTAGGAATGGAGGGTGGACACCTTTATGATTAAGCTAGGGACTAAGAGAAGAGAAGAGAAGAGGAGCTACTGAAGAACAAAAACCCACGATCGTGGAAAATCTATGGAGAAAGTTTTTGTCACATTAACTCACGATCGTGGGAAGCATAAGGATAATTCCCACGATCATGGGATGCTTAGCACGAAGAGACATGCGGGTTTCACTTTCTTTTAGGGTTTTATCACTTATCTTATATATATATATATATATATATAGTCAAAAATCCATAGGGAGGAGGTGTGTCGTGGAACTTGCCTCCTGGAGCTAAAAGACATATTAAGAGCTTAAAGATAGGTGAAGAATCAAGGTTTTCATTCCCAATTGGGCAAAGAGCACCCCCCATCATCCAGATTTTCCAGATTTGGGCAAAGAAGAGGAGGAGTTGCCCCGCCTAGTCCTCATTTTGATTTCTTTCTCTTTTAGCATGTTTATCATGGATTGTGGGGATATTAATGATATTATAAGTGGCTAAAATATTTTTTAGGGTTTGTTGTTTGACTATTTGTGAACCTTCGGTTATTGATTCAATAATATAAATGTTTGTATTATTTATCAAGCTTAAACCTTGCAACAAATCGAGAGAGTGAGCTTGATAATTTGTGTTAAATGTACAACGAGAGTTGGCATTTAATAGACATATAAATAACAAGTTATTGACTTATTAGGAAGAGATTTCAGTAGATTGATATACTACCTACAGGATAGCATCATATCTAGTTGAATGTTTAGAAAAGGTTTTACATATCAAAAGATCCCAAAGTTAATCCTAATTTATTTAACTGGTGACATTTAATTGCACCTTAAGAGGGGGTAGCTAAAATTTTAGGAAATCTTAGGCCAAACATAAGTTCAATCAATTAACCAAAGGGGAGTAAATAGGGATAATAACAAGTCCTAATTCTTAATCTTGTTTTTCTCCAAGTTTTAGTTTAAGATTTTAGTTTTGGTTGCGTTGTTTCCTTTTATCGTTAGTTTGTCTTTATTTTACTTATCTATTTAAATTTGATTGAATCGGTTTCTTAAACAAAGAACATCCTAAATTAAATGATGCCTAAGCATAATCCTTGTGGGATCGATATCTTTTTTTTACTACAAGTTACGACCCGTATACTTATGGTTTTGAGCATAAAACTAGTAGTTTGTTTTGCAATCAACAATAGTCAAAATATATAGTCCAAACATTGATAAGTCTTTTAAGGTGAATGGACATTATCTGTAACCTTTTTATGAGGATTTTCATATGTAGAATTTGAAAAACAATCTTATAATACCCAAATTATGAGGTATCAGGAACCATAATACCTAGCCAATGACATTAAAGAAAGGTGATAATTGAGAGGCAACCCAATATTTTTCTTTTTTAACAAAGTCCTTTTATTTTTATTTTTATTCCTTTAATGTTTTTTGTAGCATATGTTCCTCTATTTTGTTATAGGGATAGAGAACATTCATAATAAGGCAAGAGCTCACTACTTAAATGCAAAATTCAAAGAAAGTGACAAATCATCCAAAATTAGTCCCTGAATAAGGCATACCTACGTCTTATTTTTAACACTTCATATATGTAAGGGGCAAAGCATCTAGAAGCAATCCCTGAAGAAGATGTGCCCATCTTTGTTTTATATTTCACATATGCAAGGGGCAAATCATCCAAAAGCAGTCCCTGAATACGACTGCCTATCATTCGCTTCATACTTCACATATGCAATGGATAAATCATCCAGAAGCATTCCTTGAATTAGGCATCCCAATATATTAAAACAGCACCACTTTTGACTCCAAAGTACATTAATGGGTAGATATCTTCAAAAATAAGTAAATAAAACCTTGTTTCTTTTTGTCATCTTCTTTTTTTCCTAACTATAAGTTCTTTTTCTCCTTTAGTTGCTGTCATCTTCCATCTCACTGTCATTTCTCTCAAATTCTCCATTTCACTATATCGAGTTCTTATTTCACTATGGAGCGTGTATCGTCCATGGTCAACTTTCTTAAGGAAAGTCCCACTTACTCTCATGTATTTATTGTTATTGAATTTGTTGATTATTATTTTGATATATTAAGGACAATGCAAGAAACAGAAGTGGGGTAGGGTAGTTTAGTGTTTAGCATTGTTTGATGATTTTGTTCTTATCTGATATATGCTTTTGTTATTTTGGCTAAATTTTTATTTAAAAAAAGTTATTAAGTTTGCTTTAGTAGTTGTTTATTGACTTGTCTCTTTAAAGATCTTAATTGTTTCGAAATTTGTCTATGAATGATTCAAGTTGGCGTGAATCATTGATTTAGATTGAAATTCAATAGGAAAATTAGCATGAATAGTCGAGTTCTCACCTATACACATTAAGTAATTATTTTTTATGATTGATTTGCATGAAAAGTGAAAAAGGATCGAGTACATGTTGACTGATATCGTGAATTATTAAGCCTATAAACATTCATTATATTTTGCTTCATCTTCAAAATTGAGTGATTGTTATATGGTTTGATTGTTTTAGAACTTGCCTTGTTATGCAAATCAATACTACATTGTTGTACTAGACACATTTAAATGACAGGGGAATTTAGGTTAATCATTGTGAATTCTTAAAAATCCACCTAGATTATATCTTTTTCAGCCAACCAATTTGAGCCTTAGCCTTCTTTTTCTTACAATTGAACTACCATACAAACTTGATTTTATATATTCTGGAACCTTTTATTGAAGGATTATATAAATATGCTTTTATAAGACTCAAAATATCATTATTAAAAGTATGGTCAAGTCATTCAAGTTGTATATTCTTAATTCCTATTTGTGTGTGTGTGTGTGTGCATGTGTGTGTACAAAAAGCAGAAAAATAAAAAATAAAAATAAAGGGGAAGAGATGAGAAGAATCTAGCACATTATAGTTATGTAGCTAGAATTAAAAGAATTGTAGAGCATTTTTAAGTGAAAACTCATGTGAAAGGGTTTTGTATGCTTTCATCATTTTGATAAAACCTAAAAATTACTTGTTTTTCAAACATTGCCTTAACTCCATTGCAATCCTTTAAAAAAAAACCCATGGATTTTTGTGTTCAGTTCATTATTCAATGATAGAGATGTGATATATAATCAAGCTTATGGTAAGAGTCTCTCTATGTTGACATGAGAGATCATTCATGCCTTAAAAATTTGAGTGCATAGAATGAAACCAATAAAAGAGTATTGATTCCTATTATGCTTGATTTTGAAAAGATTGTTAGGACAATTTCTTATTTGTGTAGTTTGTGAGAACTTATATTATGAATTCCTTGTTTCTTGTTATATTATGGTTTTCATTATTGAGATATGGTGATTTGAGTTATGAAGGGATGAGTTGGGAATAAAAAGAGAAGGCTATAGAGAGAGGTTGATGAATATGAACTATCGTATGCTTGAGGGCAAGCATTGTCTAAGCATGAGAGAATTTGATAACATGCATAAAGTACACATATTTAATATTAATTCCATATGTTTTGATTCATAAATGCTTATAATTATGGATTATAATCATATATTTTTGTTTTTATGACGTATATTGGAGAAATTGATGAAAATGTGCTTGAAATTAAAGATTTAGCAAAGAAGAAACAAAGATGCAAAGTTTGGAAAAGAATGAAAGTCTATAGAAAAAAATTAAGAAATGGTCTGAGCATAAGGCATGCCTACACCGTAATCAATGTAAATGCTAAAAAAGTTCCAAAATATATATACGAATAAGGTTTGATCACACCTTAGTTAATATGACAGTTCTAATAAATAATCTGATTAAATTAATGAGGCCTTTTCATGGTCTTAAGGTCTATTTATTTTTACCCTTTTTTTACTCTATTTAGGAGCTTTGATTAGGTAGGACTTGTTTTGATAAGATAATCCCAATGAAAGTGGGATTTTTTAGATTTGATTTTTATCTTACCTTTTATCCCTTATTTTTAAGAAGGTTATGTAAAGTTTTGAGATTATATAGAAGAAAGAGGAGCTTGAACAACCATCCCATCTTGTCTCCTCTTTGTTTGTTTATATTTTTTTCATTCTTTATTTTTCTTCCATGTTGCCTTTAGGAGTCATATGCAGTAACATCCCATTACCTGCGATAAGGTTAAGATAGTAAATATGAGTGATTAATGAAAGATTAGAAAATGCATTCCATGTTCATGCATAATATTACATGCACATATACATGAATAGTAAAACTTTTGCACATAAAAATGGTTGTACATGCATTCATTGACATTCTAGGTATAATTGTTTATAAATGTGATTGTTATTGAGATTTGAGGGTGGTTTATATTGAAATTTGAATTAGAGAGTGTATTTGTGGATATATAATTTTTTGAAATTATTGGAGAAAATTTTGGAAATTGTTGGGTATTTTTTTCTTAGGCTAGGAAAATTTGCCAAGTGGGAAAACTATTAATAAATGGTAGTAGAAATTATTATCAAATGGCAATGGAAATTTTGATAAGTGACTTTAGGATTTATTTATGAGTGTCATTGAAAATTGGGAGACAATTATAATAGAAATTGGATTTAGGTTATAAGAATTGGACATGTGGCAAGTGACATATGTCACTTGCCAAACAATGCCTTAAG
>JAOSBK010000002.1:37817369-37827470 GCA_027568895.1 Erythroxylum shatona
TCACAATACTCACATAACCATTTCGGTTCCAAATTCATCCTTTTATGATCATAACAATTTTATGATTTCATTTCATTTTGTCTGTACACTTTAGTCTCCTCATGTCTACTCATATTCTCACTTTCCTCAATCAATCCACGGTAATAAACCGATTCACACTTATTTCACCTTCAAAGGATATATCACCTTCAAGGATATGTACCCCTCAGGGTGGACTCTTATCTATCATGCAAAACTAGATACTATTTTTTGTTTCCAAAATGTCCATAACCCTTTATTTTCTCACATTCTGGCAGCTCATCATTTTTGTCAATGCTCCTAACAACTCAGACTCTTAAGGAATGCTTATGTATGTGACTCATACTAGGGATCAGTTGCCGCTGTCTGCTATGACATGACTAAAATGCATGTAACTTGACACATATTATAGAATGCCCATATAAGATAGTACTTCTGGGCTCTGATACCATATAAATGTAGCACCCCATTCCTGCAAAAATTGAACCCTACATCGATGAGTGATATCTGAGTTCGTGCCCCGCAAGGGTGACGAGCTAAAGCACTCAATCATTTTTTTAAAATCGGTATAAAATTTTTTTTTGAAACAACAACAAACATAATATGCGGAAATCGATACTCAATTTGGGCCTACATTCATTTATAAACATTTTCGATAAACATAAAACCATCAAAAAAATTTCAATAGCCATTGGCCCCTTTCATAAATACAAAACACTTGAGTCATTTCGGAATAAAAATTTATACAAAAAGTTGCAAAATATACAATTCAACACAAAATAGAGAAATGTAATGCAGACGCGAACTGATCCAAACCTCTAACCTTCACTTAAATGTTATAGGGATACTCCTGTTGGCCTAATGGGGTATTCTTCTGATCCAAAAAAATATTTACAAATTTTGGGTGAGTTTTGCGAATTCAGTGAGTGACCATCATCGATGGCTCACCCAATCATATAATACATAAATCACATCCACATCAGTTCACATTTCATATTAAATGCAATTTAATCATTTACATTATGCATATACAGTGTACATGAGACCTACTTTCCAATTTTTATTTTGTTTTGACCGAGTGCCTAAAATGTCCCTTAAAGGGCTCATTTATAATTGTCCTATAAAGGGCTCATTGATAACTGTTGCATATAGGATTCATTAAATATTAAGCCTGAGGCTCTGAATCACTTTTGAGCTCGAGGCTCTTTTTCACTCGTTGAGCTTTAAGCTTTGACCAGTTGCAACTCTGGTCACAACAGCCATTATGTTTCATGCATTCATCAAATGAAATGCATCACTCATAATTGCATGCTCTTATTCAATCATATTCGCTTATCATCGGACCGAAGTCTGGCATTCAACATATAGTTGAGAAGTCACACTTTCACTTGCATGCAATTACACATTCCGAAAACACTTAGCAATCACTTCAATACACTTAGTTCATCCAATTCACATTTACGTAGCACTTCAATATCCAAGTTAACCATCATAATCATCGAACCTCCTATCTGGAAACCAACATAATCAATCACATTTACAAAATCATTCAATAGTCAAATAATACAAGAATTCAAATAACAAACAATAAAGTGAGACCATCTCGGTCTACTCATAGTACGCTCCAAATTAGCATTTGCTTTCAAATTCTGGGGATGCCTGAATGCGGACACTTGACCTGCACAACCCATTTATGTAATACACAATTCACACACGTTACAAAACTCATTTATGCACAAATAGCTATATGGATGCTCAGTGACAATCCTAGGTACCTTACTGACTTCCCAACTTAATCAAAATCTATCATTTTTTTCATACTCATCAAAAGCAGAAACATTCATTACATACATTCATCTCATTTTCTGCATTACTGCACTTTCATTCACTTCACTTTTTTTTTTCTAGCTATCACTTAAATCTTTCTTTCTGAGCTTTAAACATCATCATACACTTTTTCGTTGATGTTCTGACTCCAAAATCATTTCTACAATTTCTTATAACATTTGATCAGTAAATCTAAAGAAAATCATATATATATGGCATACTCAAAATCTCCTCACTCATTTTCCAGCAATTACAAATATCACTGTTCTTAACCATTTAGCAGTAAACTAACGATGCATGCTTCATTTCATGCAAAACTACGTAATTATAATAAGCTTACTTGTTAGAAGCTCCAAAACCTGCAACCATCATAAAGCCCTAGCATCTTCAAATCACGTGAACCCTAGTTTCTCATGCAGCCCACGTACCTCATCTTGAATGTTGACAGAGGGTTTGGTCTTTTCTTGGAAGAGAAGAAAGAATATTAGAGTGGAAGTGATGACAACGGAGAAAAGCAAGGTTTAACTTCGGTGAATATTTGATGAAAAGCTCTAAGTTGGAGGATCTTTAGAGAAAGAAGCTTTGAGAGAAAGAAATGAAGGCAAGTACCGTGACTTCTCCTCTAAGCTTATTTAAAACTCCACTTCAACTAGGACACCTGTCCAATTCTTAGCCACTTATCCACTTCTAGATCTTTCCATTGACACCAAAATCGCTTAATTTAGTTCAGTACTTTGTAAGATGTGCCTCAAATATTTTCAGATTATCATATTCCGAAATAGTGTACTATGCTCAACTTCCATTTAGAACTTAAATATCTTATAGACTGAATCACAATTATACTTCTTGAGACAATTGTAGGCCTATATCTCTAGTTCACTCCAAAGTAGCAATCGTCTCATTTGGAATCCTATAGGTCTAGATATACTTAAAATACCAAAATACGTTCAGTGGAATAACCCTAGTTCATATTACTGAAGAGTACACTCACTGTACCTGTCCCACATTTTTTACTCAATCTTTCTCAATTCATTTCAAATGGCTATGATTTTTAGGTGGTGATGTAAGGTAATGTCTTATGAGTCCATGGTTTAAGAATCAATTCATTTGGACTCCTATAGAAGAAGTTATGGCTAGGCGAAGAAAGACAGAAGAAGTAAAACTCAGAAGAAACAAAACCCAGAAGAAGACACGTCAACAAAACACAGAAGAAGACGTGTCAGCAAAACATAGAAGAAGTATACTCAGAAGGAACAAAACCCAAAAGAAGACACGTCAACAAAACACAGAAGAAGACGCATCAGCAAAACACAAAAGAAGTATACTCAGAAGGAACAAAACCCAGAAGAAGACAGGTCAGCAAAACACAGAAAGAGACTTGTCAGCAAAACACAGAAGAAGTATACTCCAAAGAAGCGAAACTCAGAAGGAACCAAAACATAGAAGGAGTTCATGAACAGTAACATAGAAGGAGTTCATGAACAGTAATACAGAAGGAGTTCATGAATAGTAACACAGAAGATGTTCATAAACAGTAACACAGAGGAAGCAACAACTAAAAAAGAATGAAAACTTAGATGGAGAAAACACACAGAAGAAGATGACGTCATCACAGAAGAAGCAAAAACACAGAATATACAAAAACTAAGAAGAATCGAAACTTAGGCAGAGCAAAACACAGAAGAAAAATGACATCATCAATGACGTCATCACAGAAGAAGCAAAAACACAGAAGATACAAAAACTAAGAAGAAGCATCTTTGCTTACAAGTACCCCGACTTTTAGCTCAGATGTCCAAAATTTCTACACTATACGTCGTTGGAAAGATAAAAGAATTTCCTAAAACTTTTGAGAAGACAATTTCTCTAATCAAGCCTAGATTAACCCAGATTTTCCCTCGAATACAAAACATGAATTTTCTACATTCATTCAATGTACTGCACCCAATACTCAACTTTATGACAAACTTTGAGATTCTTAAAGATCGAATTTAAATTCGATGTCTTCATAATAAATGTAGCCATAAGTTCCTAGTTTAATCCCAATCTAGAATCATCACGTCTGGATAACTAGAGAACAAGTCATGGCTAACAAACCGAAGCACACTCTGTGAACATTTCCATATCACTCTTTCAACTCCCTCTACTTCTCATTTTCGATAAATTCACATTCAAAAACAATCATACCTGGAAGTTGTCAATGAATGCATGTATAATTATTTTGATGTGTAGGAACATTTACTACTCAATATGTATATGTATGTCATATTATGCATGAGCATGGAACGTGTTTCCTACTTCCACATCACTTTCTCTCATCTATTATTTTTTCCTTTACTAGGGTAACGGGATGTTACAGTACATGCATTCCATACATGAATGCATAATCAGATAATGGCAGTTGTGATTAGAGTAGCCACCGATCAGAACTTAAAGCTCAACGAGTAAAAAAGATCCTCGAGCTTAAAAGTAATTAAGAACCTAAGGCTCACTATATAAAATGAGCCCTGTATCCCCCAAGCGGATAAAGGACAGTTATTAATGAGCCCGGTATCCAAAATAGATACGAGACAATTCAAGCACTCGGTCACAACAACGTAATAATTGGAAAAGGGTCTCATGAGCATTTCATATGCATTCTAACAAGTAAGTGGATTGTTTGAAATGCCACATTGTTTTGCTCTTAAATGTAAATGTGATATGTGCTCATTGTGTTAAGTTATGAATGCTATGTTATGTGAAATGTTGTGATGCATGAATTGAATGAACCATCGATAATGGTTACATTATTGAGTTCGCAAAACTCACCAAAATTATAACGTTGTCTTTTCAGGACCGAGAGACGACTCTAGCTATTAAGAGGCTCTACCAGCCGTGTAGATTGGGATTGGCAAAAGAAGTCATGGCTCAAAGGTCGATCAACTGGAATTTTTAGACAGATTAGATAGACTTCGAATCTTTTCCTCTTTCATGTAGTATTTTTGTAGCAGGTTTTGATGATGTACATACAGAAATGGTTGAAAACACAATTTAGACATTTGGACTTTTTTTAAAATAAAATGAGGAAAAAGTTGGTTTTAAAAATATTGTGATTTTCTATCGATGCTTTATAATTGAGCTTTGATATGATGCCATGTAAAGTGAATATAATGAGTGAACGTAACGTGCCCTTATCCTAGGTTATGTGTCGGAATGACCTCCGAACATCCCGGTGTGTACCTTACAGTAAGGGCTCACTAAAATCCTTTAAGTTCACCGCAGTGAAGGCAGATTGTAGCTCTCCCACATCGGTTGGGGAGGAGAACGAAGCACCCTTTATAAGGGTGTGGATACCTGCCCCTTGCAGACACGTTTTCCATGACCTAATGCACCGAATCCCCTTAGAACTCTGGGGTTAAACGTGCTTGGGCAAGAGCAGTACCAAGATGGGTGACCTCTTAGAAAGTCCTGTGAAAACACAAAACCGTGCTGGCTGAGCCCAAAGAGGACAATATCTGCAAGCAGGTGGTCTGGGCTGTTACAATTGGTATCAGACCCAGTATCTGGACCGTTGTGCCAGGGACACTGGGCCTCCTAGGGGGAGGGATGCGGATTGTAGCTCTCTCACATCGGTTAGGGGGGAGAACGAAGCACCCTTTATAAGGGTGTGGATACCTTCTTCTTGCAGACACGTTTTCCATGGCCTAATGCACCGGATCTCTCAGAACTCCGGGGTTAAACGTGTTTGGGCAAGAGCAGTACCAGGATTGGTGACCTCCTGGGAAGTCTTGTGGAAAAACAAAACCGTGAGGGCTAGGCCCAAAACGGATAATATCTGCAAGCAGGTGGTCTGGGCTGTTACATATGCAATAAACTCTCTTTTTCTAGCCAAAAATTAAAGTTTGATTCTTCAAAAGAAGCAAGATCTATTTTTTTAACTTTTTTCCTTTGGTATTTATATATCTTCTGAGATTATTAACATTATAGTTTTGTTTGTTTTACACAAAAATTCCTATTTTTCAATCATCAAAATAAAATATTGCCAATTGGAATGATTAAATTTGTAATTGTCTAATTGTTCTAATACTTAGTGGTAAAATAACATAGCTCAATATAAGATATTTGACTCATGTTATATGGATATATAATCTAGTTTAAATAAACTAAACTTGTTTGTTTGTTAGATAAAATTGATAGTCTCTCTAGTTTTTTATGTTGTCAATATATTGATAACTTTCTCATTAATCATAAGTCTTGTTTTGGTTAACGAGAAAGTAAGGAGAGAAAGGTTTTTAAAGCTTGTCAACAACTATAACCAATTTATTAAAAAATAAAAGAGTTTTATCTCTGCATCAATGATCAATTCAAAAAATAGAAACTGATTGTTA
Source organism: Erythroxylum shatona (assembly GCA_027568895.1). Taxonomy (NCBI): domain Eukaryota; kingdom Viridiplantae; phylum Streptophyta; class Magnoliopsida; order Malpighiales; family Erythroxylaceae; genus Erythroxylum; species Erythroxylum shatona. Next base: position 37,823,582 of record JAOSBK010000002.1, read on the forward strand.
TTAACTGGGCTAGATATTTCATTGTTATTTGATTTGATTAAATTGCATTCTTGATTTGTTTTCCTATTTTTCTTTTAATATGTAATTCCTATCGTAAACCCCTTTCCTTTATCTTGGTTTGTTAATTTGGCAAAAAGAGATCAGTTTTACCAGTTTTTATGAATTTGATCCTACTCATTTCTATAAATTCCATTTTTTATTAAAATTTGATTATATTAATTAGATTGAACACCCACCAGATTGAAACCTCTTTTAACTAGCTCGAATATGTAAAGAATCTTCTAGTCTTAAAATCTCTATGAGCTACACCTTAGTTAAGTTATATTTATTTCGCAACCTTCATTTTTTTTGTAAAATGAAGTCATTCATTAACTCAAAATGAGCATCAAGTATTTTCAAGTACAATGAAAAGAACTAGATAGAAGAGAAACAAGTATAGGTCAACCATTACGGAGGGTACCAACACATTTCCACCTGCAATATTACTACATTTTTAGTTTAGGACCAGACTCTATCTTTTTCTCATTGATGCATTCATTCTCTCCAAGACATTAATTTGTAGAAGTTCCCTTATTCAGCAACATATCTTGTGAGCTAACTCATATTTGTCCATATTAGAACCAATGAACAACCTCATGTTCCTTTCTCTCCAAATTCAGTGGACTAAGCAAGTTATAACCAGATTGGTATCAAGATGATCTCCTTCCTTCCTTCTGAAAAGTTTATTAGACTATGCAAGTATATTGAGCCACTCCTAGTAAGGATATTGTAGCCCCATTATATGTAACATCCTACTCCAAATAGCTCTTGTATAATCACATTGAAAAAACAGATGATTGGTGGACTGATAGTGCAAGTTACATAGCAAGCATAATTGGTATGTGACTCCAATCAATATATCCTTAGTCTTTAGTCTATGTCTTGTAGCACCTAAGTTTCTATCCAAACAATGTTAACCCAATCAACTTTAGGTTGCTGTTGAGTAATGGCTTTAAGGAAGCATTGATTAGTGAATTATCTTCCTTTGTTAGGCAACTAGTGAAAACTATCTTCTTTTGAAGAGTTAGGGGAATAATCAACCAGCAAGTTGTTAAGAGTTTGATTGTCTAGACGCTTGGTTTTGACCTTGTAAACAAACCTTGAAATTATCATCATTTTTCAATAGAATATAGACACATACTCTACGCGGTCGTTTAATCATGATTAAGCAATTAAACAAAGGTAGTTAAAATCTTAGTTTATACAATCGAACATTTTTTTTTCTCAAATAATCACCTATCCTCGGCGCTCCATGAAAGTTTGTTTTCCATTATCAATTGCTTCACTTGTTAAATCATCTTCACATACGTCAAATTAGAAATACATGAAAACTAGAGACTGACTGCGGTCGCACTAACTAAGCGCAACACCAAGGCTTGAAAGTTCCACATACCTAAACCTAAATTTGGAGGCTTATATGGGTGATGTTGTGCCCACTTTGACTAGAAAGGTCTCCATTAGTTTTTCTTTTTATTTTCGAATGCACAAAAGGCAGAGACCCACCAGTTAATGGCGCTGGGCAAAACATTTTAATCTTACCAACATTTTTGAACGGTCAAATACCCAAAAAGAACTAAAGACTGGAATTCCATCCACTCTCCTATGCATTCGACTGTTGCTTGTTTGGTACTCAAACCTTATCACTTAGCAGCCGTCTCTGTAGATTCTTTTCTTTTCCGAACTTACAATCTATCGAATTCAGATAGTCCTGGATCAATTTCATTCATGATAGAGGAGTGGAGTTCCCCATTTGTTGAAATGCATGCATCTTTTAATGTCGGAATTTTGGAGATTGAAGTATAGAGGGTGTCCAAAATAGCATCTTTTGATAAAAAGTAGCAAATATGAAACCCATCTTTACTGGTAGTAGATAAGTCATTATGGTCAATTACGTCTCTTCATTCATTTTCTTGAATAAAATGGTTTAATTATTGGACGAAGCAAGGGAATGGTAGAAGCTTGTTAGTAATATATGATTTTATTAATTTTGAAATGGAGTTATTATATATGAGATACAAACTATTGGATTACAAGGTTTGAATAATAGATGGCACTTTCTGATAATTTGGTTATGCGTCAATGCCTACTATAGCCTTGTGCAAAACAAGTCGGACCCTTTTCGTAAGTGGACTTCTTAACTTCGGCCGAACTAGCAGGACAATCCCACCGATTATAATTACCAATCACTAGAGACCACTAACACTAAAGTATCTAGGTGATAATATACTACTATTTTTAGTATTAATGTATACTCTAATATTTATAAAATGAAACAAATTGTATTTTTAATTTTAACTTCGTTAGTTTTTTTTATCTGAACTTTATTATGATAAGTTATTCTATGTAAAGTGACATGAAAATTGTATAATTTTAGTCATGTAATGATGATATGACTATAATGAATTTTTAATTTTTTTAAATATTTTAAGACAAAAGATGTTATTTGTTTCTTAACATTTCACATAAGGTGATAATCTTTATCATTATCTATGGTTACATCATATTGTTTACTAATATGGTTTTAGTAAATCATTTTTATATTAAATTTTATTTTATCTGGTGGAGACTATTAAATTGTGTTAGGACGTTGCTTGATGTTGATTATTGGTTAATGATTAAAGCAGTAAAATCTAATGGGGAACACAGTTGACGAGTGGGATGGACTGCTGTTAACACGGTTGGGAGGACTCCTCACTTAATCCACTAGCAATAAATCTCTTGCCACTGAATCCCTAGCCACGTGCACGCTCAACCCGACGGAAGAAGGATAGGATAGGACCTGCTGATCACCATGGCTGATAGATATGACAGAAAGTATGAATTTATCTGTATATCAATTTGACTTAGCGGCACTTATGATTCATGCCTGGAGTGCAAAGTTAAATTATTGGTGGTAGTTCTTTCTCTAATGCTGTAATCAAACATACTGATAAAAAAAGACTTTCGGGTTGGTCTGAATACGAAGGTCACGTTCTCGAGGCTGCATCCACAGTTAGTGAAAGCGAAGGTGAAAGATATTAATTCAATGTCGTCGTCATCCCATATAAATATAATGCCATCTACTTCGTCATATGTCTTGTCCTACAAAACTTGCCACTTTTCATAAACTGCTTCACCGCCATTACCCAGTTCCGTAGAAGGGTATAGCTACATGCTACATAGAAACAATTTGCCTACGTACGCCTACCCTACATATTTTATATGCAAAAAACATTTTAGAGAAGTTTCGCAGATGGCACAAGTCAGGTACACATAATCACGTTTCCAGAGTCATTTCGTATACCAACCGGACTGTCGAACTTGCATTCGATTGGCATTTCTCGAGTCAGTGATTCTAAGATTTGGCATGTGCAGCTCTTCATTATATGTGGGACGGGTTTGGAAATTCGTCGATACTCAAGTTTGGCATTTGAGTATGCTTTCATTCTTAAATCAGCCTTCTACATAAAATACTTTACAAAAGTGAAGAAGGAATGTGAGAAAATACAAAGATATTTCTATTAAAGAACTCTCTCAAGAAAGCTAAAATGTTTTCGGAAATTAATTCAAATTTTAGAGTTGTTTGAATTCCTTTATAATAGGTCTTAGATTATCTTAGAATAAGTCTTGAATTATATTTGATCTTATCTTGTAAGTTAAATTTGGTGGTTAAAAAATATATTTAGTTGTTTGTATTTTGTCTATAAAAGGCAACTAAGTTTAATAATAAAAATATGGGAGTGTAACATATTGTTTAAACTTTATCTTATCTCATCTCCTTCATCTTCTTTTCTTCAAAATTTCAACATGGTATCAGAGCCTTAGATCCTTGAGGGACTGTGAGAATGGTAGAGGGCGCTTATCTAGCAAA
>JAOSBK010000002.1:37833377-37854578 GCA_027568895.1 Erythroxylum shatona
CTTTTATAATGTTTAGTAACACTTAAAAAAATTGTTATCAATGATAAATTATATGTTATAAAATCATAAAGTGTTACATATCAAATTAGGAATCATAACATTTTAAGATATAATGTTACCGTAGTTATGTATTTTATAACATATTGTCAAAAGTGTTACTGTCTAGTGTTACTGTATGTCATTTTTGTTGTAGTGTGTGCAGAGTCAAAGGCTATTGCTTAGTAGCTAACTCGAAAGGACTAGCTTTAGTAGACTCACTCTGTTACAAATTGTATGAGAGTTAGGCAACATCAAGCAATTTCACTTAATCTTGTTGGTTGGCACTCATATAGTACCGTAAATACAACTCCAATAAAATGTTCACCTGTTTGATTTATCCATCAATTTGTTGATGTAAACCTAAAGAGAAGTTCAACTCTAACCCCAAGAGCTTGAACAATTTCATCCAAAATTGAGTTGTGAAGCAAATGTCCCTATCACTAACGATAGTTTGTGGATTACCCCAATACTTCACCATGTCCTAAAAAACAAGTGAGCAACATCTTCGACAATGAATTTTATTGGCACAAATATGAACACTCCATACTTGCTGAAGCAATCCACAACAACCATTTTGTTGTCTTATCCCTCCACTTTTGGTAAACCAACAATGAATTCCATTAAGACACTCTCTCATGGTCTCTCGAGAATTAGCAATGGTTGCAATAATCTACTTGATGCTTTGTGCGCCACCTTGTCGTGTTGGCATACAAGGTAGGTCTTCACGTAGGCCTCAATGTCATCTCTCATTTGGGGCCAATGATAGGCACACTCCATAAGTGAAAAGGTCCGATGCATCCCTGGATGACTAGCCCATAAGGAGTCATGACACTCCTTGATGATCTCCTGCCTCAATCCATCCCATTTACGTACATAAATTTGGCTTGCTTTAGTGATGAGCAACTCATCCTTAAGCCAAAACTTGCAAGTCTTTTCTTCCTTTACTTGCTTTAATAGTTCTTTGGCTTTATGGTTATGTTGCAATCCTTCCTTCATCCGATCACGCAAAGGAAAAATAGGTTGTGTTATAGCTACCAACGTAATCTTGTGATTTACCCCTCTTCTTAGTGGACTTCGTTGGCAATTCAGGTGGCATGATATCCTTGTGCTCCTTAAGGATGCAAGCAATCTCCTTAGGCAATTCTTCAAGACTAATGATATTTTCCTTCTTGAGTGTCACTAAGAACGTTGGCTCCACCTTCCTTACTCCTTTAAAGAGTTGCATAGTTGGACAAAGGTACCATGTTTGTATTCCCTTCCTCCGTGATACCTATAGTGTTTGTAAATCGAATTGGGATAACTTTCACCTTATCTATGAAATCCATGCCTAACACCACCTGCGAATCATCCATGGGAATAACAAAAAATCTATATAACCACACAACTCACTGATACGGATCTCCACGTTCTCTGCCACACCACACATGCTTTTGGCTTCCAAATTTACTACCATTACCTAACCATCAGTTGGCGTGCATTTGATGCCCAATTGCTTGGCTTATTCTTCCTTCATAAAGTTGTTTATAGCACCGGTATCTACCAAGGCTCTCGTACCATGTCCACCAATCTTTGTGTCTACGAATAATTTTCCTTTCCTCTTAGTTTTTGGTATCTCCACTTTAGCATTGATGGAATGAAGGACTTTCAAGGATCTGCACCTTTCCTTAGATGATTTTGAGGTTTCTTCTTCGAGTGTAGCAAGCTTGCTCTTCTTTGGACAATCTCTAATTTATTGATGAGTCCATCGCAAAGGTAATCCTTCAATGTGGGATGTTCTCCACCCTTGTCTTCTTTGTGACCCTTGCTTGAACCCTCTTTTGGTTTGTCACTTTTCAAAGCTCCATTCTTACCTTTCGTGTTATCTCCCCGACCTTTGCATTTGTCACTCTTTTGGGACTTGTGATGGACATCCCTTCTTACTTTATAAAGGGATTCGACTACTGCAATGGAATTAGCAAGGTCTTGTACATCTTCCCTCTCTAACTCTATTTTGGCCCATGACTATACGTCATCATAGAAGGAAAAGAATGCTTCTTTGTTTGGATAATTGGGAATTTCCAACAATACCTCTTGAAACTCCCTGACATATTCTCGAATGCTGTGTGAGCCTTCTTAACTTAGCTTGGGCTTCCTACTCTACATTCTCGGAGTAAAACTACTTTTTCAACTCCTTCATAAAGTCATCCCATATGCTTATGGTGCATGTCCCCTTCTTAATATCATTGTATCTTCTCCCCTACCACACCATAAGCGTGTCTATAAGGTAAAGGGAAGCACTATCTATCATCTTAGCATGATCCGTAATGCCAAGTGCCTTGAAGTACTGCTTTATACTCCAAAGGAAGTTGTTGATAGCTTTTGCATCCCTTGCTCCTCTAAAGGCCTTAGGCTTCGAGACTTTAACTTTGGTAGAAGCAATGGAAGCAACAGGTGTCACAACTCCTTGTGTAACTACCTTCTTACATAAGCTTCAAACTCCATTTACTTCCTTCAACTCGGCATTCAAACTAACAAGTGCTTCCTAAAGCATAATAATTTTAACAGCAAGAGAATTTTCCAAGGAGCTCAATTTTTCAAAAGAATCCGAGGTAACGATATGGACGATCCCATTCATCTCTTCCTTGAGTAGAGATTGCTCCTTCTCCAACGTCTCTACTCTTTGGTCTCGATCATCGATCCTCTCCTGATCTTCCCTTATAATGATCTCCAACTTTGAGAGCTTAGTTATTACTTCAGCCATGACGTCACTGATAGTAGACTTATCTCTCTTTCCCTTATTGGTAGGAGGAACCATCCCGACCTCCCTTCCTTCATGGGTAAGTAATTCACTCGAGCGGCCATCTCGATGATACCCAAAAGATCTCAAATAATTATATGATGCCACTTGTAACGGGCATGGACTTTCACCAACGCTTGTTTAGCACTTGAGTATGCTCCCATTCCTAAGTCAACCTTCTACATGAAACACTTTGCTAAAGAGAAGAAGGAATGTGGGAGAATGCAAAGATACTTCTATTAAAGAAGTCTCTCAAGAAAGCTCCAACGCTTATAATGCTCTCTATGGTCTTTTATATTCTATGTTACAAATGAGGCAACCCCAAGGGGTATATACACTAGTTCCTACCTAGAATGGATGGTTAAGGTCTACTTGATCTAATGGTCTAAGATGACCTTCTAGAATTCTATACACTACTCTACATGTTTTATGTACAATATATACCTATTTACAAAATTCTACAAGCTTATATAAACTTTCATAATGTTCCATATTGTTCTATAAGCTTTCATAGACTTTTACCAAGTTCTAGAAGCTTCCAAAGTCTTCTATGAACTTCCACCATGTTCCAGAAGCTTTTAGGTCTTCCATAAGCTTCTACCATGTTATATAAGCTTCTAGAGTCTTCCATAAGATTCAAACATGATCTAAAAGATTTCTTTGTATCGAACCTCATCTTGTGGGCTTTAAAACGTATGGGACGTGACAAAAGGAATGAGTTGAAATTGATGCCTTTATAGGCAAATCATATTTGAGAATTCTTCGTTTTACCTCTTGTCAAACAAGTTATAATTTGTAAGTGGGATTATTGTTTACAAAATTAAACATAAAGCAATTAGATTTATAGGATAGGAAATTAATAGGGTAGTCACATATTAGAAATAGTAAGAGTATTTCAAATTATAATTAGTCAACTAAGAGTTAGTTATAAATTGCCAGTTAGTTGATAATTAAATTCAACTAATTTTGTAGTTGAACTAGTTAGTCCAATTAGCTTATTTAGGTTAGCTTCAATTTTATATTATTCTCTTCTCTACTTTTAATTGTCAAGAAAGGATATCATTCTCTATAGAAAAAGTTACATATTTCGAGTCCCATTATTAGTCTTCAATATGGTAGCACATGTACATTGAAATAACCCTATTGATAAAGTTTTTCCAAATACTTTTAACAAAAATATGAAAATACCCTTTAACATATCTTTTTTGAACTTAAAAAATAACAAGTTTAAATTTTAAAAGGCTTAGAATAATATCTCCTGTTGAACTGAACAATTTTTAATTTTCAATGTGACTTATTTCTTGTTAAGATATTGAGATAAAGAAATTGACGTATCAGATAGATTTTTTTTTGGCATGGACTAGCATTAGACCCTTAAGTCCTAATTGTAAAATTGTGCAAGCATTGGCAAGCCTTTACCAATGTTTGATACTTAAGACAATGAAATAAGGAAAAGACTTACTAGTAAGTAAGGAAAATGGGCATTGTTGATGACTTGGCATGCATTGGTATATATTGGCAGAAATCTTCAATGGTATGCAAGATTTGAATGTGAGATCAAAAGATAACTTGAGATTGATCTTGGCTTGAAGGTTAGCTAGATCACATGCATAAATGAGACATGTGAGAGCTGTAAGGACTTAATATATGTTTAAATAGACAAACCATAACTAATAGACTTAAAATGGGTAAGCCTTAGATCGGTCCAATGTGTTGTAAAAGGCTATGGGCTTAGATAACTCTTCATTAATGGATAAATATCGAGCAGAGACCTTGGAAGATATTGTGGATAAGATCACAATAGATATACATCAACTCTAAAAGATAAAGACAATGGGAAGATCTAAAGATAGTGGACTTATCTTGTTTATTGTGATGTAGATAAATCCTATCAGATAGAGTGCTTTTTGAATGGGAGTGTCATCTTGACGTAATCTGATAAGAATAAATTTCTATGTAGTTTAGTTCAGTTAAGATTATGAATTGTAGTGCTAGAGATGGCTATAAATAGCTTATCTGAGATTGCAGGAATAGAGATAGAGGAGAAGTAAGCACATTAACAAAGAGCATTCCTTTGTATATTTTTGGGGAAGGAGTAAAGGTTGGTCTTTATTGCAACTCTTTTTGTGTTTATTGTTTTTGTTGATTATTTATTGTTTACGTAGTACTCTTGCAAGAGCGTGAGAGTTAAATACTATGAGAGTTATAAGGTGTTTGAGAACAAAATTTTGTTGGTCAACAATTATGTGAGAAGATTGAGTTTTGCACATCGCCAAAAATTTCTTAATTAACGAATCGATCAATTTTAATAATAAAGAATATTAAGATAAATTGAAATAACAAATTAAGTAATTCAAAATTTTTATTGTTGAATCAGTTATTGGTTAATTTACTAATTAACAAATCGATCAATTTTTAATAATAAAGATTATTAAGATGAACTGAACTAACAATTTAAATAATTCAAATTTTTATAATTGAATCAGACACTGGTTAATTTACTAATTAAACAATCGATTAATTTTTAATAATAAAGATTATTAAGATAACTAAACTGACAAATTAAACAATTTAAAATTTTTATGAATGAATAACTTAAATTAATTTAATTTTTTATCATTAATAATAATTCAAGAGTTGAAAATGAATACATTTAATTTTGCAAAATGATTTTGGTATGAAACAAAATTCCAATTTGATACCTAATGTCCATTAGTTTTGGGGTTAATCCTACTACCACCCTTTGTATAAGGTCAAATACAGCACAACGACACCCATTTCCCTCTTTCTAAGGCCATCCGTTATCTGATGTCCAAAAAGTAGTATTTTCTTTCTCTCACAGTGATTTTTGGGGCTGGGAAACATGTCAACAGCACAGCATGTGACTTCTACAGCCCAAGACACGAAGTGTGGAACCCACAGACTGCCATACGAAAATGAGAAAGAAGAGAAAAGAACCGAGTCCCCGAGTCCCGAGCTCCGATTCAATAATTGCGGTCGGTGAGTTTTTGCCTCAATTTCTGAAGATCAAACAAGACAAGAAAAAGGGAATGCCTTTTGCGGCCCTCTCGTGAAGCGCATTTGCTTCTTAACGTGTAAATGGGCTTGACGGTCAGAAAAATTTAAGAAAGGTCATATATAATATATGTAATTTTTTAAATATTTTTTTAAAAAATAAATTTATAATTTTATGATTAAAATTTTTTATTAATTATTCCAAAAGTCGTCTTCGTAAGTAGGCTTTCTGAAAGTTCTTGCATCAATCTCCTATTTCCGCCTACTAGTTTGGTTTATTTTGGTCCTTATTGGGAAATATATCATTTATGCAAAAATTCAGAGGTTCGTTAGTCATCGTCCAGAAACAGAACCCTCCACAGGCTTTTAAACATTGATGATTAGTAGTAATTGGACTTATTAAAAGAAACCTTACAAATATGCCATTTCATGATTTCTTCGAAACATAAAATTGGTAAAGACGTTTCAACATCTATTATGCAGTTTATACAAAGCGATCTATATTTAAATAGCAATCCCAGAAACTATACTTCTATGATCTTCATGGTGCGGTGATCAATACAAAAGTTAGATGGATTACATCAAGATCCAAAGTAAAGATTACATGATCTACAACCTCTCATGGACCTTTAGTATCTTCTGTAATTCCAAATCGAAAACTACCCAAAAGAAAAACGCTAAGTTATTCCCATGACAATTTCACACAGAAAGAACCCTGCAAAGTCTCACTAAGAAACGCAAAACGGGAACTGGAATCAGAGAATTAATAAAGAACTACTATAGTCATAGCCACAAAGCTCCGGCATCTTTCAAGATAGGGACCAATTCACCGGAGATATGAGTAGCCATGACCCTATCCAACCCACCAAAGAACTTGCCACCCACGAAAACCACCGGAAATTGCACGTGACTCACCATTTCCCCTTCCTTATCACATTTGTTATCAACCTTCCGCAACTCACCCGACAAAATACCTTCCTCTTTTTCATCGACCTCGAACACCATAGGATTAACTCCGAGATCAAGCAACAACTTTTTCACGACGTGGCACATGCAACAGCCACGTCTTCCAAAAACTATAACCGAATTCTTCGACACCAAGTTCTGAATATAGTTTTCTCCGGTGGGTGAGAGGGCATTCGCTACGCCACTGTCGGGACCGCCTCGGCCGGGGAGTTGCCGATTGCCGGCGGTGGTCACCGGGTGGTACGTTCTAAACGGTATTGCTTCTTGCATTAGGAAACACGGTGTTAAGGTTTTTGATTGTGAAGTTTCAATTGTATGGGATTAGGAGATTATATTGAGGGAGATCTGTGAAGACTCCAACGTCAACGCGAGTTACGCATTGTTTTACGTCACTGGGAGTGTGGGTGACGTCGTTCGATGTCATCGCTTAGTGGACGGATTCATGGTGATAACTATCTCCCATTAGTCATGGACCTCTTGGGGTCCACTCCGAAACTATAACTGACAAATTTCCTGTCTTTTTAATTTTAAATTTGAGTATGCTAAGCATGTTAATTAAAAATTTTGAGGAAAATTATAATTATAAAAAGTATATTAAACTATAATTATCAATACATATGATAATATGTTGTATTTTGTAATAACATTGGAAAAGCAAGTGACACGAGATAAGTGGAGGACGGATGTGACGTCACTTTCCTGTCTACCAAACAAGTTTGGAGAACCCAAGATATAACATACAAGTTCATCAAACATGATGGTTGACTAGTTGTGGTCGTCCTGTAGTATAGTCGCTGGTATCTATCTTCAACAAAATAGCCATTCGGTTAAGTATGCTGTCGATCGTTTACAGGTTGCTTAGCCATTCGGTTAAGTATGTTGTCGATAGTTTACAGGTTACTTTTTTATAACTACGTAATTTATAAATTATTATGTTATATTTCCAATTCAATTAATTGAACAGAGATAAAGCAGCCTGCAAAGCCGTTCTAGGACGGTGACCCGTGTACACGTCATTAGTGAGACAAAAACCACCATCCCACTTGACGTCACATGATCATCTTGCTCCGACTCCGAACCTCACGCTTTCGACTCTGAATCGCAACGTGGCCGTTAGGTAAAATTCGTGGCCGTCGCCAACGTGGCATATCATTGCGACTTAACCTTATCCCATCATTTTCCGGCCACGCGTAGAGTACGACTCCGTCAACTCTTCCCGCTATCCTGACCTCGCATGATCTCAGAGGACAGCTACCAATGATGAAAGGTGACGTGGGCTATTATGCCCTTTAATTATTATTTTATTTTTTCCGCGTTTTGAAGGCAAGCCGGAAAATGGGAATTTTTTGTTAAGAAATAACGTCTTTTTGAAGACACACAGAAAGACAAAAGCACACCGTTGCAAGTGCATGCCATCCAATCTTCCATTCCCTTTATTTTATTTTAGCCCTTTTTTTTTTTTCCAATACATCGTTGTTTTATGTTCAATTAGGATAAAAATAGGATTAAAACAGGTTAGTAAAAACAGAGAATCTGAACCGTTTAAACGAGACACTACATGATTGACCCATGGATTCCATGTATTATAATGCTTGTGCGAATGTAAACAATGACAGGTTTAGTTTTTAAATGGGTAAATTATCTCCAATATTTTAGTTATGAATAATTTATTTAATATATTTTTAATTTTGTTTTTATAAGATTATACATTACAATTTCTACAATTTATAAGAACATACATTTATATATTTTATCAAAACATTGTTACTTAAAACTTTAAGAGTGTTCAAATAGATTATATTTTCATGTTTAAAACAAGTTTTAAGAGGCTTTAAAAATTTTGGTGGTGTTTCAAATTATTTTCATTTTTATAATTTTAGTTTTTATAAAATCATAATAATTTTTATGAAATATTTTTAGTGGATATATTATCTTTAACATGTGTACAAATTTTCAAATTAAAATAAATATTTTACTAAATTTAAGTTCTCTAATTAATTGAAATATATATTTTTAACAAGGTGTGATATCTAAAATAAAAAATAAGAGTTATGATATATTTAATATTTTATCACAATATTTAATATAATTTACTTTCATAAAATATATGTCATGTTATATTTGTTAGAAATTCACAAACGGAATCATCCTATATTAGAAAAAGGCATAGTATAATGTGAGTTATATACAAGATAAGCATCATATTTTATTGCCTTAAGATTTTGAATTGTGATATGATGTTTTGACAGTTTATAAGAACAACCGGACATAATCCAACTTCTCTCTAAGCTTCTTTCAAATTGGTGATTTCAAAGTCATCTTTTATTCTATAACTTGATTTCGTATTTAATTTTTATTGATATTAATTTTAGAATTAATTAAGAAAAAGTTGCAAACCTTCATTTTCTAAATACAAATTGTATTTGTTTGAATTTTAAAAAACAATGATATAGGACAAATTCAATTCTTGAAATTTGAAAATGCTTATATATGTAGGGGAATTAGTCCAAGAATATGGGAAAGTATTTGGAGCCAAGAACCTTTGTTGATTCTTCTTTGATTTACTTCACTCACTTTCATAGATACAATGATAAACTTGGCTATTTATAACTGAAATACAATATTTTAAAACTCATTGGAATTGAACTCCAAACATGTTTTTGAAATTGATGAATTTATCTATTGAGAGTGCTTTTGTAAAAATATTAGCCACTTGGTCTTCACTTTTGCAAACTTTAGTGTAACCTCTTTTTCTTCAATAACATCTCTTATAAAGTGGCCCTTGATAGTAATGTGGTGAGTTCTACTATGACAAATTGGATTTCTTAAATTGTTAAGGGTTGATTTGTTGTTACAAAATATCACATTAGCTTCCTTTTGCTTCTCATGAACATCTTCAAGAATTCTCCTTAGCCAAATGAAATGTCAAGTTGCAAAAATAGTTATAACATATTCAACTTTAGCTGATAATTATGCCACACTTTTGTTATTTTGGGATGCCCAAGAAAGAACTCTAAAATCAAGTGAAAAATAATAGCCTGATACTTTTTTTTCATATCATCAAGATAACAACCTCGATCACTATCATAATAACCAAATAATGTTGTATCAACTCCTTTGCTGAATTTTATGTCAAAATTGGTTGCTCCTTTGATGTACCTTAATATACTTTTGGTTGCTCTAAAATGCATTTGGCCAGTATTGTGCATAAATCTTGATCATAAACTTGAAATATACATAATATTAAGTCTTGTGGTTGTAAGATAAAGCAAATTTCTAACCAAACTTCTAAATAAAGTAAGATCAGCTCTCTTTACTCCATCTTCTTTGACAAATTTTTCATTCACAATATGGGGTTTAGATAAAGACTTGCAATCCATCATTTCCAAACTTTGTAAGGACATATTTAGCATACTTCTTTTCACAAATAACCATACCAAGTAAATGATGTAACAAGCCCATATCATTCATTTCATATCTTTTCATCATGTCTTCTTTAAATTCAACAATCATTTTTTCATTTATCCCCAGTATAAAGGAAATCATAATCATATAAAGCAACAATGAGAATGCTTTAATTACCTTGAATTTTCACATAGAAGGTTGGCTCACTCTGACTATCTTGAAACCTTGCTTCATAAAATAAGAATCAATTTGGCTATACTAAGCCTTTGGTGCTTGCTTTAATCTGTATAAGGCTTTCTTCAACTTATACATTTTGTTTTCTTCTCCTTTCATGATGAGACCATAAGGTTGCTAAATATACACTTTTTCTTTCAATTCTCCATTAAAAAAATGCAGATTTGATATCAAGTTGACAAAGATTCCATCCTTTTTAGTTTACAATGGTAATTAGAGCATGAATGGCATCAAGTTTTACAACCAGTAGAAATGTCTCATTTTAGTCAATTCCAGGTTATTGTGAGTATCATTTAGCCACAAATCTTGCCTTCTTCCTTTGAATTAAACCATTTGAATTGAGTTTCACTTTGTAAACTCATTTCACTCTAAAGATCTCCTTGTTTATAGGTTTATCAATAAGTTTCTAAGTTTTTTTCTTTTCAATTGCATGAATCTTTTCTTCCATTTCCTTCCTTCAAACTTTCTCTTCAATTGTTTCTTTAAAACTTTCTAGTTCAAGAACACAAAATTTTCAACTTGGATAAACATCACTAAAGCCCCTCTTTTTCTTTAGAGATGAGGTTAGAGAACTAGAATTTGGAGAAGAAGCAGGATTGTTCAAATTTTCTTCATCCTTCTCTTTTTCTTCATCATCATATTGCAAAACAACTCTTTTTTGTGTTTTCATCATTCCAATTTAAAATGGCTTTTTCATCGAATAAAACATCTCAGTAAACAAAAAATCTGTTCATCTTCAATAGTATTTAGATTTAGAGTTGTAGCTAACAAAAATACATTTTTCACTTACTTCATCAAGTTCGGTTCTTTTCTCCTTCAGAATGTGAGAATAACAAACACTTCCAAACATCTTCAAATGTTTCACCGATGGATTCCTTCTTCTCTATGCTTTAATTAGAGTTTGATTCCACGTAGCTTTTATAGGCCTTCTATTCAGCAAATACATTGTCGCATATATTGCTTCACCTAAAAGTTTTTAGGTATTCTTTTGTCATAAATCATTGATTTTGCCTTCTCAGTCACTGTTTGGTTCTTTTTTTCTGCTACATCATTTTGTTATGGTGTATCCAAATGTGAGTTGTCTTTCTACACTTCTTCTTCATAAAATTCCTAAAATGCATTTAAAGTATAATCTTTTTCTCTATCACTCCTAAGAGTTTTTATTTTACAACCACTTTGAATTTCAACAAGACTTTTGAACTTCTTAAATATCGAGAACACTTCAAATTTTTTTCATAAAATACACCCATGTCATTCTTAAAAAAACATTAATGAAGAGGATAAAATACTTGTCACTAATAAATGCATATTTGGCTATAATTATACACCTATATTTGATGTATTTTGTTTGATATGTTATAGTTATGTTGTATTTTTGGTACTTAATTCTCTCCAAGTGCACTTATAAGTTACAATTGCCTTTATGGACCAAAAAGAGAAGAATTAGATTGAAATTGTTGCATAAAACGAAGTTTTGAAACAATTTAGAGATACAAGGTCGTGTGTGTACTTGTGTAAGTATCTGTGCCCATGTAAAATCACGAATTATTGAGTTTTTAAATATACATGATCTCTTACATACCTGTGTATCAGACCGTGTATATCTTAAAAACTCTAAATTTTACTATAAAGGATGTGAGTGGACGCAAACGTAGTAGATTTTAGACGTGAAACATCTAGAGAGCTGATGATTTTGATACAAGGACGTGGAGAACATGAAGTTAACATCAAAAGAGATATGATAGAAGGCTACATCGAATCAAAACTTGTAAGAAGTTCTAATAGAATAGAAAGGGAGATTTGAAATTAAGAACTCTTTATTTCTATTAGTTTTTCTGTATGTTTATATTTGATTTTATTTTCTATTGTGAGTAATTAAATGCTTTTTAATGTCTTAGTATGATGAACCCTAGTTAGTGATACAATATGTCTTAATTTTTTTATTCAATGCAATTATTTTGATTGATTTATTATGATTCAATTATGTTTTTCTATACTTGTTCTAATATATTCGAAATATTAATGCACGATTTGATTTCATATATTTGAAATTAATAAATCTTTTATATGAATAAATCTACTATAATTGAAAGGATTTGATTGCAAACCTAAATATAGGTTGACATAAATTCTCTAGATTAAGGTTACACCTAATAGTGAAATTCATAAATTGATAATGCAATCCTACAAGTTTTAAGTGGCAAGATTTATGTTAATAAACCAATAAATTAGTTGTTAGTAGTCTCGAGAGAGTTATTAACATAAGATTCACAATCCAATAATCAATGAAATAGTTGCATGATAAAAGGTTAATCATTTAATGATCTTTAGGGGGATTCATCACCTAGACACTAATCTTTGATATTGATTACACTAATCTTTGATATTGATTTTTCTGAGTAATTTCCTTGATCTTCTATGTTCATTATTGTTTCCAATTCTAGTTTATTTGTTTAATTTTTATTTTTATTAAAAACCAAATATCCAATTTGTTGGTTAAATAAGAGGAGAAGGATAATTACTAATACTTATTATCTTCGCGGATCAACCCGTATTTACTTTTGCTAGCTATAGTTATGTCGTGCATTTGTAGTTAATTTAAATATTGACATAAAAATATCAATCAGTTACCTCCATGAGATATTGTTTCACGAGTCCACAAAAATCCATATGAACAAGCTCTAAAATTTTATTAGCTCTCCATGCAACTCCTTTAGAAAATGGTTGTCGATGTTGCTTTTCAAGTGCACATACTTCATAAACTTCACATTCCTCCACAATTCTTGGCAATCCATAAGCCATCCCCTTTTGTTGAAGGATTTTGAGACTAAAAAATTTTAAGTGCCCAAGTATTTTGTGCCATAGCCATAAGTCTTAAATTACTTGAGTTTTCAATGCTTAGTCTTTACCATAATTGAAATTTATTAGAAAGGTTCAGTTCTTCTCTATTGGAATCTTGGAAATCAATTGTCAACCATCCTTGTTTTCATAAATAGAGCACTTTTTGTTCTCAAAATTAATTTCATATTTATGCTCCAAAAGTTTTCCCAAACATAGCAAATTTTGATCGAAATCTGAAGTATACAACGCAAATTTTGTTTGGAGACAAGTTTAAATTAATCTAGGACTAGAATAAGTTTTTTTTAAAACTTAAAATAAGAATAAAATTGCAATACTTGAAGAGCAACAAATTTTATATCTCTTAGAATAATATTACTAAAGGGGAGAACTAAGTTCCCATTATTATAAATCCACAATGGTAGTATAAACGATTAAAGTCTCAACTTAAGGATCATTTTGGAATCATTGTGCCTTTGAGGTTTCTGGTGATTGCACAAATTGGATCTTATGCACTAATCTTTGAGCTGTGATGTCTATATTAATTTTCCAACTTCTAAACTATTCCTTTTGCACCAGATGTAAGATAATAGTATTCCAAAGGCAACTCTAAATAACTCCTGTCGCCTTTAATGTTGAAGTGTATATTTAAAGACCAACTGATTATATTGTACTAATTATAACAATTGCATTGCACATTGAAAAGTTTAAGAACAATTTTCCATAAAGTGAGTAGAAGCTATAGCTAAATAAGAGGTGTTTCCTTATTAGCTGCCTTGCACAACTTACAATTTATATTTGCTATATAAAATCTCAATGAGTCTTTGGTGCCTAGCTTCTTTTTCACTGCCAGCCATAAAATAAAAAAATTAGAAGGAATAAGTTTCGAATCCCATACTAAGTTTGTCTATTGGTATTTGTTTTTAGGACCTAGTATCATTTTCTAGCACGAGGAAGTTGTGAATTGTAGCCAATAGACCATACTTGTTCTAAAGGAATCATGTGCATATATAGTTTGGCCTGTTCTCCACGAGTTCTTTAGATCCTCTAGTGGTGTATTCAAGCTAAAACCATGAATTGTGCCTCACTAGAGCATGGTTTTTGTTGTCTATTAGAATAATTGATTTAATGGAGTGGAATTCCCTCAACTTATATATTGTTCCCCCTAGCCAAATTAGAATAATGCATCTCTGCCTTCTCCTATCCTATGCTTAATGGAAGCTTACACCTTGTCTATCATAAGCAATATCTATTTCAAGAACCAAGAAGTATATAAATTTATTTTAACAAACTAGTTGCTTGTGCCTTTTAAAAAATAATGATGTATCTATTTCACACATTAGCGTTCTTTATCTGCAGATAATTTCCAAAAGCATCTTAATCAATAATGCTTTGATCATAAGTTAAGTTGAGGGAATGCCCAAACCTCCACTTTCCTTAGGTAAACAAACCTCATATCATTTTATTTTGGGAAATTTTAACTTTTTATCAGATCCACTCTACAAAAAAGATTTTTTTAGGAATGAATAATGATTTAACTATTTATAAAAATAAATTAATATTACAATGAGTTCTAGACTATCTGCCTACTCTTATAAGGAGAGCTGATAGTAGTTTACAAAGCTATACAAATAACCATAAAGAAAAAAAAAATACATATGCCTTTGTGAAATTTTAATTTGAACTATAAACACTAAGTTTGCGTCATGTCCATATACAAAGAATGTTGTAGGTTTTTAGCATAAATGCACGCTTTGATAAGGTTGAAAATTTTATATGCAAGATGGTATTTTTCTTCCTTATTATCAATAAATCTTCATCTATTCCTCTCTCTCCAAATGGTATATATAGTAATGGTGAAAGTTGCTTTGAAGAGGGTAGCATTGGTTTTCCTTTCCTCCTAATTAGATATGATCCAATTTAGTGTTTGCTCCTAGTTGTAACAACTAATATTAAAAGATAACATATGTAAGATTCTGCTCCAGATAGTTTTAGTATACTGACATTGAAAGAACAAGTGATCTCGATCCTCTATAGTAATATTACAAAGTAAACAAGTAGTATCTTCATTAGCATACCTTTAACTCTTGGTTAGAATTTTATTCTTGATAGCAAGCCAAGTGATGAATGAAGCCTTTGGATTGATAGTATTTCTCCATAAGAGATTGAACCAAGGGACTTCAGTAGTGCTAAGAGTAAACAGTCGATAACAAGAGTGATTAGAGAAGATACCATTCCTATTTAGTGACCAGGAAATAACATCAGCATTCTCTGCATCATTCAGCCGAGGTAGGTAGCTCAACAAACTCTGGAATCCCCTAAAATCACCATGCCATTCACCATTTCAAATCAAAGAAGAAACTTTAGAGTTCAATGGCATTATATTCCTTAGATGTTAAAATTTAGGGATATGAACAAGAGAACTGATACCAATCCAATTATCATACGAAATCCAAGTCTTAGCCCCATTACGAATTCTATGCTGAATGCAAGGATAAATGAGCCCCCTTAAAGCCATCATTTGCTTAAGAACTGAAGAGCTAGCTCGATAACAATCCATCTGCAAAAATTTATATATTTCAAGTAGCGTTCATAGATCCATTTGATCCATAGTGCTTGATGATTGGTGTATAATCTCCACAACCTCTTGCACATCAAAACTTTCTGCATTGTAGATATGGAGATGAATCTATGCCCTCCTTTCTTTTTAAAGATAATTACATCACTCTATTTAATTCTAGCTTTCTTTGAGTTATCAGTAGTACCTAACCATAAAAAGGCCTTCACAATTCTGTCCATTTCCATGATAGTTTTCTTTGGTAAAGCAATGTGTGCAGTCCAATGAATATGTAATATTAAAGATATCAATCATTATATGCATGAGTTCTTGTTTTAGTTCATATATATATCTAACTTGACAAAACTAAGTCCTAGTTAAGGTATATTTTACTTGGAATAATATTATTTTGAGTTAGAAAGATTTCAATATAGCATCAATTGCTAATCAAGCCCTAGTATATTTTTCTTTTTGTAAAAATAATTATTTGGATTAAGAAGTACTTTAATGAAATTGGTATAGTTCTTTGCATTGTTAAAATAGTAATGTACTATAAAACATTAGATCCATTAGTCATGTGAAAGAGCTAAGGTCTCATCAACTATCCAACTATATATTTAGATAGTTTCTTTTAATTATAAAGATAATTGAGATCAAAGTTAGAAGAATTAAGCAAATGCTCACTATAAAAAAATCATGTAGAATTCTCTTACTAAGCTAGTATCCTAACAGTAGCATGATCGTAATATGGAGATATGGTATAAGATATTTAAGCAATTAGCTTAGTGCAAGTGAGAAATTTTTAGTTCATGTTCTATAGTTAATTGATTGGTTGTAATTTGTCTGACATAATGATTTAAAGGTATTCTTTATCTTATGTATATTTATTTAATTAACTAATATATAATATAAAGTATATGAGATCAATGTACATTAGAAATAAAATTGTGACGAGATCATAAATATAAGATTCACATTCAATTATGTATTATTCATAAATTATTTTTAGTCATTATTTTATTAAGAGTGAACATTAATAGATTAGAAAGACTAACACACTTGTTTTTTTTTTAATGAAATAAGTAATTGGTTTCATAAATTAAAGTACGAAGATACTTAAACAAACATGTGATTTCTCATTAAAGAAAAAGTTCACTAAACTAACTGATATAAGAATTCTATTTGAAATACTACTTGTATGCCTATGATATTTTTATTGTGATGATTATAACTAGTATGATTGGAATCAAATGGAGTAGACATTAATTCCATAATCTATGTCTAATTAGAATATTATACAATGAAATGAATGAATTACACAAAATAATCATGCACAAAAAAGTTAGATAAAACTAATTTAACAGTTATGACGTGCTACTAATCTTGATATATATATTATTTAATTAAATATTTAATGATAAATTAAATGAACTTAATTTATCTAATTTATCTAATCTTAAATACAGTTTAAGGATATATTTTATATCCACTAATAACATATTTAAGACCTTAATGAGTCACACATAAAATACTATTAAAGGGAGAAAAGACAATTGAATCAAGTTGAACTTGAATGAAAAATTAAAAAAATTTAAATGTTAAATATGAAATATTTAATAAATAAGGATAATATGAAATATTAGATCTTATTTGAACCTAAAAAATATTTAGCTAAAATTATTTGAATCCTAATTAAAATTTAATTAAAATTAGAATTATATTTAATTAAAATATCAAAAGATCTAAATCTTATTACGAATAGGCGCAGAATCTAAAAGAACTATCACTTTCTATTTAGCCCTCTCTATATTAATTTTAGAATTCTCTCGACCAAGTTTTATGATTACAGTAGTTACAACAAACCTATCAATCCGAGAGGAGCTATCAAAAGGGAATCAAATTTTGTACTAAGATACGAATTCAAATTTACGCTTTATCATATTTTTCACATTAATAAAGATATAAATTGAGATCATCTTAGTTTTCAAAAAATGAAAAAAGTTTTATTTTTTCTTCCAATGTAATCTTCATACAATTTAACAAAATCACCGTTTAGTTAAGTTGTCTTTTCATCATTTCTAATTTTTCACCCACTTCTTTTTGTGTAACTTTATAACATTCTTACGAATTTCCCTTTCTGTAATCATATATTTTTGGAATAATTCTCAAATGAACAGCGTCAAACTTTAATGAAAATTGTTATTATGGACCAAAAAATAGGAATGAACATTTCGTGAAAACTATATTTTTTATTTCACATGTAAAATGCCATGCGAGTTAAGTTTTGCAGATTTCAGTCAATGATTATTAAAGGCAAAAGATCCATTCTAGATTTTAGAAAATTAACTGATAGTTGTTTTTCTTAGTAAAGTTTGGACTTACCAATTAATGTGTAGATTAAACACTCGATTATTAGGCAATTTGTCCTCCCGCAAGACAGTTTAAACTATGTGTGGAAATTCTTTCGGCAGCCAGCAATAATATGTAATCATCGTCCTGCATTACAGGACGTGTATAAATCGTCCCCCTCAAAATGAGGTTTTCTAGCATATCACGATGCCACCAAACATGATATGGTGAAATTTACTATTGAACTTTCATCTAGGCCTTTGATATTTGCTGTGATAAGAGCTAGCTAGACGTTACATTAAACTGGACCAACGCCACAAAGTCTGACGAGATCGAATAATATATCATCTATTCAACGTTGCTGAGCTAAACCATGACGAAATTTGAAAGGTTTTCTGAAGGCTGTAGCCAAATTTTGAAAGGTTCTTCCAAGTGAAACGTAAAAGTAGACAGAGTCCACAAAATACAAAGATCTATTAACAGCTTCCCTTTTGTTTCTTTTTGGATTCGAGTACTATATAGCAGTTTACTTTGAAACACGGCAAAAGGAAAAGTTCATCACGTCGAGAAATTATGTTGGCAAAAAAGAGAAAGATTACAAGATGTCATGGGGGTTACTTTGAATTTCCCAGTGCCAAGGGTCGGTCGGTATGGCGGCTGGTCTACTTTACGTAAAACGTGAGGGAAAACTTCTATTTGAAAAGAGAAGCTTCTATGTGTTATGTTACATCTGATGATATATTCCAAGGAGACCCAATAAAATAAACGAGCCAAAGGTGAGATAAATAGCTAGAAACAGAACTGCTGGATAACAATTTAAGAGACTTGTTCTAATATTTAGGTTGTTAGATAACGAAGAACTAACCAAATAATAAACCGGAATAGCGGGTTACATGTATTGTCCATCATTAATTACCTCGTTAACATACTGACCTTTCTGGCAATTTTATGTAAATCTCGTCATACTTGCGTTTTCTGGACCAAAGACATTGAATTGGACGAGTTGAAGTGAATGTTTTAAACAAGAAAAATTTGGGATAAAACGAAGTGTTTACTTGGCAACCATAGGGGACATGGACTGGAAGCCAAATACGCGTTCAACGGATCGACAGAACATATCGCTTGTGGTACTTCTGGGATCCCCAGTTGGCACACTATTGTTATGAAAAACATCTCTTTATGCTTAACGTGGGGACTACGGAATTTTATATTCTTTTATAAAGGGCTTTCTGTTCATTCTTACATGAGCATATTCTGTCCGCAATTTTTGACCTTCATGCTTGTTAAATTTCCCTATGTCACTTTTCTTTCCCTATCACTGGCGAAATTAGAGCAAAAATTTCCAAGCACCTTAGTCAAGAATAAGGAAACTAGGCAGTATCCAAACTGTTCTTTTGCATGGAAACAACCATGATAACTTTCCATGGGATAGCTCTTTCACTAAAATAGTTTAGAATTAAAGGAATTGATGAGTAACACTTGGTAAAAGGTCTTACAAGGGAACTTACTAATCCCACCGATTTTGTGGCATTCAACTTAGAGATAAAGTTTTAATTTTACCCTTTTCCTTAAAGTGTTGTTTTCTTTACTGTAAATTATAATATTAGATCAAAGAGTATTATGTTAATAACTTGCTACAGTGTGCTTGAAGCGGTATATTTAGAAGATATTCTTATTCTTATCTATTTGCCACCACATAAGTGTTCAGAAATTGATCCTATGTATAGTAAATAAATAAATAATATATTTGTCTGATTTTTCAAAGGTCAAAATTACTTAAATTCTATACTATGATTAACACATAAAATATAGTAATCACAAATTATAACTCGCATCTTATTGTGAATCTTTATCTTTTCAAAAAAATTTCCTTCCAACTGTTCCTAAAACTAATTCATTACAACTATTGTAGCCATACATGTATTTGGACTCTAATGCTATACACAAAACTTGTTAAGAGGCTATTATAAGTGATACAGAGAGAGTTAGATAAGAAGTATTAGCTCCTTTGGAGTTTTAGTCCACCTATAGTAGGGCTTGGGCCTTTTATTATTTAATTAAAATAAAATTCTAACTTTAATTAAACTTTAATTAAAATTACAATTGATTTTGATTAATTACTAATTGAGTTCAAACAAGATTAAATATCTCATATTTAATTATAAAATTTCTCAAACTTTACATTCAAGTCGAACTTAATTAAATTTCTTTAATTTGCTTTTTATTGGACCTAATAGGTTTCTAAATATGCTATCATTAGATATAAATTATAACCTAAATCATTTTTAAGATTAGATAAATTAAACTCATTTAATTCAACTTTAATTGTCTAATTAAATAATTTATATCTATAAATCAATATTGGCACCTAACAATGCCTCATGACTACGCAAACATTTAGAAATATTAAATTGGTTTTAACTAACTTTTTCGTGTATAATTTTTCATATAATTCAATAATTTCATTATATAATATTTTGATTAGACATAGAGTATAAAATTAAGGTCTACTTTATTTGATTCCATTAATATTAATTCTTCATCATTAGCGATTGATGCTATTAATGATATTTATAAACTATTTTACAAAATATCGTTCCAGTTTGACAAAGAACTTTTTGAAACTACAAAACAAGAATAATAGAACCTTTTTTCTAATCACTTTAGGGTGATGAGTTTTATATTGATTACTTGACTACCTCTATATAGTTCATGCTACACCTAATAATTACTAATTGAGTTATACCCTTTAGGGGTGTTCAAGAAAACTCGCGAACCTGTAAACCGGACCTGAACCTCATGAACCGAACCTATAAACAAGGTTAACCGAACCTGAGTTTAGGTTCGGTTCGAACCGAACCTGAAAAATCAGGTTCATGGTTCAGGTTCAGGTTTCTAACTTGCGGTTCTAGGTTTAAACCTGAACCTGAAAGGCTGAAACACTCAAAAAAACCTATCATATATTTGGATATAATTTATGAGGATATTAATAATAATAAATTCACTAGTATTTACTATATTT
>JAOSBK010000002.1:37860004-37875511 GCA_027568895.1 Erythroxylum shatona
CTTAACCAATTCTATACATTTTATTATTATCAAAACATAAGTGGGATTTAATTTGTCAACCACCATTGGTCCAACATCACAACCTTTCAACAACAATAACAATAACAATATCCCAGTAGAAGCCTCGCTAAGATGAAAGGTCTGGAAAGGTCCATAAGTATGTAACCTTACCTTTAATTAGTATAGATAAGTATGTAACCTTATCTTTAATTAGTAGAGATATTGTTTCTAATAGATCCACAAGAAAAAGAAAAAAATAGAAAAGAAAAAGGGAAAACATTTTGAAAATTGTTTGTAGAAAATAAAAGTCAAAAATATAAACAAAAATAAAAATAAAAATAAAGAAATTCAAATCGAAATAAAAATAAAAGATAAAGAAATAAAAATATAATATAATAAAGAATAATACAAAATAAAATAACCTTCTAACTATATATCAAATATATTAACAAAAGCCATAGTTTTATTTGGATGTATTATCATGAGATATAAAATTTTCCAATTTTGTCTCACTCTCATGATTTGTCATAAGAACCATTATCTTATATATATACGTTGAAACGAACCTTTTGTTCATTGGAATTTGTAAGATTATATCAAACCCTTTAGATATATTACAACATTTTATTATCTAATTTAGTTCTAAACTTAATGAAAAATAACATGATTTAACTAAGCATCACATCCCAAAATCATTAATTTCAACTCTTTCAAAGTCTTTTCATTTCATATCTAATATAGAATCTTGTTAATTGATCTAATTGGAACTACTTAAGGTAAATTGTTGTACTAGGCATAGGTATAGAAGAAATAAATATTACATCATACAATTTCTCATATTGTGCTTTTTCCTTACATAAGTCCATACTATTATATAATTTATTCATGAAGTTATTCACTAGAGAATCTAATTCCCTATAGATAACCAAAACTTTTATATCTCACCTCATCGATCTCATCAAAGTGCTTCAAGATTCCTAATGCTTAATTTCTACATAGATGTAAATAATTTGAACTTTTCAAATTTTGAAAATATAATACATATAACTTTGTCAATAAAGTCATTAGAAAATATAACTAAATAGAAGTATCATCCTTCCATGAATTATTATTTATATCATATACATCATATGCATAGGATTTAATAATTCACTACTATCATCATCCTTTCACTAAAGGACGGTTTAGTTAATCTTCAACCTAACCAGTTTGATAGAATTCATAATCAAAAAGATATATATATATATATGAACCTTTATGATTGTCATTATATCAATTTAATCGACATAATATAATAGAATTATTCACATTATCTTAACTTTATATTCTTATCACCTATGTTAAGTATATGTCATGTCATCTTCGATCTAATATATACAAACTATTTGTATAAATATATGGTGTTTCATGTATTTTCACTTACAGATTGTTGACAATTATGATATAAGTTCTTCCATCAGCTCCCTTAGCTCTAGGTTGGAGGTCGCCTTCTTATCCGCATTGTTTACCCTTGATATCTCTGTCAATATAGGAGTGGTGGATGGTGTAGTAACAGGTACAGAAGGTGATGTCTCGTCTGCAAGTGTAGTAGTAGTTGGAGGTACAACACCTGATTCGGTTGCAGCTGTAGAATGTGATTGGCTCCAATTCATGATCTGAACCTTAATCGCATTATATCCTGTTTTCTCTTTAGTGGCACATTTCAACCTGAAATCCATATCTCATCATTTGAATTAATATTTCTCATTTTCATCGTTACCATTATCCCCGTTTCGATTACATGCTTCTTGATTGAAATCAATATCCTCAATAACTATTAGAAAATTATTTCCTATATCTAGTTGCATATCCCTTAAATCATCACCTGACCTAACACTTCCTAGTTAAGCTATATTGTATTTCAAGTAATTGGCCTTAGCTTATTACGATTAAACATGATTTTAGATCTAAGAGGACCATACAATAGATAACCCTTTTTTTCCAAACCTTACCTACTTTTTTGTAGAAATCTTTCTTTAATAATAATATGTTTAGATCATTTATTACAAATGTGAACAAATTGTCAAACTCAACACTAGTCTAATTTCTCGGTAGCTTCTCCTTGTAAAGAGCTATAAGACCTCTTCTTCTTACTTCAAAGTAGCTCCATGAGTGCATAGTATATAAATCAAGCCCTTTTTAAAGACAATATCTCTATACTTCTCTTCAAAAATCGAAATATCTATCCTCATCATTAGCATAACATCTTTGTTTTCCACCACTTTGATCATCATTTTCATTAAAAAGCCCCTAGATAACCTTAAGCCCATCAAAATTATCAACAATCTCCTTTTGGTGAACCATGGAAGTCATCAAATGGTATAACTACTACTAAAACCTCCTTACCATATGAGACTTATTTATATGAATCGATTCTTAAGAGGCAGACAAACTATGACAAGAAATTGATCAAGACCAATTATTAAGTAGATGATACATCTAACCATATGATATTGATAAGTTAAGATGAACGATTAAACAGAATTTTTTTTAGGAATTATCATTATAGTGATCTTTATAGTTATTATGGATCATATAAACTACAAAGATCATTTATTGTCTAAAAATTCCACTTCGCACCATACCCATTGCAAATTGAAGTCTTAGTTATTCACTACTTTCCATGACATAAGGTTGTCCTTGTCCTTGGACTATTTGCATTTTCTTTCTTTGGAGTAAAGAGTTATACATAGTTTTATGAAGATAAACCTAAAATGAATTCTCAACCCAACTGGTCTCCAAGTGCACAGAGATGCATTATTTGTCTTTATATAGTCCAACTATACATATATTTTATAACCTCTCCCATTCCCTTAGCTTATAACACCCTTACCAAGATCTTCCTCTTGACTCTCATGGCTTAAGATAATGACACTCTCCACCAAACTTCTCTTGTTCCAACTTTCCAGTGGACCACCCGACTGAAAGTTTCACTGCAAAAGTGGAAAGTACCAATGGCACGACTAGGTGGAAAGAGACCCCGAAGAGGGAAATTCTTTATAGGAATATTTAGAAGAATGAGACTAAAGTGCTTGAGGCTATACTATTGTCGCATGGTGAAGAAACTCAAGGACTATTATCGCAACTTGGTTGAGGATATGATCCAAGCTGTGGGAACTATAGAGGCTTATCAACAAAGGCTTTTAATGGAGAGTAGTTTTTTTGTTCCTGTCATGGGCCTCCTATTTCTAGGTACCCTTCAATGGTTGGATCAGAACATCCTCGGTACTCTATAACTTAAAAGGTTTAAAATTTTGAGCTATGCGCATACCTTTCTTGAATGATCTTCATGCCTAATGAATGTTCTTGTAATATAAATTCTTATGACACTTTTTAATTTTCTGTTTGTTTCCTAAATAATCTATTTATGTTTAGGAAAAATATAACACAACCTCACCCCTCACAACACCCCATGTAAATTCATACTAAAAAATAATTGAAAATAAAGAACTAAAATCATTTTTCCAAGAAAAGACATTTCATCAAACACCTTACATACATCAAAAATTCATCCTAATATGACAACCAAAATCATGTCTTGTCCCTACTATCATTAACATTTATACCTTAAAATTATTTTCCAATTACAGAATATACAAATAAATGAAAGTAATCAAATACCTAAATTAACTTTCATCCAATATACGAAAAAACACATGACAGTGGCTGCAAAAATATCTCTACTGAAAGACATGATGATAGTGGTCAGAGAAGACAAACGTCGATGAGCAAAGGAGGAGTCTATGATAGAGAAACCAAAGAGAAGAAAATCGCACAAAAGGAGAGATGAAGTAGACAAATAAGAAGACGTAGGTGGGAGGGAGAGGAGGACATTTCGGGTGAGTTTAATGTAAAAGAAAACGACGTTGTTTGGTATTAAACTAAACAATGTTATTTTTTAACTTTAAAATGCTAAACTTGAAGCAGACAATGATGTTTACCTTGAAAATTTACCAATGAAATCGACCGACGGACAAATTTTCATCGATAAACTTAAAACTTTTTTATTCCACTAACAATTCCTACCTTCTTTACCGACATACATTTTATACTGTCACTAAAATCCATCGCAAATTTTGTTACGATGATTTTTCTCTATATTTATCGACGGATATTACTACGACCACTAAATGAAAATTTTCCTATCAATGTTACTGACGGAAAATTTGCAACAGTTTCATTTCCATCGGTAATTTTCCATTGTTAATTCCTACTTTTCTTATAGTGAAGACTTATTTTGGACTTTCATTGTATTTGTAATAACAACACATATCTACCGACAAAGAGAAAACTTCAAAACTACCTCACATCATTGGCAACAACACCTATTCTTCCTCTCAACATAAATAAAGCAGTCACAACACCCCTATCGTAAGAAATCATTGTCTTTTATCTTTTCTCAACCACAAACTCATAACTTAATAGAGTTTATAACATGTCAAGGAAGTAGGGATTAGAAAAACTAGACTTTATGAAAGATGGTGACAGCTTGTTCAATACTAGTGAAATGGGCTTCTAGAAAGCCTAAAATTGAATCTTTCCAAATTTTCAAATACATCGAGTCTGATTATTTTGAGAAGACAACAAATAGTGGATGCCTTTTATTTATCTGGACATTTGGCATTAGGATTAGTTTGATGGGTAGTTGTAGTTTACTGTTTATGGCTTTCTAGATTTTAGAATTAGGGTTGAAATTTTAATAATCAAATCAAATTTGTTTTATTGGTTTACAACATTTACTTATTCAATGCCAGAATTAACAACTATACATAAAATTAAGTTACATAATTAAACATGACTTTGATATCACTATTAGAAAATCGAGGCAAGATTTAATCCTACGTGCAATGAAAGATTAAAAAGAAACTTTTTGTTCATTTTTCTAAAAGATAAGATTACTTTAAATTCTATAACATAATTAATGCATAACAATAATAAAACATAAACATAAATTGTACCTTATTTAAACATAAATTGTACCTTATTTTGTAACTTGATCATTTTTCTTATAGTTTCTCTCGAACCATTTTTGAAACTTGCTTATGATAACCATTATAGCCATATACATGTTTGAAGTAGTGTAAAGAGGGATAAATAAGAATTGCTAACTCTTTTAGAGCATATCCAATTTATATTAGGGTTTGATCTTTTTGGTAATTGAATTAAATTATAATTATAATTTAACTAGAATACAATTAATTCTAAATGAAACTAATTGGGTCCATAATATTCAATATCTTATGTTAATTCTTATTTATTAAAAATCTCATATTTAACTTTTAAATTTTCTCAAACTTTACAAAAAAAGTCTAATTTGATTAAATTACATTTTCTTTCATCAACTATTCTTTGTGTGTGATTGATTAAGTTTATGAATATGCAAGCAATGGAAATAAATTATAACCTAAAATTGTATCTTAGATTACACTAATTAAATTCCTTTAATTTATCTTTAATTTTATAATTAAACAATTTATATGATTTACGTTTATCAATACATTATAACCATCTAAATATTAGGAATGTCAAAGTGATTTTGACTAACTTTTTATATATGACTTTTTATAAAATTTAATCATTTCATCATATAATGTTTTAATTAGATATAGAGTATAGAATTAATGTCTACCTTATTTAAACTCAATCATATTAGTTCTTTATCATTAGTAATCGATTCTACTAATAACATTTGAAAACTATTTTCAAATTATCATTCCATCTTGGTCAATGATTTCCTTAATCAATATTGATCAAGAATAATATAATATTCTTCCTAATAACTTTAAGGTGATGAATCTTGTATTGATCACTTAACTACCTTTATATAATTCTTGTTATATCCAATTGCTATCAACTGAGCTACCTTTGACAAGTATATGTCACAAATAGTATAAAAATATAGCAATTTTTATATTAGATAATTTAGAGATCTCAAGTCAAATGATTACTTATATAATCATCACAATAAAAATTTTCATAAACATAGAAGTAAATTCCAAATAATATTATCATATTGGGTTAGTTCAATGAACTTATTATCTAATAAGTACCCATACGTTTGTTTAAGTATCTGTATACTTTAGTCTATAAGATTAACTACTTCCTTCATGAGAAAAAATATAATGTATGCTAGTCTTTTTAAAGTCTATTAATATCTAGTTTAAATAAAGTAATGACTATGGATTATATAAGTGTAATGTGAATCTTATAATTATATTCTCGTTATAATTTCATATGCAATATATATTTATCCCATGAACTTTTCTTATACATCAGTTAATTAAGCAAATACATAAGATAAAGAATATATTTAAATAATTATGTCACAAGAATTACAACTAATCGATTGATTGTAGGACATAAACCAATAATCATATAAATGGAAGTTTTATAGAGATGAAATAGAAGTTGCAAAATCCTATAGCATAAACACTAGTTTTTTTGGTGTTGGAGGGTGGATACTAGCCATGATAGAAGTTACAATGGCTTAGGAACCTATATAGAAGTCACTAGTGACTAAGCACATATAAAAGTAACACCAAATACATAGCGAAGTTTATTTTTCAAATTATCACTATTTAGACTTATCTTGTTGAAACTAAAGCCCAAACAAGTTTTATCCCAAACATATGCTTCTAAACAAACATGGTATTAATTTAATCTAGGCTTAAAACAAAAACTTTTAATACATGACACATAAGAATTCACATTGCAAAGAAATAGAGACTATAATTTGTCAAAAAAAAGAGAGAGTTAGACAGGGAAATAAAGAAAGACATGCCATATTTATTTGTTTTTGATAGTTTAAAGTATACTAGGTCTGCATAAGATTTAATACTGCATATGCAATAAAAATCATGAGATACCAAAGAAACTAAAAGTTTTAAGTATTAGGCAACTACTAAAAACTTTATGAGGTTTATCATAAATAGTTAAGAACTACAAGCTCACGTATATGCATTATAACAATCTGAAAAGTGATAGGCTATTCAAATTTAAATTTTGTAGGATGTAAAGGAAAAAGTTTACACTTGGATACGCCTCTTTGGTTGTTGGTGTAATCTTATGGCGAAGCACTAAGTAGATTATAATTGCCTCATCCACTATGAAAGCATAGTTTATAGCAAGTTTTAAGCTACAACATAGTCGCCACGGATAAGCATTTTATCACAAATTTGAGGGTCGTAGATATTATTGTACGGCAATTGAAAATTTATTGTGATTATTATCCTTATCATCAAAGAGCACTAAAAGTGAAAGTCTAAACAAGTATTGGTATAAAAAGTTTTGCTGACAGAGATCATATTAATGAATGTCATCGAGCATATTAATTATGAACTTATAATAAGTGATCTTATGACTAAAAGTTTGTTGGCATATTCATATACATAATATGAGATTGTCTAGCTAATTACGATTTTATGTTTAGACTTTTGAGTTTCTTACGATAGAAATTATTAAGTTTATGTATATAATGTTATCTCATTTAGAGGATTCTAAATAAAGTAAAATTTATATGTTTGTTCAAAAAGTCAAGTTCTCAATTTTTTTACTTTATTTAATATAATAATGTGTGAAATGAAGTTCACATATTTAGACTAAAGATGACTTTTTTCCACTTATTATGTGTTAAAGAACATGTAGATGAAGCGGGAGAACATTAGATAAAGCTTCATATCATATTTTTCAGAGGTTTTTGGAAAACAAAAAATGTTCCTATACTCAATTTTTTTTAGTTTAATAATATAATTGAAAGTACACTGTTTAGTTTTTGAATTTAATTGTATACACAATCCACCTGAACATAGTATGGGATTGAGGCCCTGGCCTATTCCTCTGTCGTCTGGTTCATAAGGTGATACTAAGGCTTTATACATCTTAAATTCAACCAATTAGAATTTAAAACATAATAGAACTGAACTTAAAAGCTATAAGCCATAGTTATTTAAAATATGGATTCTAATTTTTCAATAGTTAATTACAATCCTAAGCCGAATTATGAACACAAGATACAAAATCGCAACGTTTGGGCTTTGTTATGGCATCCAAACGACATCCCTTCTTATCTTTAAGAGGAAATGGAGGAATTGGCATTAAACTTTAGGTAATCCCATAACATATTGACAACATGTAGAATTTCTGCTTATGAACTCAGTAATGGCTTTCCATTTGGAAAACAGGTGACGAATTGCACACTTGAAAGCCTGGAAATGAGCTTGCCTTCTGATACTCCTTACTTTGTTTTCCAATGCCATTATGTTCATCATTCATTAAGTTAGCAATAGCGATATGTTCACTGAAGGGATTATTAGAACCTATTGAATTGGAAGAAGTGAGGCTAAAAGGTGTAGTGTTCGTAGACAGTGTATTATCAGCAGAAGTCATTGCGGAGGAGGTTTTCAGGTTTTTCTTGGCCCTGGCCCGCCAACTTTCGAGTCCTACAATTACAGTCTCCGGGAAAACTGCAGCTTTCCTCATAGTGGTGCCCATCTGTTTTACAAGTTCAATCAAAAGATTAGAGGCAGCTAATTAAATACAACAACCATTGCCCCTTCTTTTTTATTGCCTTTCTCCGCTCATAAGTTATCTGTACCTGTGTGACCAAAGCATACAGAGGCAGTGTTACGTAGCCGCCAAGTAAGTTTACCAGCACTCCCATGACTAGCTTTATAATGGGATCCTCAGTTCTATGGTGGAAGCATGAATTGAACCCAAATTTGTACTGAATTTTGGAACAAGTTAACAATCAGAAGTTTCCTCTCTTTTTATTTTATGTTGCAATCACCAATAAGTTGTTACACCATCAAAATCACAAATATTTACCAAAGTCCATGTGATGAATGCCAGTTGAAATGAATTCTGCAAGACCCAACATTCATTTTGTCATTTAAAACGTGCTTTTGGCACAGAAAAGATTGCTTCAAGTGGTTAAAGAACTTGCCTGAAACAGTATGAAGTGTATAAGATAGAGAAGCAATTTTGGGTTTCCAAACCAGAAAAAGTGGTCACTAGGTTTAACAAGCAAAGCTCCTCTAACAACTTCGGACTTGTCTTTGCTATCTAAGCACATCAAAGTTATGATTCCCTGCAATTTTGTGCCAACCACCAACAGCATCTGCACGAACACTGTTAATACGACGTGTGACAAAAATATCTTATCTTTATTCAGTTTCTTCATTAAACACTGTTAAAAATTTCATAAACTCACCACGACAGGAACAAATGGAAGCCATAAGTAGCTGCGGAAACCTATACTTGTTCCAATTACCACATGGAATCACTCATCAATAACATTTTTGCATCACTGGCACTACATAAAAAATGGATGCTTTGTTCTTACTGTTTGCATTGAAGATTACGAAAAGCATAGCGAAGATCCAAATCCAAGAGCTGCAAAATTAAATTTGTGAACAATTTGTTTTCTGAATTTCAGTTTTAATGTAACATTTATAATAAATTATTCATTGGTTGTGTATTCACCTTATTCCCACAACTACTTCAAAGTCATTTTCCAGAGCTCTTCTTATGTATTTCTGGAAATCAAAGTTGCTTCTGACTTCAAAATGGGCCTGTAAAGTAGTTAAAACAAACCAAATGGAAGCTTGAGAGAGATAATATATCTACCCCAGAACATTTTTGTCCAAGTTCAACTAATTGAAGGTGATACCATAATAAATCCATGTCTAAGAGTAAGATAATCCACTTTGGAGACAGATTCATAAAATTGCCTGAGAAAGCATATCTGCAGAAAATTTTGGGAAAATAGCAATATTAGACAAGTCGTTGGCATGAGAAAGGAACACGGTAGCATTAATAATTCTTTCATTCTCTCTCTTTTTTTTTTTATTTTTTTGTTCCCTGAACTGACCGGCCAACGAATAATTGGAGATTCACTCCAATAACTCAGATGCCTCTTCCCAAATGACGTTTGATGGGTGAGCAGAAATCTATTTGGATCTGCAAATTATAAATGAGAAGTTTAGACAAAGTCGTGACAAAAGAAGAATATGATCCAATAAAAACAAAATAAGAAAATAAGAAAATAAACAATCATAGTTTAGGACATAAGCATTCCTCTAAGTAATTGTTTGCCCTTATGTTGTAAGAAACGTTCAACTCCCTAAATTCAATACGTCATCTAGGACATCTTCTTGGCTTTAATGATCTTTTCACATGTGGAAACACATATGCTCTTTTTTAACATGCCCTATTATGCTTACAACTAATCTATCCCCATTCTCTTGCATTCATCTCCTATTTTCTTATCATTATAAGAGGTTACAGTTTACCAGCTAACTTCTGAAAGCAAGTTTACAACTTATTGACACTTTGATGATTTCTGTAGCAAAGCAAATACCTTTTGAAATGTGATATTCAACTGTTCTTGTTTCTGCTTCCCATGATTCCCAAGTCCTCATCTACAAAAGTTGTATCCGCGATAAGAGGAAGTCAGCATCTTCAAACACAAGTATACTTTACGTTGCATACAACTAGTAATAAAGTTTGTTAAGTTCAATATTGGGACACTTCCAATCCAATTTCCCTTCTCTTTCCCTGAATTTGGGAAATAAGATTGGAGCATCAAAGACAGTATTATATGGTGAGAAAGAAAAGGAAAGATAGTTACCTTGGCCATTCCTAAGCTGAATGTGAAGAGGGAAGAAATAGAATGGAAGAAAGCCAGTAAAAATACCAAGAACTGAAGCTCCCTCACACCTGACCTTGACATCAATGAAACCTTCCCCTGTTCAAAAATTTCATCCAAAAACTAACACTGTTATTCTTTAACGAATTCGACCGGAAAGTAATGATGACATCACTTGGAATGACTCTACTCGCTTTGTTAGCTACCAATGGAAAAGCCCTTGAATATAATCAGGTATAAGCTAAGCTCAATGATCTGTTTCTGTGCTCAAAGCTGTTATTCTTTTTCTGCTCTGCAAATTTGGATTAGTAATCAATGGTTGAATATATACCTGCTTCGCGCATCTAGGTTCTTCCACACTCTCATCTAAAGTTACACCAGAGCAAGGAAGAAAAGTTTCCCCCACGCTCTTTGGAATACAGATTTTTGCTATTGGTCTTTCGCCTACAGTAAGCAAGAGAGTGATGAAACCCAGCAGCGTCAAAACTAGACAGGAAAAGAGAGAGCCGGTGAGAGTTGATTATTTACAAGCCAAGGCAAGTATGAATACTAATTTCCATTGGAATACGCACCTGTTTTAATCTTCTCTAAAGACTGAATGAGCGATCTCTTCTTTTGCCTTTTCAAATTCTACCAAAGTCAAAAGCAGAAACGAAGAATACAATCATAAGCATTCATGAACTGGAACTGAGAATTATAGGATACGCAAATCCAAGGACGTAAAGGTTCACATATACTTTGGCTATAAGGTTGAGTAAGTGTTCAATGAGATAAGATATTAATATCAGAATGAAGCAAACGCTTGCCACAGCCCATGTTGGCGTTGCTTCAAGTGTTGCTTCAGCCACCTCTTCAGTGATGCGCCTCGCCATTCTTACACTCCCTATGTTTTTCTGTTCTCTCTCTCTCTCTCTTTTTAATGATTAGAACTCGGAAGGCTTGAACTTTGCTTGGATTCTGTTGGTAAGAACTGGAACAAATACGAGTACCAAGGATACAGGAAAAATCCTCCGTCACATGGGTCCCTTTAGTTTTCAACAAATTCCTCGTTGGAAGAGGAATACCTCCAAGACAATAAAAAGAATTACTTAGGATTCTTGATTTCAATCTTTGATGAGCCAAAGCTGACCGCTGTTGCCAATGAAGTGGAATATGTGCCCTTTGTGCACCAACTAAATGACACAAGTGAAATGTTCATTGCCCACCAAATAAGGACAATGTGTCATTTACAATGTTTAGCCTGTTCCTTCTCCATATATTTCATACAAGTAAATCAGTTGCAGTCGGTACGACAACAATTGACAATAGCGGAAGTGGAGGTGGAAGTTCATTACTAGTACAATAGTTTCAATGTCGTAATGGAAAATTAAATGCCGGTGAAAGTTGTAAAACTGATAGATCAACCAACTAAATAAGGCAACATAAAAAAGAGAGAGAGAGACTACCTAGCAATCAGTAGTTTACTATCAACACTGTAGAGAGTGTTTGATATAACCTTATAGATAGGCTAAGAAGGTGCTTTGTTCAGAGGAAAGAGGATACGTCAATGATGGTATACATAGAGAAAAATGCACCTCCATCCTCGAATTGATCAGAGACTGAGCCAGAAATGAGTGAAACGTGAATAGGATCGCTATAGGTCGCAATGTTGACGATCAGCAAATTCATTTGGTGGAAAGTATTATGAAAAGAGAGAGAGAGAGAACGTAAGTAGTAGAAGAAGTACACTCTAGTTTGAAGATTGAGATTTATGCGAGTTATATGTGCCATTTCCTAATTATCTGTTAGGTACTTAGCATCTTGGCAAAGAATTTAGGACCTTACATTGGATCTACAACGACGATGATAACATCGATAACAATAATTCAATGAAAGTTTCATTGATATATAATGTCTAAAGAAGTTTAGTAATACACAAATTTACTCCTAATTAATAAAAATGATGTTTCAGATTCACTTGAAAAAAAGAACAAAGAAGAAACATGCATATATATAAACTTAATACAATAATACTAATTAAAAATAAAAATAGATGCAAAAGATGATGATGAAGATAATAAAATAAATAAGTACTATAAATAAAAATAAGTAATAAAACAAATAATACAATAAATTTAAAGCAAGATAAAGAGTAAAGTTAAAAGATATAACAAGTAAATAAATGCACAAACTAGAAAGAAGACAAGTAAAAAATAAATCAAACAAGTCATTGCAAGAACATATTTAGGCTAAGGATAAAAATGTTTAGGCTAAATAACTAAGAGAGAAGAAATGCATATTAAATATTAGGCTAAATATACAAGATATAAGACTTGAAGGAAAATGTTTAAAAAACATATCAGAATACGAGAGATCTTTTTATGTGAGATCTTTTACGCCAAAATTTTCTGTTAAAGGTCATGCTTGGTAAGTTCCAACAGAGCCATATCATTATTGTCTACCTCCATCTAGTTCTTCTTAGGCTTTCATTTTTACAATATTTTCACTGGAGTGTTAGGGTATCTCTTCTTAATATATTCGAACCACCTAAACCTTGTATCTCTTAATTTTCTATTAATATTGGCCACTTTTAATTTGTCTTTTATCATTACAATATTGACCTTGTCTCTTATAGTAAGGTTGTACATCCAGCGGAGCATCCTCATCTCTACCACTATTAACTTATGACTATGCTATATTTCGATAGGCCAATACTCTGCCCCATAGAGCATAGTTGGCTTAATTATTAAACGATAAAATTTACCTCTGAACTTAAGTGGTATTTTTTTATCACATAAAACTCCTGATGCACTTCTCTATTTAAGCCACCCTGATCTGATAGGTGAACTATATCTTTGTCAGTCTCTCTATTACTTTAGATGATAGATTCAAAATACTTAAAATACACTTTTTGTGGTATAACTTCTATATCAATCTTTACCTCCATATCAAAAGCCACCCTATGACCTGAAAAGTTATATTCTAAGTACTCAATTTTAGTCCCATTTAATTTAAAGTCCTTCAACTCTAATATATCGCTCCAAAGTTATAACTTAACATTAACACCCTCTTTGTCTTATTACGAAAATAATGTCATCAACAAATAACATAAACTAAGACACATCCCGTTAGATATTTTTAATGAGCTCATCCATCACTACCACAAACAAAAAAGAGGCTCAATAAGGAGCCTTATTATAGCCTAATATGATAGGCCCTTATCCTATAATGACTAAGCAGCCTACCCAGCACTCTATGGTGGCACTCTAGTAGATATCTCAGCACTCTATGCTAAGCCTATTGTGCTTGTTAAGGAAAAGCTTCAACTCAACAATAAGAAATGTGAACAATAGAGCTTTGTTTTTCAGTTTATTAAAAATTTTGGTAGCATAATGGTTGTATTTTAACATCCAAAAAATTCCAAAGTCCCTGTAAAAAATTCAAAACACTTCTATTATCACATCAATTTCTCAAATCCATGTTGTGGAGTTCAAATCCACTCACATGCAGTCTTAAATAGTTACATCAATAAACTTTGAAAAGTTAAAACAAAATCATGCATTCCATTAAAAAACCTTTATGCACATCCATTCTTTACACAAATGTATATTCCAAAACATATTCAAGGATATGCAATAGTTCTAAAAATATGTACAAGGATTGCCTACACAATAGGATGTGACGAAGTTGACTACTCGCGAGGCGGAGTCCCTGCTACTGAAGCCCTTGAGCGTGCACCTGGAAGGTTTTATTTAAAAACTGAAAATAGAGTATGAGCTAAATGAACTCAATGAGTGTTATTGGTTTCCATTTAAAACATTTATACAAATATTAACCTCCATAAAAGAAAATAATTTCTTTCTTTTCAAGTAATAACCAATGTTCTTACAAAATACATTCTTTTTTTTCATAAGATCAATGCACATGTAAAACAAAACATACATATTTTTTTAAGATCAAGTCCCTCTTTTATTGTAAAGTAAATAGTGAAGGCAATCAATACTTTCATTAACTTTCTTTTTTGTAAAACATAGTCCATCACAAATTTTCTTTGCCATCTGGTGCCCTTAGGTGTAAAGCCATGGAGCTGGTTTTGCATCGCTTACCCATGCCTGGTTAACCTCTATATATTGATTGTTATGAAGCTACCGCTTACCAATATGATACTAGCACTGCATATAAATCAGTGGTTACGGAGCTGGTTCTACATTACTTACTCATAACAATGTTAGCATAATATATACTCTACACTTGCAGAGGATGACTCACGGGACATACTGATAGACATAACACCACCCATATTAGTGACAGACGCCCCCCAAATACCACCATGCACATTAGGATGTACTATGATTGATATAATCATATGTTAAAGACCTAACAATCATAGGCTAAATCATAATTAATACATGAGTGAGCATTATTTTAATATCAATTCAAATCATATTCAAAATCCATTTCCATGCCAATTTAAAGCATATGCAAATTTCAATTTAATGCTAACTCAAAACATGTGTACATCTCATTGGCTTCCAAGTGCATCCAAATCTCAATTCAATGCTAATTCAAAGCATATGTAAACCTCAAGAAGATTGACTTTTAAATTCAAGTAATAGCAC
The DNA here is from genome assembly GCA_027568895.1 of Erythroxylum shatona. Taxonomy (NCBI): domain Eukaryota; kingdom Viridiplantae; phylum Streptophyta; class Magnoliopsida; order Malpighiales; family Erythroxylaceae; genus Erythroxylum; species Erythroxylum shatona. The sequence goes on from JAOSBK010000002.1 coordinate 37,875,287, forward strand.
TAATGAAATTATTCATAAGCATACTTTTCATAGTAAGGTAAAAACCATCTTTACAAAATCAATTTAAAGATGCACTAACAGTTTGTCATTTATCGTTAATCACCCTCACATGTTCGGTGCTTTTCCTTTACTAGTCTTGAGTCTATGGTTGTAACATCCCATCACCGATGGGAAGGGTAAATTGGTCAATTGGGACGGGTTAGGAGTGTATAAATTAGTCTCGGC
>JAOSBK010000002.1:37882199-37900959 GCA_027568895.1 Erythroxylum shatona
GAAGAATAGGGTTGTGATTACGTACCTCTGTTATGACAAAGTTGTACCTTATATACGAAGTAGTAACTAGGTTTAAGTTTTTACGTGTTTGCATGGAAGACTTCCTTCTATGGATGGACCGAGGAGAACGTGGGCCGGACCTAGGCTTGGCATAGCCGTTAGGTATGAGACTGGTCTTTGGTGATTGGACCGATCGGCCCATACATCGTTGAGACTGAATTCTGGCCCAATACAGCCGACCCGACCAATATATATTTTTAAATAATTAAAAAAGACCATTTTTTTAAGTTTCGATTGACCTGTGTCCTCCAGTTAAGTGAAACAATTTTAACCCGTAACTCGCCTATATCAAAATTAGGTCAGACCAACCAAAATTGACATTCTTAATTTCCTTCCATTCCTCACTTTTTCTTGTTACTTTATTTCTCTTTTCCTAACACAATACTTCATTTTATGGATAATGTCCTATTTTGATCCAATGAATGAAACTTGACAAAAGAAAATTTAAAAAATTAAATTGTGAAACCTGACAAAACGAATCAACTATAATTAATTTTGGCCAAGTTGCATAATTAAATTTTTATGATTTCACTTTTACGTTTAATAAAAATATTGTTTAATTGAATTGTGTATTTTTAATTTTCTTATTCTCATAATATAAGAAATTATTTTTAAAAATGTTAATATTTCAAATTTGCTAGTTAAAAATTGTTAATATAGACAAATTCTAGATTTTTATAGATAATAATTTAAAATCATTGTTCATTTATTTAATATAACAGCTTTATTATTAATATTCATCAATAAATATTATATGAAAATAAATAAATAAATATGTCAAATTTTTATTAATATAATTATATTAATTTTAAGAATAAACATTTTTACAATTAATTAAAATTAATAAATAAAACCCAAAACAAGGGACAAATAAACACAACTAAGCATCCTTACGCAATCAATTAAAAAAGGTCAGCAACGAGAGTCTAGGACCGATCACTGGGCGGGCGTGAAAATTACACCTAACCCCACCCAAGTTCATTGAAAACCCATAATCTCAAAGAATGGCTTAGATTAGCTAGATCGGATCTATATAAGTGACAGCCAGTTGCTCGTCCACTGCCTTACCACGAAACCTCGAGCTGAGCTGATTAATTTTGGTGATAGAACATAATAGACAATATTATACCATGAGAAAGAAAACAGAACACTAAACTTCATCTGACAAATTACAACATTGGACTGAGTCCTAAGTGAATACCCCATTTCTGAACAAAGGATGTATCACCAGGAACCTAATACATTTGTAGAAACTGGGTCCGCAACAAAGCTAGCAGTGTTAGGAATACAACCAAGTCACAGCTGCAGCATAATTACAATGCCATATGTTCCAAGCAATTTTTAGCATTACCTTCCGCAAACTTCAGTGCAGCACACAGACTTTATATTAGATAATTCTTGGGTTGATGTTCAAGAATTGCCTGAAAAGAAAATAACAATGTCAGATAACTTAAAACATGGAAATACAATTGGCAATTCCCCCACAGATACATGAACTACATAGGCATTCAGCCCCTACAATTAGAGCACTTGAAAACAGGATCCAGACTCCAGTCTTGGACCACTGGTGATGGCAACAGACAGTTCAACACTAATGGTATTGAACATCTCCAGCATGCATCTTACCAACTGTGGTCCTTTCTGATGCAAAGGCATCCAGCAGTTTTGACTTCCTTGTAGACTAGTTTTTATCATAACCTCATTCCTTGTGCAACTAGACTCTTTTATTTGTTAGTGTACCACAATAATACATTAAGAAGCATCTCTTACAGCATAAAGTTGCTTACTTTGGTAGTATCAATTATAACTGGAGGCTTTGGATGGAAGTTCTCTCCAACACAAGGAAGAAACGAGCATCCTTGGTTCAGTGGGGTAGATATTGGAGGGCGTATGTCCTCTTTATCAGTGATCTGTCCATCCTCAGTCAATAAGAAACCAAAAAGTCTGCAGCTGCTTTTACAAGAGGACATATCTGGACCACCTCTAAAAGTTGATTGAGCAAGGAGAGGTTGTGAAACAATTTGTTGGATATGCTCAGCAGATGGACCAAATCGTGCACCAGACTGATTTTCCCCCCTTAAATTATGCTTAGAATGAGAAGACAACATGAACTTCCCACATGTTTTGGGATTGCAAAACCAACTTTGAGTATTAAATCCAGGCTCCTCCTTGTCATTAAAATTGTACTTGGTACCCAGATTTGAAACAAGATTGGTTGCTTGCTGAAACATTAATACTGAAGATGGTGAAGATACTTGTGCAGGTGTGCGCATGGGAGTGTTACACCCTTGCATTACCACAGACCAACCACTTCTTGACTTTGACATATGGACACCATCAGAAATTCCAAGGCAACCATTTTCTCGAGCCTCATCAGCATTTGGTGCTCTTCCAAATGGTGAACTAGGCAATATTTCTTGACCTTGCAAGACCTTCTGGAATCTGAAAGATTCACCAAAGCCTATGCCTTTGTGGGAAATATCAGTGTTCACAATGGAGTCTCCCACACCATTTTGCACGGCAGCAATCACAGAGCCATGTGAACCAGAGAAACACCTTATTTCAGAACTATGTGGATGTTGATTTTGACCATCCACAGTGTCATAATGCATGTTAAAACCAAAAATTTCTTGACCTTGCAAGACCTTCTGGAACCCTGAAGATTCCCCAAAGTCAGATGCCCCAGTCCCATCTAAATGGGAATAGGAAGTGAAAAAAGACGAATCAGTAAAAATGTTTGCAGAGTTTATAGAGAACTTATTATTATACAATTACTTACTAGAAGCAGGAAATTCTTGCTTTGACGAATGTAACCCTGACCTGCTCCTCTTCAAACCAGGAACCATAAAGTTGGAATTGGAATAAAAACCAGATGGATCAATCTCCCAAGGAGAAATCCTGCTATGCCTGTTAGCCTCTGTATCATCCCACCTTACCTGAAAAAATAAGCACAATAATCACTTGACGCTACTAATAAATGGTTTCTTCTTTCAGTATGATAAGTGGAAGGTGCAGTATATATGGATGTAAGATCCATCAAAAGAATCACAAAAGAGAAAAACTCCTTGATTTCAGTCTCTCAAATTTCCAAGCCATGCAAAGTACACCTATGATTCTTATGCTGTAAAATATTTTGTTCTCCAACTCAATTACTCAAAAGATATATAACCAGAGTAGTTTTGCAGATAATATTGCTGTCAACATGTGAAGAATTTGGATATCTTCTGAAAGACCAAGATTTGATTATAGATGGAAAGGGAAGCATTGAGTATTTTAGAAGTCTTTTGATCCAAACAAACAGATTATGTTCACCATGCAAGCTAACTATGAACTAGCTCACCACTTTCAATTGATCTTCCTCCCAAGAAGGGAGCAGCTAACTCACCATGAAACATTCTAACAAAATGTTGGAAACTGTACATTGTTCAAGGGAATTAAATTACACCACTACATAGGAGCTGAAACGGAACAATTGGCTTGGAAAAGGGGCTCAATCCGTATTTTGGATAATTTCTTAAACACCACAAGAGAAAAAAAGGGAAAGATAAGCATAGTAATTGAGGCATGGTAAAGCCGAATCCAGTCTATGAACCCCCATGTTCCAATATGTCAAAAGCTTAAACCTTTTCAGAAGTACAAGTGACCTGTCAGAAACTCTCAAGAGAACTGTAACTATGAATGAATGCACATCTCACAATTATGGCCCTGAAAGTAATTGCATACCACTAGGCACCTCCATTTTGAATCAGGCCATCTAGCAGGATCTACATCACTTATTCCAGTTATTATCCCTGTGTATCTGCATGGCAACGAATAAAATAAGTAGATAAGTTAGTAAAGGTTCCAATACTATAGTCTAGTTGAAGTGTAAAAAACACATCATATCAGACCGTCTTTCTGCTGCATCCTCTGCTTCAAAACGCATTTTGAACCTCATTCCAACAGAAAAAGACAGATCGAGGCTCTTCAAGAACTTATTGGCATGTACAATGAACTCTGATGAGCTAGCCCTGCAAATAGCTCTTCATAATTCAGAGGTGTAAAATGTTACAGGCTAGCAACTCATGAGTACAACCAAGCAATATAGGAAGATTACAAGGCATTTTAACGGAGTTGACAAATGAGTAAAATGTAAGGCATATATTTGTTTCCAGATCATTAGACATCTATGGATATATTTCTTTTTCCCTTTTTTTGATAAATTACATCTATAAATGTTAAATGGATCAGCAGTATAAAGAAAACGTACATAACACCTATGCCCCCCTCTTTTCTAATGTAAGGATGATACTTCATTAGCATTATTAATAAAGGTTCCGATAAAAGGAGTTAAAGATCCTGAGAATGTAAAGATCAAGAAACATTTTTGTTAAAGCATTCTTAACTGATCTTAAGTCCCACACAAGGCTAATAAAGCAATTCTGCAACTACTTAAGAGAGGGACTAGGAACATTTGAATCAATAGAACAAGGTTCTTCATATTAACTTGGATTGTTGTTTATACGAACATAAGTGCTTCCAAGTCGGGTCACCGTTGAAGAAAAGAGAATTTTCTAACAAAACCAAAGTACTTTGAGGAATGGTTGATTCATTTTTTTTATGTTATCTAGTAGAGATAAAAAACAATAAAAATTATTTAACCAAAAGTTAAACCTTAGTTGATGAACAGATGATTGAAAGCCTCAAAAAATGGATGCACAAAAACTTATGGAGATAGTAGAAATGATGAGTGAACTTTCGTCTTTCTATACTAAGACTTACACAGAGCAAGCTGGGATAAATGGATATAACATGAAAAGCACAATGGATGAACCAACTTAAAAGTACAAAGCTTGTAGGGAAATAGTAAGCAAACAAAAGTATATTAGAATCCAGTGACAGTAGTATTCATTCTTGATCCTTCGGAAAACTAGAGTTGTTCTTATTTATTAGTTTAGCGCAACAACTACCTTCTGGTTGCGAGGGACTGAACTAGAACCTTCTCAAAATAACATTAAATAGGAAAATTTTAAATGCCAACATGAACAACACGTCAAAAACATTTTCATCGTACCAAGTTTTCCTGAGAACTCCGTATACTTATGAAAAGGATGAATACAAGGGATTGTTCATTATTTTTAGGTATAGTTTAACTGAGGCAATTTTACTACTATACTATCTGGTGGTTTCATATTCTGGGATCTAGAAAAATATATAATATTTCCTTGAAGGTGATATTTGAAGCAAGTAGCAAATTACCTCGGGTTATAGCAAATGTTGAAAACACTTCGCTTTGATACTGAATTAACTACATCCATAAGGGTGCTGTGGTTCAACTGCTGACTACTGGGAGGAGGAAAAGGATTGGTGCATTTAGCTTGTGCTGCCCTGCGAATTCCTAATCTTAGCTCTCCATCATCACCCCTGAAACAAGAATACCATATGAGTGAGACTAAAAAAAGTTGTATTTCTACGAGAAAACTTCTTTGTACCTTAGAAAGAGTACTGCATCTCCAGAAACAAGTTTCTTCTTATTTACAAATGCACTCCAACCAGTGGTGAGCAAATGCCTACGTGGTTGACCTGGTCAAGCCAAAAAGGTAAGTAGTAAAATCCCTTGCCAGCAAATAACATTACCTAAAGGTGTATTACTCCTCATGGATATACCCCGATAAATATGTCGAAACCTCCACTCAAATCCATGCAAATCCTTTGCTACAAGCTCTTGAGAGGGCCTCTGCTGAGTATAATCCTAGAGTGACAATTTTAAGATTGTTAGATGAGGGCATGGTGTAGATACGTAAATGGTTTATTGACAAATATATAAGAGTTGGTATATATACCAAGGGAGGGAAGCAGTCCTCAGCAGCTCTACGAGGGACAGAGAAGCCTCCATGAGTGCTGGTATCGGAGGCAGTAAGTGTCTTACAAAACATATGGGGTGTTGATGGTTTCAGAGCCATTTCATTGTCATCCTCTTCACTGTCCCCCTCTATTTTCCCTTCTCTCAACTTCTGCTCAATTTGCTAAAACAATAACTCCCAGTAAAAAATCAACCTCAGTCCAAAATTTCAGTCACCCCATAACAAAATACCAAAACAATAAAGGCATTTACAAATAGTAGAACAAAAACCAACTAAATATTTTCACTAGAATGCATGTGCAAAATGAAATATTTCAGTCGTGGATTCAATAAGATATATTCCTGACTCAAAATTACAACCCCTTAATTCCACATTTAAATGCCTAACCATTGTGAAACATAAGATTGAAACAGCAAGTACCTCATTCTCAGGAACCAGGGAAACTTGAGCATAAACTTCATCAGTTGCTTCCTCTGCCTGCCAGAAAATTGAAGGATTTTTTTTCTCATCAAGTACGCTTTATCAAAGTTCTAAACAAAAAGAAAATACTGCTTTTAGATCCCAAAGAAAAATCAAGGAAAGCATCAATGCATATGTGTAAAAATCCCAGGGCTCTTTCTAATCACTCAACTTGGCATAGCACATTTAAGAATATTGCTATGCCTGAATTCTAATACCTTTACAAATTTGCAATCGCATACACCAAATAGCAAAAGCATGACACCGCGAATACTTTTAGACCCTCATTTGTTAACCCAAAATAACAGCAACCACGACTGAGAAAATTTGGGAGCGCACATTTAGCAACTAATTCCAATAATAAATCAACATGAAAGCATATTTAAAAGAAACAACGCAGCATATACGGTCACAAGACTCACATGGAGCTTGACATCAAAAACCCGACAGAAGACATGAGGAGGGAGTTCATAGGTCGCCAGAGGCGCATCGGGTAGTTGCTCCAAGTGGCCCTGAGGAAAGTACACCACAACACTCCCTTTCTTTGGCAACGATATAAGTGGACCAGCACAAGCATGCCACAGCTCCAAACAGAACGAGGATGAAGAACCAGAACCACCACAAGAAGCACTTATATTAGAAGCACTTACAGCAGAAGCTGAAGATGAAGAAGGAGAAGACAAAGAGTCTGAAGTGGGTGTTGCTTCATCCTCCTCAGTGGTGTTAAGATCTATCATGCTCACCATTTCACACTCTATTAAGCTCTCCTAAAACCTAAACAGCAATAGGGTAGATATCTTCAACAAGGAGAAGCCGTTGACAAAAGAAGATTTCTTGAACAAGTGCTTTTGAGAACAGGGACTAAGTAGGTGGCAATAGACAGAGAGGAGGAAGAAGAAGAAGAAAGTTTCATGGCAAGTATGAGTGCAACTTTGGCATTTGCCTAAAAGGAGTCTCGAGGCCAGGCTCTTAAAAAAAGGAACCTTTTTTTTACTCCACCCCCCTCTCTCGCTCTTTTTTATCTGTGACTCTGTGCGTCTCTAATGTGCTCCTTTTAGATATCAAATCAAAGCTTTTTTGTCTCGGTTAGGAAGGGAGTCTTTCATTCTGGATTAAATGAGATTGATGGGTTCTCTTCTCTTTTTCTTTTCAGTGTTTGATGAACATCTCTCTCTTTTCTTGTTCATCTGCCAAATTTACAATTAAAATTAAAATTATAAAAAGAGAAACTCAGTTGCAGAGTAGCAGTGCCTGCCACAATGCTGCAATGCTGAGAGAGTCTGGTGGGTTATGATGTATGGCAGAGAAAGAGAGCAAGTGCGCTTGTGTGTGTAATGTAAATTAGAGAAGACAAAGCCACAAGCTTTAAGCTTCCCAAGTGGCTTTAACTTTTTGTGATGCATTTGTTAGTTAAATACCAATGCCCAAGAAGCTGATAGACTCGAGCATTGGAGTTAAGAAAAAAATAAAAATACAAAGTTAAGATGGAGAGAGAGAGAGACTTATGTACGGATATCCCTTTATTTCCGGGGGATGTCTATTCTGTCCCCTTCCACTTCTTAAATCTCGCGCATGTCCTCCTCCTAACTCAAAATCTCTTTCTTTCTTTGGCATGTGTTGTTAGGGACCCAACCCAGCACACCAGAAGCCAAAAGTTTCCCCATTTCTACCGTTGCCTCCTCGAGTTACATTCTGGGGAGTTTTGTAACAATTAATTAAGACAAACACTTCATTTCTTCTTTGTTTTTGTTTAACAATGTCAATATATGAAATTTTGATGAATCCAGGTGAACATGTTGAACAAGATGCGAAAAGGGTATTCTTGAAAGAGTTCTTAAATTTACCTGTCCTTTGGGTTTGATATTCAATCCTGAAAGAGTTCTTAAATTTACCTGTCCTTTGGGTTTGATATTCAATCTGTAGATTCCTGTACTGTTGTAATTCATTTCATGTAGCAGGATGCTACTACTCTAAATTGGCCAACCTTGGAAGAGGTCATTCCTTCAGATCTTATCTATTCTGGGACAATCTCATTCCAATCAAGTTAGAGCCTAGCTTATAGTATAGCATCCTATGGCTATTCACCAATTGGTACAAAGTTGGTCCCCCGAGAGTTTACATCCCATGGATCAAACATGTTAATATTCGAGTCTCACAACATTCATCTTTTTTCCTTCATGATGCTGCCACCTATTTTGCTCGCCCAAGTTTTTAACTTTACCCTATAGTCCCATAGGCAATAATAGCTGTTTTCTTAGGCCGAAAGCAATGACCAACTGATGTTATATTGTAGTTATACCCAACATATGATCATTTGTTCGTTTACCCATATCAGATAATGTCAAATTCTGCAGTTTAGGAAATGGAAGCAAATATCAGGCACTGCCCTAATATTTCTTCCACGCAAAGAAGTACACCCATAAACACAACTCAGTTTTGTATCTGGGGCGAACGGTACCTATCCCCACTATTTTAATTTCATGTACAGCATCTGCCTCCTTTGATTCCTACTGATGCCTGAAAACCAGAAGAAAACTCATTAATTAACCCCTGATGACTCCAACCTTCAATTTGCATATTGAATACCGTTGCAGTCCAGTTGTGACCCAAAAAGCTCAATGATGAGTAAAATTACCTGCTTAAACCTTCAACTTCAAAGCTATTGGGATAATTGACATACACATCACCAGAAAATGAATAACACATGTCAGAAACCCATTAATTGAAAGAGCAGGAGGAGTCTGTAAAGACTCTGATAGAAGTAGAACTCTCAATAAATTCAAAGAAATCCCATAAAAGGAATTGTAGGCAGAGGAGCACAGGGAATGAAAAGGAACCCAGAATCAAAAAGGCCCGGACCGGACCTGACCGGACACATTTAATATTAGCTAAATATTATGTCAATCATCAAGGGGCCAAGCCTAATCTTCATGCCCGTGAAGAGAGGGCAAATGGGTCAATGAAGCAAGTGTGTGGACAAACGCATCACAGTAATGAAAAGGGGCAGGTCTTTATCAGAGCCATCAATTGCGAAGAACCCAACCCCCCCATCCCTCCTCAGGCCTAGCCTAATCATAGGGTTTTGTAGAATGAATAGGTCTTTTTCCTTTAAGGATTATAAAGGCGGATAACCCGGACAACTCGGGTTACAACTCAATACCCATTTGGCTATGACTGTCTCCCATTCCATCTCATATCGGAAAGATACGCCAACCCCACTCTCGATTGGAGCGCGTGCCTCAGTCTAATCAATGCAAAAGGTGTCATTGGAATCTAGTGTCTCGGACACCTATGCCCAACTCACAGGACACATCGGGTAAAACATGAGAAGGCAGGAAATAAGCTACATAATTGTATTATTATATTAAATTAAAATATTCATTTCATATAATTGTCTCATATATTAAATAATTTAAATTAAATGAGATCTTCAATAATTAGGAAATTTATTTTATAATAAATATAGTGGTCATAAACATGAGACTAACTTTAATTACATAGATTACACTTCAATATCACAGTAACGTCACATGTTTACATGATATTATGAGACTCACCACACTATGTGTTGACATTGTATGTTAATATGTCTTTTGTGTCATTTTCATGTCATCATATTGGTTTGACTTGTCACTTTTGCACTTACGTTATTTTCTTTAACAAAAAGAACAATGTTGGGAAATATTCAAATGCAGGAGGAATAGAATAAGGATTAATTTGTTTAGAAATCAACGATTGATAAATCAAATATATCATTATTTTAGTTGTTCTATATGATAAATTTCATGCTATATCAAAATTAATTATCAATTATGGCGGGTAGCAAAATATTGTTATAATTGTTATGTCAACTTCATTTTTATAAATAATCAATTTATAATTCATATATTAAATTTAAGTGTTAGAATTTATTATTTTATATGAAATTTTTGTACGTGAAATTAAAGAATAAAAAGAAAAGCACCTATTTATACTCATATATACATCACTTTATTAGAGATACTAAAATTCACTTTTTTATGTATAATTAAACTTGGTTGCAGTATATAACTTGTTTTCATGATAATTTTTCTCTATTTAAATGTATTATTTTTGTATTTTATTTTTCTAAATAATTCAATTTAGTGATTTTTTAATTAATATTCACGTATCGTAAAATATTTTAGATACTTGTTGGCAATCATATAATCTTTTGATCATACTAAATATATCAAAATAATGTTGAAAACTTATATAGCAATACTAAGAAGAAAAATACACAAATAATACATCAAGTTTTTTTTTAGAAAACATTCAGATTCCAAAATTAATTAGATTTTGATGAAGGAGAAAAACTTTTATTTTATGGTCATACATTTTTTTAAGGTCGCATATTCCTTTCATACTTTGTCAATGCACTTATTTTTGCAAATTTATGGGCAAATACATTACATCATCTTACAATGAACCTAATTTCATAATCTTTTAAATATCTGGTTTTCATATTTTTCACTTTCACTATGTAGATCAAATTCATATAAGTCATACGTGTGAATTTATGGACTACGAGATTCTTTAGGTCTTGTCCTAGGTTTAAGGATTTGATACTTGAGTTATAACATATTCTTTAAAGGTTCCCTTTTAATACTTAGAAAAATAAGGCTCAACAAGTTTTTCAGCATATAGTCTCAGATGATCAAGTTAACTAGAGATAAAAATATAATTCTTTAAAGAGACAACATGGTAGGTGAGAAGTAACCTCATTCTTGGGAATAATGATTACTTTTATAACGTGAGTGTATCATATTATGTTTTAAGGTTAAAAATGTTCTTTTTGTTATTTTCATTTTTTCCACTTATTTATTGTAAAATCATATATTTTCTCAAGTTTTGACCTCATATCTTTTTTGAAATCAAAATAGGGATTATTTTTCCTCTCGATTTTTAGGTTGTATTTGTGCTAGGAAGGTTTGGCTATCGTATGAAGACTTATTTTCTGAATAATAAGAAAGTTCTCTTGACCTTTTATGAATATTTGTTTCTTTATGGTGGTAATGTTGAAATAAGTATGTATTGTAATGAAGATATAATATCCTATGATAACTCTACATTTTCTCAAGTTTTATGAACTTGTCTTAACAAGATAGGTCTTTTGAAATTTAACATTTGGTTTCATTTTGTAACTCAAATTATGAATTAAGTATATGACAAAGCATATGGTTTTGTAATGAGGCAAAAAACCTTGAGGTGGTCAAGTAACTTTGGAGTTTTGTTGATCAAGTGATATATCTAATATTGTTGGTGGATGTCTTGAGTTGTGTCCACGTTCTTTATAAGTAATCTCATCATTTATGTCTATACATTCATCTCTTTCTTTGCTTTATTTCATATTTAAGAATTTAAGTAAACTAAATCAACCAATTATCATTTTATGTACGCTTATCATCTTCTCTTAATAATATTTTAATTTCTTTTTATTATAATGTCTATAAGCAGTGCTTCATTGAAGGTGGATTCTAATATTAGGTCTAGGAGTAGGTATAGTGTTAAGCTTTGGTTTAAGGTACCCAAACGTAAAGTCGTAAAAGTTAAGAAGCTTAATACAAATAGCAAGTGGGTTATTGCTTTTAGTTATATCCTTAAACTTATAAAATTAATTCAATGTTGAAAAAGTATGAATTTAAATATAAGATAGACCTGGATGATATGAAGTTAGAGTTTAATATCCTTGGTCATATGAGAATTAGAAGACTATAGGCCCACATGATAATGTGTTTCTACAAATATGGCGAGGTGAGTGTCTATTATGATAATTCTAAATGTGGTCCAAGGTTGCAACTTAAGACATTCTTTACTAATTTGTTAAGAGAGACAAGTCTAAGTTTGATTCAGTTGCATCCTCATTCATAATGCTTAATATTGAATTTCCCCATAGTCTATCATTTAGACAGTACAAATCCAATTATCAATTTATATAGGATTATATACCAAGTAATGTCTGTTAAGAGGTCTTCAGGATTGCATAGCTTAAATTTTAGACTTGGCATAGGAATAATAGTGGGAAAGCCTACAAAATGGACTTATGATTAGAAAAGGAAATTTCTCTTCCTTTGTTTGAAGGATAGTAATGAGATTTTAGGCCTGTATAGAGGAACCCTAACCTTAAGTTCAACAAGAGAGATAGATCAAGTGGTTTGTTCTCTTGTTAAGAATATGTCTTAGTTCAATATGGTAAGTGCCTTTCTTAGAAGGACATCACCGAGTTATTATTAGATGTTGGAGATTTATATAAACATACTTATAGGTTCAACTAACTTATTGATACACTTATATGCTTGAATTGTAACGCTCCAATATATACCCTTCAAGTATTATAGCATGTCTAGGGTGTATTAAGAAGTGAACATAATGAATTAAGTGCATCCTAGTAAGAGACATTATAGTACTTTAAAGTAAAAGATATAGGTTAATGGGTAATTTGTTCGTTTTGGCATAGACATATATACTTAGATGTGAAATATGTACGGAAATTTTGATATTATGCTTGCATTTATGAATGTGATGTGAGGAGAATTGGTAAAAGAAGTATACCAATTGCTTACGGAATTATTTTGTTAAATTGGATGTGTTTTTGTATTGCTCTTGCATGATAAGATCAAAGTTAGTTGATTTGGAATGTGTACCTTACTTAATGGAGAGGTTCCACTGAACATATTTCTGGAATTTAGCCATATATTGGCATTTAGATCTTCAAATTGGATAATTCCAAATGGAGATTACAATAGAGACATAGCTCTAAAACTTTAATGAAGGAACCAAATTTTGATTCTACCTCTAAGATTTTTGAATTCTGGTTTGAAGTTGAGTTCTGGCTGTTGTCCCTATTTTTGAACATACTATAGTGTTTTGGGTATAACTCTCAAAATACTTAACTAAATTGCATGAAATTTATGTCATTAGAAATTAAGACATAGGGAAATGAAATAAATTGATAAAATTATAGGCTAATGTGGGAACTAAAGGAAGAAGAAGGAAAAATGTGCAATTTTCCTAAAGTTAACTTATGGACCAATAAGATTAAAGCATGTGTGTTTAATAGAATTTTAACACATGGTCCAATAGTATTGTAACAAATGGTCAAATAGAATTGTAACATATGTTCTAATAGCATTTCAACACATGGGCTAATAACATCAGATGGTCCAATAACATTGTAGCATATGGTCCAATGGGATTGTAACACATAGTCTAATAGGATTGTGACATATGGTCCAATGGAATTAAAACATGTGTCTGAGATTAGAAAATTCATGAAAAGGCATATGGAGAGGGGAGATGGATGAAACTTTAGGTTTTTATCCTCTCCATTTCACTTTCTTCATCCCATTATTTTTCACTTAGTGATTCAAGCAAAGCCAAAGAGGAAAGGAAGGAAAAGCATTAGAAGAACTACTTTGCCAATTTTAAGGTTTGGGACTTCACTTAGTTGATTTATGTATCTGTGTATGATGGAATGTATATAAAGATTCATTTGGATGTGTAATTGTTTCTGGGATGTTGCTTTGGTGTTACTTTGCATGAACTTGGTTGTATATAACAAGAGAGTATCGTGTAGTAAAATTCTATTTAGGGTTTGTTTGAGTCAGTCATATACTCATATTGTTTGAGCCATAACTCATCCTATAGACCTTCAAATTGTTTGATTTTAGTTGCATATGAAACCTAAAACATATAGATATCCCTAGAAGGAACCCTGACTTAATTCTATCTTTATGACCCTAAAAATTGAGATAAAAACATGACTTAGTGTTGCCCCTATTTTGGAGCAGATTATGATATTTTACCTATATCGCATGATTTAGAAGTCCAAATGGTCTGATTGTTAGAGATATAGGGAAAAAATATGTAAAAGACCTCGAAACCTAATTCTGACTTTTTCTATATGCATATTAAGGAACAAGTAGTGATATGAATAGAGAGAGTGTCTGTCACGGCCGTAGTAATGTTTTTGTTTCAAAATATATACTGCATCTTATCCAAACCTTTATGAATGTGTATGAAAATTTTCAAACTTCTAGAACTAAATGAAATAGTACTTACCACATGTGAAATGAGAGACTGAACATTGAAATTTAAGATTGAGCATAATGAATTCCAAAGAAAACTTACATGTACATAAATGATTTGCTTGCATGTGTATTGCTCATATATATGTAGTATGAATTGTACAGGTGTGATTTTGACACCCTTCTAATGGTGATTAGTTATGACTTGCATGCATGAACACAAATGTAAATTATGACTTGAAATGTATATCATATGATTTGTTAATATATGAATTGTGAAATTTGCAAATAGTTAAAGGAAATTTTATGGTGCATGCTCTATTGTCTTGGTTGTGGATAGATAGACACGCCTAAAGGATTACAGTGTAGTTGCTACAGTTTGACATCACCAGTGTTCATAGTTCGATACCTTGTGTATCCATAGTTTAATACCTTCAAATATCTGTAGTTTGATACCTTTAGGTATCTATTGTTTGATATCTTCAGATATGTTGGACCCCACACCCCACCCGTAGGTGTTTGCAGGTTATACTGCAGCGTGCGTTTGCGGGTTATACCGCGGCATCCAACCTTAATCAGTATTGTCCTCTTTGGTTGGGATTCGAACACCCAGGCGTGCTTGTAAAAGCAACAAAACCGTGAGGTCGCGTGTTCGATTCGCGACCAAAGCGGACAATACTGATTTGTGTTGGATGCCGTGGTATAACCCGCAAACACCCGCCGTGGTATAACCCGCAAACACCTAAGGGTGGGGGGTGGGGTCCAATAGATATTGTTCTGGTCTGCAATGTATTTGATAAATTGACTCAATGATTTTGTAGGCTAGAAATAAAGACCAAGCTCTGATACCATAATAAATTGATAAGAAGCCTTTCTTGTTCTCGTTCTATTCTGTATAACAGAGACTATAGATATATAAATGTCTATCAAATCCCTCTAATTATGTATACAACGTATAAAAAACTCAATCTTACTAATCTAGCATAACTAATGGTAAAGGAAGCCCGTAGATCATGGGAACTTAATATAGACAGTAGTTAATCAAATATTTTAATATATTGCTTGCAAAAACGAAAGCTACATATTTAATGTTGTGGAAGCTGCAAAGAAAGCTGATGCTACTGTAAGAGTTAGCTGGCATTGATTTGTTTATTGAACGTGAACGGGTCGATAGGAATGACCTCCTCCTCCCCGGTTATCAAACTCAACTTGTCAATCAAGTGGCTGATGCTGTTAAAGGACCCTTCATTCTGGTTATAATGAGTGGAGGAGCCATAGATGTTTCGTTTGATAACAATAACAAAAAGGTAAAGGCTATACTGTAGGCTGGATACCCTGGACCAGACGATGGTGGTGCAATTGTGGACATCATATTTGGAGCATATAATCCAGGTACTTGATATAATACTTCTAGGTGGAAGGCCTCCTCTAACATGGTACGAAAACAACTATGTTGACTAGCTACCCATGACTTCTATGCAACTGAGGCCTATTCCAGAGTTGAAGTATCTAGGTCGCACCTATAAATTCTTTGAAGGTCCAGTAGTTTATCCATTTGGTAATGGGCTTAGCTACACCAACTTCTAGTACACTTTATTATCAGCAGAAAGGTTACTCAAACTAAAGACAAACAAATTCCAACACTGCTACAACTTGAAATATACAACCGATACTTCGAAACCTGAATGTCCTGCACTCAAGATTGACGAATATTTGAGTTGCAAACAAACATTTAGATTCCAAGTACAAGTGAAAAATGTGGGGTCTACTAATGGTGTTAAGATAAAATGCCCTTTGATCGGA
Source organism: Erythroxylum shatona (assembly GCA_027568895.1). Classification (NCBI taxonomy): domain Eukaryota; kingdom Viridiplantae; phylum Streptophyta; class Magnoliopsida; order Malpighiales; family Erythroxylaceae; genus Erythroxylum; species Erythroxylum shatona. The sequence continues at coordinate 37,898,410 of JAOSBK010000002.1, forward strand.
TACCGGTTGAATTTAATAGCCCAAAAATAGTAACTAAAATAAAAAGAGACAAAATAAAATGGGACAGAACACAAAGATTTACGTGGTTCGGTTAGTATAACCTACGTCTACGACTGGAGGGTGAGCAATTTTACTAATTTGTGCACAATGTATACAAGAACAAAGGCTGGAACAAAAAGCTTTCAAAACTCATAAGTATACAGAAAATAATTGAAGAGAGGATGAGAGGATTTGTAGGAAGGAGTGGTGTGTTTAAGTCTACAACCATCCCTTCTATTTATAGCTGAAGTCCCTAAGCATCTATCAAAAAATTTTTCTAAACGGTGGCCATTATTGTTGACAAAATGAAAGAGGCCAAGACATACAATCGGTGGCCATTATTGTTGAATAAATGGAAGAGGCATGCAACCAATAGCCAACCACTTTTGACATATTGGAGGGGCTAAGGCATGCACATGTAACAAATCTCCACCTTGACTTGGTCCCAAACAATTAGTGATTTACTTCACCTTCTCCGACAATGGCCCAACAGGGCTATATCACCAACTATAGATGCCAATCAAGTCCAACTTGTAAACAGGAAGAACCTTCGTAAACATGTCAGCAGGATTGTCTTTAGTATTAATCTTCTGAATAAGGACCTTCTTCTCGCAATAGTATCTCGAATGAAATGATACTTCACATCAATATGCTTCGTCATCTCATGATACATCTGATCTTTCGTCAAATGAATATCACTCTAACTTTCACAACAAATAGTAGTAACCCCTTGATGAAGGGATAACTCGCCAAATAAACCTCTCAACCATAATGCTTCTTTGATAGCCTCAGTAACTGCCATATATTCTGCTTCGATAGTAGATAAGGCCACTACATGTTATAGAGTAGCTTTCCAATTAATGACACAACCTCCAATGCAAAATACATAACCTATCAGAGACCTGCGTCTGTCGAGATCACTAACATAATCTGAATCTACAAAACTAAATAAAGTGTTGCTGGTTCTACCAAATTCCAAACAAAAGTTTGAAGTGCCCTTTAAGTATCTGAGAATCCATTTCACTGCCTGCCAATGTTCTTTACTAGGATTGGCCATATATCTGCTAACGACACTAATAATTTGTGAAATATCGGGACGAGTACATACCATTGCATACATAATACTTTCGATGGCACTAGAATATGGAACTTGTGTCATATAATCTTCCTTTTCCTGTGACTGTGGTGATTGAGCAGCAGATAGTCTAAAATGACTAGCAAGAGGATTACTAACTACTTTGGTGTCTCGCGTGCCATATCTCTCTAAAACTTTATTGAGATATTTCTCCTAGGTCAAGAATAATTTACCAGCTTCTCGATTACGTCTTATCTCTATGCTAAGAATTTTCTTTGCTGCTCCTAAATCTTTCATCTCAAATTCACCATGCAATAAGGCCTTTAAATGGGGAATATTTGTGACATTCTTGGCAGCAATGAGGATATCATCAACATATAACAATATATAGATGAATGAGCTGTCATCTAACTTCTAAAAGTAAACACAACTATCATACATGCTCCAAGAGAAATTATGACCCAACATAAATGAATCAAACCTCTTGTACCATTGTCTTGGGGACTGCTTCAATCCGTACAAGGATTTCTTCAACAAACACACATGGTCTTCCTTTCCTGTAACTTCAAAACCGTTAGGTTGTTTCATATAAATTTGCTTATCTAATTCACCATGTAGGAATGCTGTCTTGATGTCAAGTTGTTCTAATTTCAAATCAAACATGGCAACCAATGCAAGTAATACACTAATAGTGCTATGCTTCACTACTGGTGAGAAAACATCATTAAAATCAACACCTTGTATGTGACTGTAGCCCTTTGCAACTAAACGTGCCTTATACCTTGCATTTTCAATACATGAAGTACCTTCTTTTCTTTTGAAGACCCATTTACAACTAACAATTTTCTTACCCTTTGGCGGTTCTACCAGAACCCAAGTATCATTCTTGTGCAAAGATTCCATTTCTTCATTCATGGCCACCACTCAACTTCAACATTTGAAACTGCTTCCGCATATGTGGAAGGTTCATTGTCTCCACTTGTATCTTGTGCCACTGATAAAACATATGCAACTAAATTTGCATACCTCTGTGGTGGTCGAATCTCTCGTCTTGATCTGTCTCTGGCTATGGAATGTTCTTCTTCTACTAGTTCACTTTGAACATGATCAGGATCTGGTTCATCAGCTTGATCTGTCTGATATGTAGAAGATGTCTGTGAAGGACCTGAACTACCAATCTCTAACTCCACATGTTTCTGTGTACTATCCTCTTTTTTTAAATTACAAGGTTTACAAGACTCTTTTCTAGGATACAACATAGAGTACTCATCAAATGTAACATCCCTACTAATTACAAATTTAGGTGACTTAGGATCAGAAAACCACAAACGATATCCTTTCACTCCTGAAGCATAATCAAGGAAAAATACATTTCTTAGCCCTAGGCTCTAACTTTCCCTCATTTACATGCATATATGCTGGACACCCAAATATTC
>JAOSBK010000002.1:37915752-37931636 GCA_027568895.1 Erythroxylum shatona
AATACACAATTCAACCCCCCTTCTTGTGCATTTACCTATCGTATTTACAGTATTATATTAACGTGTGATTCACTTCAACCACTCTAAAAAAATATTATCTAACATATAGATAATATATAGATAAATAATATGATCTTTTATAAAATATATCCACCATTGAAATTATCACTTACTTAGATGAGTTTCTAGTTTTCATAGATTAAAGAATCTTTTGTAGAGAGCACACGAGCACTAACCAAACTTTATCTAAATATTGTATTATGTTATTATCATTTTATCCTTAAAAAGTTTTAATTATTTTTGTATTATGTTTAAAATTGTAATTACTCTTTCATAGTTAATATTAAACGTCATAATATAAATAATCAAGTGTGTCTAATAGATATCATCTCTCATTCATACATGATGGGTTTTAGATGATCGACATTCTGCAATTTCTCATACTTATCCAACAATCCATTTGACCAGCATACAATAAATGCTCATTATCATATATTTGTTACGAGTATACAACATCTTGATTAATGAATCCACCGTGGGACCAATCTATTATTGAGCAGATATTATATGCTATACCCTAGGTTATATCTCACATTAATAAGCTTTTGATCTCATTTATTTCATTATATCATAATTGTATTCAATTATCTTTCTAAGATATATTTGCCACCTGTAAATATGTTTTATGTGAGTCTTTAAACATGATGACCTTTCTCTGTTCTGAATCCTTTCAAACCAAATTTAAATTGTTTTCCTAGAATTGTTTCATAAGATTGCATCTTATATGATTTGTTGGTAACATTCTAAAGTAGCAAACCATAAATTTAATTCTAAAAACTTAAACAAGAGCCTTAAGTGTACTTAATGGGGCACCTTAACCTCAAAGGCCTCACATAACGTAGTCTGAAATCTTGTAACTTACATTAATCCCTTTATAGTAGTATTTACACACATGGTGTGAGTCATATGTTACAGTACTAACTTATATTCGCTTTATATGAAGGTCTTTCATTAACAAAATATCGTACAAATGTTAGTTCAAACATACTGAATGTTTAACTTAAGTTCACTTATCTACTTAAAAACAAAATTTTTAGAACTCACATATGGTAACTTAAGGTAGATATTGTAATAACCTAATAAATTTGTACAAACTTCATTGTAATTTAATGAGGTGTTTATGGATAAAGTTTGTCGATTTTAATTATCACCTAAATAATAAACTTTAAACTTGTCTCATCTCTAGTAATCATAAATCACCAGAGGAGATTGCTTGTATGAGAAAGCCAATCTTTGATCTATCTTACATACTTTTGTTTCATATATCTATAAATATATACATTTATGCAAAAAATATATATATTTATGAAACAAGTATTATACGATGTATAATGTATAGTGTATAATGTCCATTAGACATTCTCGTTTAAATATGACATTACAACAAATGAACATACAAAGAGAAATGTTACCTATTATATTTCAATATCTATGTAAGCTTAGTGACTTCATATGCCCAATAAACACATCTCGAAAAATTGGCTTTATCATTGGTTCTGCCACTATAATTTGTGTAGATATATACTTCATGTTCATTTCTCCTCATGAGATTATATCTTTCATGTAATTATACTTGGTATCTATATGCTTAGTTTATAGTAAAATTTGGGATCTTTTGTTTACGTAATTCTTGCTTGACTATCACAGTTGATAGTTACTATATCAGTTTCACTTTTAGTGACTCTCTGATGAACCAAAAACTGTCAAAGCCATATACTTTATTTTACCACTACTAAAAATGCTATGAATTCAAGTTCCATTGTAGACAATGAAACGGAAGATTTTTTCTTATTTTTCCATGATATCGCTCCATTATTGAATAAGAAAAAATGAAATGATTACATTATTGAAATATATATACCACTGCCTTAAATTCTGCTTCAGATCATAAATCGATTTTAATAACCGATACACTTTATGTTCTTAGCCCGTATCTATGAAACCTATAGGTTATTCCATATAGAAATTTTCTCCTAATTATCCATTTCAAAAAGTAGTCTTTACATCCATTTGATGTAAGCATATATGTACTTGCTTAAGTTCATAGTTCCTCACCTTTTGACTCAATGTAATGAATGAAGGACTCACATTAATCACAAGAAATTGTATACCCCCCATATGCATCCTTTATGGCTATTACTCTATATCAACAACTATATTCTCTTCATTTGCTTCCAATCTACTCTCCTTCTCAGATGATTCTATCTGTAGGTTCATTCAATTTTAGGATCAAATTAAAGTTGGGTATCCAAGTTGTTACTCTTTTATCCCTTATTTTGTATCGATTACTTGAAACAAATTAAAGAAATCAAAGTAAATGAGAAAAACAAAAAATAAAACTTAACAAAAACAACAAAACCAAGCTTCCTAGAAACAACATAAAAAACTTGATCAACCAAAACTGAAAGCACCGAAACTGATTATAGTAAGTAATTAAATTAGAGTAACTTCATAATATCAAATCCTATAAGGAACTATATCACTAAATCTATTAAACCTATTTGAACATTGAAACTAAAGAAAACATTTACGCGCAATAATGAAATCATTAATCTGATAAAAACAATGCAAGTCAACTAATAAAGAGAATCAATAATCAAATGTTAGGGCTTCAAGGTTCACTTATATAAAATTTTAGTTATTATACAGTTTGATTACCTAGGTTAAAGTTACAATTAACTTAAATTATCTATCTTTTCTCTCTAAACACACTAACATATCTAATTAGGTAAATATAATCTCTTGATTCAAAACTTAACCTAATCAAATTCATTAAGCATAGTTATTCTATTTAGTTTATCACTAAAGTTTAGTTTAGGATATCATCGTTATCTAGCGCTAAAGTGTTTGTTCTCCTAGTTTATAGATCATATTTCACCTCTTGATCTTTTATATAATCTACAAGAATAAATCAATGATGGCCAGACTTAACTTAATAATTAGGTATAAAGATAATAAATTCAATCAATTAAATAATTAAATTATTTATTGATAATTAAAGAATCCTTACATGTATACCCTTAATCCTAGCTAGGATTTCTAGTTGCTAAACATGATGAAAAAAATAAATAGATAATTCTCAATATAAAGGAAATAATAAAAGAAAGGATTGATAAAATGTACCGCTGGCTTATACAATCTTGCTCCAATTCCTCCTCCAACGCCAAAAAAGACAAAAATTATGAAAATGAAAGAAGGTGATTATCAAGCTCATCCTAAAAGTTTCTTAAGTAAAACCTAGTATAAGAATTTATAGTTAGGGTTACAAAAACAAAGTTCTAGATTACTTGAAATTGAGAAATAACAAGTGCTTATAAGTTGTACACAAGAATTAGTGGTAGATTGTCGTCATCACCAATGCCAATTTTTTTTGAACCTTTTATCCCTTATGAGTCAATATATAATCAGTACTTGACATCAGGTTGTAATTAGCGTTAGTTTGGTTATGTAACTCTCTTCATAAAATAGTGATTCTCAACTTCTCATACCCTCACATAAAATAGGTGCTTGTCTCCATATATGTCTGTTATGTATTATGCCTTGTTCTACCAATTTCTCCACCTTTTGACGTCTTTAAGTTAGAATTGATCTTTTAAAAAGTTGTTCCATGTTCTTATCTTCTAAACGACTCCAATATATCTTTGAATAGATAAATATGGAAGAAGTTGCACTTAATTTCGTGTGTTCTTCTCAAATTTGTCATTTTAAAACAATGAACTAGACATAAGAAATATTATAAATTCTATATAAAACTTGTAATAACAAGTAATGAAAAATGTGCAACTTTTTTCTCATTGCTAAATATAATGGTAAAAATAAACAAATAATTCTCAATATAAAGGAAAGAATAAAAGAAAGGATTGATAAAATGTGCCACTAACTTATACAATTTTGCTCCAATTCCTTCTCCAATGCTAGGAAAGACAAAAATTATGAGAAAAAAGAAGGTGGTTGTCAAGCTCATCCTAAAAGTTTTTTAAGTAAAACCTAGTACAAGTATTTATAGTTAGGGATACGAAAATAGAGTTCTAGGTCACTTGAAATTGAGAAACAACATGTGCTTATAAATTGTGCACAAGAATTAGTGGTAGATTATCGTCATCACCGATGCCAATTTTGTTTGAACCTTTTATCCCATATGAGTCAATATATAATCAGTACTTGACATCATGTTGTAATTAGCGTTAGTTTGGTTATGTAACTCTCTTCATAAAATAGCGATTCTCAACTTCTCATACCCTCACATAAAATAGGTGCTTGTCCCTATATACAATATGTCTATTATGTATTATGCCTTATTCTACCAATTTCTCCACCTTTTGACATCTTTAAGTTAGAATTGATCTTTTAAAAATTTGTTGTCCATTTTCTTATCTTCTAAACGACTCCAATATATCTTTGAATAGATAAATATGGAAGAAGTTGCACTTAATTTCATGTGTTCTTCTCAAATTTGTCATTATAAGAAAATGAACTAGACATAAGAAATATTACAAATTCTATATAAAACATGTCATAAAAATGTTAAATATTAAGTAATGAAAAATGTGCAATTTTTTTTCTCATTGCTAAACATAATGAAAAAAACATAAAAAATAATTTTGAATATAAAGGAAAGAATAAAAGAACGGATTGATAAAATGTGCCGCTGACTTGTACAATTTTGCTCCAATTCCTTCTCCAATGCTAAAAAAGACAAAAATTATGAAAACAAAAGAAGGTGGCTGTCAAGCTCATCCTAAAAGTTTCTTAAGTAAAACCTAGTACAATTATTTATAGTTAGGGTTACAAAAATAGAGTTCTAGACCATTTGAAATTGAGAAAAAACATGTCCTTATAAGTTGTGCATAAGAATTAGTGGTAAATTATTGTTATCACCAATGCCAATTTTGTTTGAACTTTTGATCCCTTATGAGTCAATATATAATCGGTACTTGACACCAAGTTGTAATTAGCATTAGTTTGGTTATGTAACTCTCTTCATAAAATAGTGATGATTCTCGTGTTGGTCAGATACACCAATTTGATGTCAATCTTGTTTTGTTGCCCAACTTTTCATACCCTCACACAAATTATGTGCTTGTCTCCATATATGTCTGTTGTATATTATGCCTTTTTTTTTTTACAATTTCTCCACCTTTTGACATATGATCTTTTAAAAAGTTATTTGTTTTCTTATCTTCTTAACGACTTCAATATATCTTTGAATACATAAATATGGAAGAAGCTGCACTTAATTTCGTGTATTCTTCTCAAATTTATCATTATAAGACAATGAACTAGACATAAGAATATTATGAAATCTATATAAAACACGTCATAAAAGTGTTAAATTTCAAGTAATTTAATCTCATATAACATGTAAAATATAAACTTGTCAAGTACCTCATAATTCAGTCGTGAAAATTTGGATGCATACTTTAGACTAAAACAATTTCCATCACCACAACATAGATTTACCTTCTGGGTCATTCTATAGATTGCTATAGTCTAAGATCACAAAAAAGGGTCATATTATCATAAAAGTGATCAAAGTAGGAACAAATAATCACACCATTAGTAGAGAAAAATTTGCTAGAGTTGCTTTTTAGTTGCGACTAGACCAATCTTTGGTTTGGGAGAATTTAAGGTTGAAGGAATCTGGCAAAAAGTTGTTTATGAAAGTATATCCAACATTTGCTTTGGCTGTGGATATATTAGTCATACTTTAATCAATATTTGTCACCAGACCAAACGACATGAATCAGCTAACGGCAAGGGAATTAATCAATCACAAAAGTCACTTAAGTGACAATAGGAAAAAATTGCAGGCTCTATCGATGAGTGGATGGTGGTGGACAATAGACAAAGATGGAGAAACCAAACAACGACCAGCACTACTGAAGGACCTTATATTTGGGAGTATACGTGTTCAAGATTTACTACTTTAAGTGATATGCAGTCAACTCAAAATCTCACAACAAAAAGATGGATGTCATGCCCGATAACGAGATATTTTTTGCTGAAGGCAAGTCTCCACAAACAATGATCCTTAATGCCAACAGTTAGGATCCCAAAGTCACGAACTATACGAAGAAAAGATCAAATAAAGGTAATCCCCCAAAATACAAGTCTTCCGCGAAAAAGAGAGCTATAATAGACCCGCAACGTAGGAAATCCAACTATCTCATTACAACCATATATGTTGCTCAACTAAGCAAACCTTACAAAGACCTAAATATATTAGTCCAAGACAATTAAACCATTCAAATATGAGCACTTGGCCTTGTGAAGTCATAGACCTACTCAATTTCAACCTTCCTGATTACCTTTAGCCTACAACAACACTGAGCCTAAGTTCACTGAACATACCTTTATTGCCCTTCCTAAGCCTGTAACAAACCCCTGTTATCAAATAACCCTGATTTTCAAAAACGAAGAAAGTAAGGAGAAGTTATATAATTGGGAATTTACCAAAACCTCTAGTTGAAGAAGATGAACATAATATGATAACTAAAGAAGAATTATGAGACTACAAACTAATACGTAATTGCCAAGTTCAGTCTTTTCCAAGTACATCCACCTTAATCATGGAAGGAAGGAAAATTGCTAATTTCAGTTTTGCTACTTCTTTTCTTCTAATGAAAATCCTCATAGGAAATAGCCAAGGAGCTACAGAAAAGGGTTTCACATTTTATGCTAAAGAATTATTTAGGAAGAATAAAAAAATTTGGCAGCCCTCTTTGGGCCCATACGTAATGGAAAGAAAGCACAATTCTTCATCAAAAAGCTAGGGTTTAGGAACAATTTTATGGGGGAACATGGCCTACATGGAGTTATGATAATATCCTAGCTAATGTCGTTGAATGTCATCATTAATGCATTGATTCCTCTATTAAGCACAATATAGGAAGGGCTCCTCACAGTTCACTATTGTGTATACTAGTCCCTAAGCAGCCCTTAGAGGACTTTGGAATCAACTGAGAAGGCTATCTCGCACTTTATTTGGACCATAGATGATTGCAGGCGATTTCATTGCTATACTTTCTTTTAATGAAGCTTGATAGGAAGTACATATATACATAAATGAAGCAGGTATCCTTTAGAAAATAAGTCAACCACTATGAAATTGTCGCCCTTGGACTTCATTCGTCGATTTACTTGGAAGAGGAGATTTTTCAATGGATAATCGGGAAGTAAATCTCAATTTATCTCTGATTGTTTCAAAATATGTTGAAAATGTGACAGATTGGAACAAAGATACTTTGAGACATTTTCCACCATAAAAGAGAGATAAGAGCATGACTTGAAGGGATTCAACGTGTGCAAGAAAATCATTATAGCCAAAGCCTCAATAGGTTGGAAGATTAGCCAAGGAAAGAATATAAGGAAACAATCATCTAAGAAGAGCTCTATTGGTTTCTTTCAGAGTGCTGATGCCAAATATTTTAATGCTTGTGCACTATCTAGGAGTACTTTTAACAAAATTCTCTCACTAAAGTTGGAGAATTAAGACGGACAAATCCTTAAAGATATGATAGAATACTTAAAGGTCTCATGTCATCTCTCATTCTCCTTACCCAATCTAGCTTCATTCTTAGTCAACAGGTTCACGATAATATAATCATAATATAGGAAATCATGTAGTCCATACAAACAAGAAAAGGGAAAATGGCTTATAATAATTAAAGTTGATGTGCACAAAGCTTTTGACAGGCTGAATGTAACTTTATACAAGAAACCTTGATGCAATCGAGTTTTCCCTCTCACCTTACTCAATTAATAATGTCTTATTTGTCTTCGTAGTCTCCACATGTCATGAAACAAGATGTCACCTAAACTTTTAAACCTTCTCGGGGTATCAAACAAGGTGACCCTATAGTGATGTATCTTTGTTATATTTATGAATTGATTGGTTACACGTAAAGAGGAGCTTATTTTCAAAGGAATTTGGACATTGATCTAACTGACAAAAGGTAGATCACCTATGTCGCATCTATATATATATATTTTACTGACGGTCTAATCCTCTTCCCATATCTTAATCTTAAATTATTAAAAAAATTCTGTAAGGCTTCAGGCCAAGAGATTAACGTAACCAAATCAAATATGTATGTTTGGAAGAACACTTCAAGACACTTAGTTACACTCTTTAGCCAAAAGCTTAATATTGACTTAAAGAGTAATCTTGAAAAATACTTGGGGTGCCTCTCATCTATGGTTGGATAACTAGGAATCTTTATAACTACTTAGTAGAGAAGACCAATAACAAATTGGAACAGTGGAAAGTAGCATAACTCTCTTTTGTTGGTCGCATGACACTTGTAAAATCAATAATCACTACTCTTCCCACCTATGTCAGCATAAAGGTGCTTGTGACGAGCATCAAAAAGCAGCAAGGGACTTTGTGCGGGGGAAAAAAAATAGAAAAGAGAAAAATTCACCTAATCGAGTAGGATAAATTTTTGTTAACTACATCTAATGGGGATCTTGGTCTCTGTAAGGGCCATGATTCCAATAATGTCAAAAGTTTTTTTAAAAAATCCTTACCAACAATAATGCATTCTGATTTATGAGTTAGCATAATAAGGAAGCCTTCAATTCATATGAAAGGATGACTTTATTTTTTGGAGAAATATTTGTCTTATGAGTAGTATTATGAATAATGAGCTTTTCCTGTTATAATCAATGTTTTAAAAAATGAGACCAGACGTCTAATACTTCAAATGAAAGGTTTAAGGTTTAAAGATTTAACCAGTATTAAACAACTGTAAAACTGATATATAGTAAACAAGAAGTAAAAATTATAAGAATAAGTAAAAATAAAATATTTTATTGAAATAAAAAGAATACACTAATGTCTATTATTGTATAGTGAACTAATAATAAATCAAATATACTAATTCAAACTAAATCTAAATCTAACATAAAACTTAAAATATTAATAAAAATTAAAATTGTATTTATGAAGGAAGTTGTATCTCATCATCGTCAAAGTTTCAAATTCTCCAATGCTATTTAAAAACTTGTAAACCATACTTTCATCCAAAATATCTACATTACTTTTGCTACTGCATTCGATTAAATTACAAATTTGTAATGTATGGAATAATTCTCAATTGTAAATTTGTAATAGATTATACTTTTAAGTTAATATAATTAAAATAAGATATGAATTGACCATTAGTAGATGTTCTTAATTCAATTTAAAATTAGTATGGTCAATACAATCAAGATTAGACGATGATTTTTCTTCTTTAATCCAAAAATCAATATAGTCAATAAAATCAATATTAATTGTATCATATGCTCGCTTCTTACTAAGCACTTTCAATATATAATAGAGAAATTATAAAGTCAATAATAAAAATAAAATTAATGAAAAAATAAATCAACAAAAAACGTGTTCTTCATTCTCAAATTACAAGTAGCATAAACAAGGTCATTGAGTTTTTGATGTTTTAAACAATTTCATTTTTTTTGTACGAATATGTTAAAAAGTGCTCCAATTACTTTCACAACCTAATGTTGAAGCTGTTTGACTAAGTAATCTAATAGCGAGTTTTCTCAATGTTGGAACATTTTCACCGAATGATCTCCACTACTCATCTGTATTTTAAATTAATAGTTAAGAAAAATAAATATATATTATTAATAAATAAATGATGAATTATAAACTTACTAAGTTGTATTTTTTTAGTGATAAGTTCTCTCTTTGTAGATGATCTAGCAAAACTCTCTAAACCTTTACGATACAATTTAATTTCATTTATTGCTTGTGCTTACTTTTCAATAGAGAAAATAGCTTTGAATTAAATCACATCAAAGAAACTGCCCACAATATCATTTGTACATATGTCTCCATTATATAAGCAATAAGAATTGAGAAAATAAGCTGCTAAGTGGATAATTTAAATAAGGTGCTTATCCTATCATTGGTTAAGAATATCTATATAGGGTTTGTACAATTTCTTCTTCCCTTTAAAAAGGCTCATAATTTTTTTGCAAGCTCTATATATACCGGCATATATATCCCCCAAAGATGGATTCTTATCTAAGTTAACAATTCTTAACAACCTTATAAGTGGAGCCACAATCTTTACAATGATCGAGTAGGCATCCCAAAATTTATTATCTAGAATAATAATACCATATTTTTTCCTTTTGCACTTTTTGAAAATGCTTACTTATTACTAAAATTTGAAGGCTTGTTTATGTTCATAGATACTCTTCAAAGTAATAAATGTAGTTGCAAATCTAGTAATAGTAGGATGCACGATCTCATCTCAATCTTTTTTTCTTTTTTATCCAAGAAAAAATACAATATGATTATAGACAAAAATTATGATCTTACATGCACGTGAAGCAAGACTACAAATATGGTCCATACCACCAATGTCTTTGAAAATAAGATTTATACAATAAGCAATATGTGGAGATCAATAAATGTACTCATATTTTGATTATAGTAAATACATCGTTGATACATAATTAGCTATATTATCTGTAACAAAATACATAATATTTTTTGGTCCAACCCACTCGAAAATTTTAGAAAATAATTTAGATAAATCATGTTGAGCAAGTTTTAATTATATAAAACTCTCAATGTTCCACAAGTACATGGGTTGCAAGTGTAGTAGTTGAGGTGTCAATCCCACGAAGAATTAGTGAACTAAATGAATCCTAACTTAGTCTAAGGTCCATAAATTGTAATTAAAAATAAATAAAAAATAAAATAGAAATTTAAGCAATTGAATATGGATCGACTGAAATTGAAATTCTAAATTAACATAAGGAAATCAAAATTGAGCACAACCAATTGACAAATCGAAAATCACATAAGGAAGATTAACCAATTATGAGACAAGGGGATTTATCTTATCATCAAATGCTAACTTGATTCCTTTTGACTTAATTGGTATTGATCCTAGAATTCCTAGGGGTAGATTATTCTCTCTTGAGTTTTAATCATTAACTCTTAAATCATAAACCCTAATTAAATCGAATTATTGAAATTGCAATCTCTTAATTAATAAAATTAGCCTACATTCTAATTAGATCTTAAGTACTCTAATAGACAATCAAGTCCTCACTCGAGATGTCCCTTCTTATAAATTACCAATTTGATTGTTTGTGTGATCAATTAGATTGCTAACTCTCATTACCCAACCTAATCATATTGCTATCAGTTCACTCTCTCGATTTGTTACTGAAGTACGCAAATATGACAAACAATCATAATACCTAATACATTAACATCAAAAGCAATCAAATTAAGATTGATTTAAGAACAAATCCCAAAAGAGTTTAGAACATCCTTAAACACAAGTTGATCATCCTTATATCCATCTTATACATTAAATGAAAGAAATAACAAGATGAATTAAGAAAGTTAACTTGGAATGGACTAGGAGTGGCAATAGTAGTAGCATCTCCTTCTTCTTCTTTGCTATTCCTTGGTTCTTTCCAAAAGTGGCAAATGAAGGCTTTCTTGATCTGGTCATTTTCTTTTCTTTTGATAGTGTTTTTTCTTTTAAGGTAAAAACTAAGTTTCATCCAAGACAAAAAGTCCAAAATGACCCTCCAAAATTAAAAATGCTAGCAGATCTTTGCAACTATATCATGTATGTCACGATCGTGACACTTGTACGTGAACTTCTGTCACGATCGTGACCCTAGCTGGCTGCTTCTGTCACCATCGTGGCCCTGAGTCTTGCTTTAAACTTTCTCCAAACTTCTCCGATCTTCTTTACTTGATCTCAAACACTAATAAACATATCAAAATATCTCAAACGTATAAAATTAAAGCCTGATAACATGCTCTAAACCACATAACATTCAAAAACACAAACATATAATCACACTAACACAATTCTAGACCTACACATGCACAAATCATCTAGTTAAACTAAAGACATACTAAATTACCCACTAATACATAATGTAATCTAAAACTATCAACATCCTCACACATAAACTTTTTCTTGTCCTCAAGAAAAAACAAAATAAAACAAAAAAATAAAAACGTACCAAAAAATAACACATATAAGCACAAAAATGTAATGATGATACAATGACATTGAACTTTAAGAAACTAATTTACCTTATAAACAAATCACTTCAAGCTGCTCTAATTTATTAACTTATTCAATCTGTGACTAAACACTTTAGATTAAATATACATACTAATCAAGACCTTAATGTCATATTTACTGACCCTCAACACTTGCATAGACATATTGATAAGCAGTATTCAATTGAACTTGTAAACGTTACTAAGTAGCTTTTCATAAAAAATTATGCTATTAACAAAGATTAGTAGGATTTATTTATTAAAACACCATTTTGTTATTTTTCTTTAATATTGATCTAGCCTTTTGACACAAAGGCAAGCATTTGTGATGAATGTCCCCTGGTTATTCAACTAAGTCATTTTTATTCATAGGCTTGGTTGGAATGTCATTATAGCCTTTTGACGTGAAGGCAAACATTTGTGATGAATGTCCCCCTCGGTTACTTAGCTACATCACATTCTCAAACTATTAGCTCTATTCATAACCCGAAGGCCAGCGAAATAGTTATTTGTTTGAGGTATACATACATTTTTTCACATTTTATCACCTACCTCATTTCTTTAGCAAATCATTTTCAAGAAAATATACTATCAACATTACTTATTCAATTGACTTATGATTATAAATGTATGTAACAAATTTCATAAGGTGAGTAAACTACTGTCAAATCCTAATTAACATGCATATTTAACTAAAGATATCTAGAACACAAATTGCACAGGGTAATAAATCTTTACAACTTAGAAGAATATGTTAAAAAAGAAACTAATTTCGTTAAGTCCTAACTATTGACACGTCCATATGATTCACACCATGAAAACCTAAGCAAAAAATTAACATACAATATGCAAAATTCACATTAAAAAAATATAGTACAAACCTCCTCATACTTGGACAACACATTGTCCTCAATATGAGAATAACAAACAACACGTAAGGCTGGAATAAGACAAAATAATAAAAACATAAAATAAAGTAAAAAGAAAAGGGTTAGAGCATAAGAACCCATTATGGAGATTAAGGTGGTAATGGTGTCGGAGGTGGAATCTCGATGCCTTGAGCAGCAAAGTATTTGTAAATGCTTCAGATGTCTCGGTGTTGTCGGTGTTATTCCTCTCTCCCCTCCTTTAGCCTTTTGAAATTATTTGCAATTTCTTTGTTAATGTTTGAAATTGCTTCCAGTACCTTTTCCCATTCAACGTCTTCCTCTTTTTTAGGTTCTTCACTAGTTAATTCCTCCTGTTGTTGTTACAGTGGTGTTGAGTTGAAATTGGCCTATCTTGCCCTATTCTTAGCATGTGATTTTGCACTGACATCTCAAAGTTCCATATTATAGGACTTCAAGATCTTAGCTCTCATCAAATGACGAGTGTTAAGAAATTCAAGAAGATGGACAATCAATCCATCACAGTTAACACTGTAATAATTTGCAATAGTGGTAATCGAGTATTCTATGCCAAGATTATTACTTCACTTTTTCAGAGAAGCAATGAGAGCATTAAAAATGTGGGTGGATGTACAAACTTGGACGCTATTATCCATACACCACAAAATAAATAACTCCTTCACCAAACACTTGTAGCATTCACTTTTGTTGAAAACGACTTGGCACATGAATTTATGCAACAACAAATGTTCAGGATTGTGAATGATGTTGTTGCGTGCATTCTTAGGATTGAAGTTGTCCAACTCCGTCAATTGGGCCCAATAATATGTGACATGGAAGTCATCGCGCTGATCCACTATGATTGATTATAGGAATCCATCGATTTCACATAAAGTTTCAATATTTAACTCATACGGTTGACCCCACAACTGAAAATATAATTTTCTCGAGTTACCTTGCTCAAATTGGAGGGATGTGAAGAATTCAAGGGTGAGTTCTTCATAAATGACAAAGTTAAAATGCATAAAATTTTTTCATTGAATTATGCTTCCTAAGTTTTCAACCTTTTCTCTAAATCTAATTCTTTCTAATATTTCAAAGTCCAAGTATCTAAGCACCAAAATCTTTTTAAGGCTAAGGGTTTGGAAATGGTTACCTTCCTCTTCCAAGTAGATTGGGAAGGGTGCTCCGTAATTCACTGCTAGATTTCGTTGTCTGCGCCCCGACACCTGTACTTTGCCTTTTCCTTGAATGCACTTAGCTATCTGCTTAATTTTCAGTCCCATTTGGAATGAGAGGTGAAGAAATTTGTAGAGAGAAGTGAGAGGATTTGGGAGTTTGTTTGTTAGAGAGACAGTAGACAGAGTGTTATGGGTGAAAACAATGAGGGTAACAATGAATATATAGGTTAGAGGGAAGAAAGGACGAGTAAAATTGAGAAAGGCTAGTAATTTGCACATTCCCATTCTACCTCGCCGCAGGTCACAATCATGACTTTGTGGTCATGATCGTGACATAAAATTTTGAGGTCATGATCATGTGTTCAAAACAAAGACTAAGACCTCAAAATTGGGTCACAATTGTTCACTGGAAATTTATGCACTCCTTTTCCATTTTTGATTCTTTTCTTCATGTCACTCTCAAATTCCTTCCTTACCTTATATTTTCATCATCACCTCATTGTCTTATTTTTCATACCCTTCCAATCCATTATGAAAATAAAGAGAGAGACAAAGAAAACCAGCTCGATTTTTCCAAGATATTAACTTGTATCATAAAAACATGCAAAACAAAATTGAAAACCTAATCTAAAGTAATAGATAAAACATCAAAAAGTTGAAATCATGGATTGCCTCCCATGCAGCGCTTCATTTACTATCGTTAGGTCGACGTACTTCTTTTGCTCACAGTAGTTCGAACAAATCATGTAATTGTAGTGCCCCTATAGGTTTCATAACCTGTAAGTGGGGCACCATATTGTGCTTATCATCACCTTTCTTCCTCATCTTCTTATTTTGATTATTCTTTCAAATTTTTGGTTTCTCTGGTGGGTCCTTGTGAGTATGACTTTGTTCAACTTTTTCACAATACTAGTTTCTCTTTATAATGTCCATAGGTTTGAAACAAATTCTTATACCACCAGACACTTTAAATGAAACCCTCTCATTCCCCACTCTTAAAGTTAACTCACCTCTATCAACATCGATAAGAGAATGGGTGGTCACTAAAAATGTCGTCTGAGGATAAAGGGTGTCTCCAATTCTTCCTTTTCTTCTTCAACTTGATTGAGCTTCTCATTAGTGGCCTAGGTGATCACCATTAATATTTCCTTCAGATTTGATTCTGTATAGCTTGGAAATCTCCCCGTATTTCATACAGATAATGCATTTTTCAATTGGCTCATAGGCATGTTTCTTTGTTACTTGTTCAAACCTTTCTTCTAATCTCTTGTGAGCTTCATCCATGTTTCATATCTTGTCCAAGGTTTTGTCTAACTTAGAGCATCTGTGGAGTTTGGTTTCTCTTGTTGGAATCTAAATGGGTCTTGAGGTCGAAATTAACCTCTTGCAATGTTTGACCAAACTGTGCTCCTATATAATTGAGCTGCTCCGATTCGTTGTTTTGCATTAGAAAATAGTCGATGGCTCACATCTCTGCTAATCTGCTTTGAAAGGAGCTAAAGAGGAGGCTTTCATGTTATTAAGTTGTCAATTTTGGCTTGCATTTATTGTAGCACCCCCTTACCATAAGGTATACACCGGGACGCCCGTAGGTCATTCTGATACATACCCTACGATAAGGGTAAACTACGAGCAATTACTACTGTACTTCACATGGCATCATAATTATAAAGCATCAATATGAAAATCACTAATTTTTGA
>JAOSBK010000002.1:37949041-37959189 GCA_027568895.1 Erythroxylum shatona
TGTGAATTATGTGATATGTGCGTTTGATCCGGTGAACTCATCAATGATGGTTCACTCATTGAGTTCGCAAAACTCATTAAAATTGCAACGTTGTCTTTTTAGGATAGAGGGCGATTCATTTCACTAAGGAACTCCACTGTCGTACAGATTGTGTTTTGGTGAGCGAGGTCATGGCTCAAAGGCCGATCAGCTGGGACTCTTGGATGGCTTAGATAGATTTGATACATTTCATCTTTCATGTAGGACTTTTGTATTAGGTTTTGATGATGTACATAAGGAAAACGTGAAGGACACAATGCAATCATCGATCTTGTGAAAGGAAATGAGGAAAGAGTAGTTTTAAAAAAAATATTGCGATTTTCTTATGATTCCTTATAAGCGAATATTGATATGATGCCATATGAAGTGAGAGTAGTGATCGATCGTAGCGTGCCCTTATCATAGGATATATGCCAGAATGACCTCCGGGCGTCCCGATGCGTATCCCTAGGTAAGGGGGCACGACATAACTAATTAGAGACATTATTTATCTTTATGTATTTTCAATTAATTACATTTGATATTTTAATACTAAAGGTAAAATATATAGAATAATTACCGTGCAATTGAAATAATGATGAGATTACAATTATGAGATTCAACTTATATTTATATATTATTTCTAAATTGTTCTTAATTATCGTTTCATCAAGATGAGATATTGATGGAATGATAAAACAAGTATACATTATGTTTCCTTCTTATGAAGAAAGTAATTGGACTCATAAATTAAAGTATGAAGATATTTAAACAAATGAGTGGATGCTTATTAGAGAATAAATTCATTGAATGGAATCGATTATGAAGATCTCAAATAGAATATTACTTATATGTCTTTGATTTTCCTTATTATGATGTTTGTGAAATTAATCCTTAGACTTGATATTACTAAAGTATCTCATGTGAGAATTACAATATTTTGATTCTACTTAAAACTTATTCTCTTTGTAGAAGTTTAGTTGGTAGTACTTGGATATAGTATGAATAGAGGTAATTGAGTAAGTCAACAAAAGATTTGTCACTTTAAAGTAATTAAAGAGAATGTTCCACTATTTTTTTATTAGTAGTGGTTTAAAGAATTCTTTGACTACAGTGAACTAAGATTTAAAAAGGTGTTTCAAAATATTAATTATAAATCAATTACTAATTACCAGAAACAAATAAACAACAATAACAATAATATCCCAGTAGAAGTCTAGCTAAAATTAGTAGGAATGAATATGATTAGATTTTAAAGAGTAGATACTCAATCCATATTCTATGCCTAATTGGAATATCGAATGATGAAATTATTATGTAGGTTGACTCATACCACGTTGATAATTCTGATAGTTAGGTTATTAAGATATATTGCTAGATGTCAATTTTAATATATGATTATAAATTATTTAGTTGGTTAATAAAAAATAAATTAAAAGCAGTTTTAATTTATATAATACTATTTATGAATTAAAAATATAATTTATAATCATTAACTACATATTAGAAACTTGATTAGTAACACAGAAAAGAGCAATTAGAAAAAAAATCAATTTAAATCAAGTTAGCTTTAATTGTAAAATTATAAAACTTGCGAATCAAACATAAGATATTTGATTTTTTAAAATTAAATTGTAATTATAATTAAAGTTTAACTTTAATTCTGATTAATAAAGTTAATTTTAATAAGGAAGAAACTCTTTTATCTTTTTCTATACATAAAAGAAAGACATAAAGGAGCTAGCACTTCTGCCTTCTCTTTCAAAAGTTGAGTTTTTTTCCCTCTATTTTGTGGATATTGTTAAAGGCTAAGTACTTGAATAACTTGTGGTTGATAACTCAAGATGAATCTTGTATGAATTTGTGGTTGATAACTCAAGATGAATCTTGTATGAATTTGAATCAGTTACAATTAGTCTTTTTTACAATTCATATTTTTAAATTAGTGAATTATATATATATATATATATATATATATATATATATATATAATCGAAATTTC
Source organism: Erythroxylum shatona (assembly GCA_027568895.1). Classification (NCBI taxonomy): domain Eukaryota; kingdom Viridiplantae; phylum Streptophyta; class Magnoliopsida; order Malpighiales; family Erythroxylaceae; genus Erythroxylum; species Erythroxylum shatona. The sequence continues at coordinate 37,951,062 of JAOSBK010000002.1, forward strand.
TAAAAATTTATTCTTTTGTTGTGACCATAATTGAATTACAATTAGTTTGTCAATAGTTTGGAATCACAACATGATATCTATAGAAATGGAAAAACATGAAGATCTTTGACAACCATGAAAATGATCTTTGGTAGTGTAGATAAACAACTGTTTACTCCACAAAACTGATTACAAAGCTCTTGACAAACCACAAGGAAATACACCTAAATTTAATTAAAATCACTGACTATAGAATGGGTGAGGCTCAATGTTGATGGATTCTTTAAGCATAATTACCACTGTAGGAGTCATTATAGAAACTCTTGTTCTATAGAGAGGAGGTTTCATTACCAAAGTTGGTCTTTGTTAAAGCAATTCAATTGAACTTTTGGAATTCACATTGGACTAGAGATGATTTAGAAGTTGGGATTCAAGAAAATTGAACTTGAAGTGAATCCTTTACTAACTGATAACATTTTAACAGTTTAAAGAATGAGAACAATCCATTCAATAATCTCGAACCATTAATTCAATCTATTTACCATGCGACAAAAATACCAATCAAGTAGCTGATTACCTAACACATAATTGAAGTTGAAGGGTTTTGAGGGGCCCTGGGAAGAAATTGGACTAGATCCAAGCTTGTTTATATATAAGTAGGATATTATATCTCAATCCAAAACCTTAAGACAATAACTTATGATGAGTCATATCTTTATATATAACTCCTTCATCCTTATGTCTTTTTTTTTTTTTTTTTTTTTTTTTTTCTGATATAGGGTTACTCTATACGTGAATTTCTAACATCTCCCCTCAAAAGTGGATCCATCCATATTAGATTAGCTCATTTTTAATCCATAGCTTATGTGAAGCTATTTGAGTCACTTTATAAATTACCTATTCATTTGAACCAAATCTATAAACCTCTATTCATCATACTTTGCCAACCTTATATGTCTCACTTCATCCTTATGTCTTGTTTTGATGTGGGATTACTCCACTTGTGAATTTCCATCATCTCTCCCTCGCAAGTTAATCCATCTATATTAGATTAGCTCCCCTCTTAATCCATAGCTTATGCGAAGCCATTTGAGTTACTTCACGAATCACCTGTTCACTTGACCCAAATTCATGAATCTTTATTCATCATACTTCGCTAACCTGCCAATGAATGATTTTGTTGGAGCCTGGGGATGAATTGGAGTGAATCCAAATAAGCTAATATACAACTAGGATATCATATTTTCACCTGTGACCTTTGTGACCATAAGGTCACAGGTTCAAGTTACAGAAATAATCTCTTTGTAAAAATACAAAAGAAAGATTATATATATTATGACCCTCTCTAGATTTGCGAAGAGTCTTGTATACTGATTACGTTGACTTTTCCAGTTGTGAATTTCTAACGATAGTACTCGTGAAGGAGATTTGTGAATTATATTCCTCCCTACCTTCCTAATGCACTGCATATGACCATTCTAAATGACGAAATTGACGCTATAATCATTTAATATGCTGTAACTTGTGCAACTTTCATTAGGTAATTCATAAAATAACTAAAAAAGACAAATAGTTTTACAATATTTAAGATTGCTAAACAATTTGGAACTTGGTATTTACATTTGAGAAACTGCATCATGTTTATAAGTCTCCCTTTCTTTTTAACAATAAGTTCACCTAACCAATTGAAATGCCCTGGAAAAGTACATTAAAAGAATGTTCCTAGTTTGTCGTGCATGACTTTCACTCTTAGTGGACAGTGTGTGTAAGTGCACTGCGTGATAACCTTCCTCAATAATGCAATGGTATTTTCCTATTTTTAAAAAGCACAAAGATTTACGTTTCTTTTTCTAAAAATTTTTATTTGCAGAAGGCACAGTAGCGATTCTGAACTTCCCCTAGCTTCTAATGCCCTACGCCAGACTTGTTACTTCTGACGTCACTTGTGGAATTAGTATACAACAATGATATGGTATACAAACGTGAAGTTAGACAAGACTTGAAGGAAAGACTTTTGATAAGTTAGGAGTATGATCGTTTTAAAGCTTCTTTTGTGTGCAAGCAAGAAAGGTTAGAAAATTTAAAGCTTCCTTTGTGTGCAAGCAAGAAAGGTTAGAAAATTTAAAGCTTCCTTTGTGTGCAAGCAAGAAAGATTAGAAAATTTAGTCCTACCATTATATTGCAACCTCATACTTCTGCTGAGTTTTCAACTCTCGCACTTAATTCTATACGCCAAGTCATGCTGAATTGATTTTAAGAAGGTGAAAGACACATTGCTGTTAAATTTCTTCTCTGCTGTTTTATGATCCACCTTGAAATCATTGCGCTGAATCATCAACAAAAACTGAAGGGAAAAAAAAAAAAGGAAAGTTGACATATAAAATTAGTAAGGAAACTCCTGTTGAACTCTTTGCTTCAACCTAATGGTAGATCTAGAGCGCTTTTACAATATCTTTCTTCCTTAACAACTTTCTTCAGAAGCCATGTGTTTCTCTTCAGGAACATGAAAAATATGTGACAAGTGGAAGAAGTGAGAAAGTTCATCCCCGAAATCATACTTGGAATCAAACATCAACACCAAACTCGGATATTGTCTGGCCAACCCTTTTGAGTATCTGGTTTCCAGGAGGCTTATGATATTGATGCAAAGGAGTGGAATTGGTCTCTAGATAGTGGAGGATAATGACCGTAACAATAGAAGAAACGAACATTGGTATAGGCCCAAAAAACCACAGTAACAAATTGAGAGCAAAATATAATGCTCTAAGTCCAAGTGACCAAAAATCACCACCTCTTATGATTGCAACTTCCACATTTTTCACAGGTATGTCACTGCCTGGTATACTGAATAGATAATTTGCATGAACAAAATGCCTCGCTGATTGAACAAAGCATGAAAATGCCAAGAGGAAGCATATGAGGAGGCTTATGTACTTCAAGGAGATGGTGGACGGCCTTGTGTCTCCATAGATCAGTTCACTTTCGAAAACATTGCCAGAAGATCCACCTAGCCAGGCTCCTATTACAGAGCTGAGAGTTAAAGAGATAGAAGCTAAGAAAGTTGCCGCAGAAGTATTGGAGGCTATCACATTTAGGGCCATCTCTACATCAGTTTTATCTGCCTGCCATACCAAGCAATAAGCTAGAGATTCTAATGAAACTTTTTCCAGAAAAGAAAACAGAAGAGATGATCAATCACAAACCTGCATAATTCTCTCAACCCAAGCTCTTTTGTCGTTGTTTTCAAAGCCAAGAACTGTTGTATGAGGAAAGTTAAGGTATCTGTATAAAAGATAGAGATGGTAAAGGAACATAATCAACAATCCAGAAGGGACCAAGAACAGATCAAGGTACTCCTTCTGAAAAGCCATGCCTTCCCTCAGAATCCTTACCTCTACCGTTAAGAAAATTTGTAATCCTGTGTAAACATATATATTTAGCTTTATGTGATTCGCAGACATTGACTTTTATAAGGCTGCATTGACTAAGTAAGTTTCTTCCACTAGGATGCCAAGCAACTTGCAACTTGCAACTTGTTTATTTCTTATTAAAATGGATATACATGAGAAGTAGGGAATAATTATTGAACTTCTTTCGAACCCAAAAAAGCTAAAGCTAAGAATGGAACAGAAGTGCTTCAATTCTCTAGTTTCAAGTGGTGCTGACATTGTGTGTCCTTTTCAGGAGAGCATATGGCCTTTCCACCCCCCCACCCCCCCATTGAGGCTTTAAACAGAATTGTTCGGAGACGATCTTATCTTAATTGTTGCTTGATGGACTCTAATAAATCACATTCGCTTTAGAGCTTTCTCTCTTGTCGTGAAAGCAAAGGCGATTTGCTATCGATTAATTCTATTATACATTGCCGGTTTCCTGGGTATGACCCAAAACTTACGTTGACTTCGATTCATAATTGTACAACACTGCCAGTTAGTTCTCACTCTCTAAATGTATCATAACCAAGTGCACATGAACCACGCTTTTCATGGCACCATTTGAGGTATACTTGACTCTGAAAAACAAAAAAAGAAGAAGAAGAAACATAAAAATGAGATAATTGGTGTATTTTTATTCCAACTCTTAACTCTGGCGTGGACAAGTAAATATGCAAAATGTTGACATTTATAAAGATTTGCCTTCCCAGGGTTGGTTTTTCAATAGCCAAAGCTGTCTTCGCCAAATGCTGTCTTACCCCTGTAACCATTTGGCTGACAGTATAGTTAGTGTGCAATTTTACTGTATGAATGTCATGATAATAGAGGATCACCACCATTAGAATGGAGGAAACAAACATGGGTATGGGACCAAAAAACCACAGGATGATATTAAGAGCAAAATAAAGAGCTCTAAGCCCATACAACCAAAAGTTACTGCCTCTTGTAACAGCAAACTGAATTTCTTTCACTAGCTTTTTGTTTTCAGTTGAGCTAATCAAGTAATTTGCATGGACTAAATATCTTGCTGCTTGGACAAAGCCTGAAAAAACAAGAAGAAAACAGATGAGGAGGCATATGTTCTTGATGAATAGAGTGTATGGTCGCGTGTCACCATAGACTCTTTGGATTTGAAGGACTGAGCTGGATGAAGTACTACCAAGCCAAGTTCCAATAACTGAGGTGAGAGTCAAAGAGATTGTAGCCAAGTAAGTCGCTGCCGATGTGTTGCTTGAGATAACACTGACCGCTCTGTCTAGATCTTTTTCACGGTCACCACCCTGCAGACACCTACTAAGGAGTCAGAAGTTGAATTCAAGACTAAGCTTTGGAGAAACAATGTCAAAGAAGAAGAGAATAGAGAAGGAGGGTCTAGCCTCAACAACACTTCGAACCCAATCGGTTTTGTCCTGGTTTTCTCGGCCAATGATTGTACTGCGAGGATTATTCAGGTTTCTATAGAGAAGGAAGATATGATAAGCAAACATGACAAATAACCCCATCCGAACCAAGATCAAATCCAGGTACTCCTTGTGAAATTTTAAGCGAAACATTTTCTCAGTAATGAGAAGCGTGTTTTTTGAGGTTTTCCTCCTTCAGCTTGTGCTTTCATTGGGTTTACATGCAGAAAGCACATACAATCTTTTATTTTTCTCCTTCATATTGCAGTGTGGCGCTCCAATCTTCAGAGCGCAAAAGCATATTCTGACAACAAACCTTTTACTTAATCATAAATTTAGTCAAGAAAATCAATTTGCAGCCCAGGACACAAAAGAGTTAGCTAGCTAGACACACGAAAACAGTTAGGTGGACATAAAATAAAACAGAGGAATTAAGCAGAACGACTAGCTAACCGGCTGCGAGACAAGATCCTCTGTTCAGTATTACTCTGTCTTATTCTGTCTCGTGAAATCTCAGCTATTTATTTTGTAGGACCTACGCGGGACCTACGTATAATTTACGCGGGACCTATATAAATAAATGGCTGAGATTCATTGAACAGAATAGGATACCATAATATTGGACAGAAAATCTGGACTCACCGGCTGCACATGGAGTAGTTCAGGACCAATCACAGCAATATCAGTACCAATAAACTAACCAGATATAGTTTTCAATTTTTTATTTGTTTAGTACCTTAACACTGGCATTTGCTAAAGGACACCCACCGAAAGCATGCGATAGCATTACATAAAATCCCTTACTGACCAATTTGTCTACCAAGGGTTTTTCCTGCTTAACTTGCTCCTTGTAAGCAAACTAATCTGATCGTGCTTGTATTCAATGAACTGCAAGTATATGAAGCTTATAGGCAAGAAACAGAATAAAAAAGAAATCAGTAAATGCTAAGATCGGATACAGGTGGCTCCATTAGTTGTATTCTCAAAAGTTAACGTACTTAGGATATAAGGCTTTCCTCTTTTGCGGAAATCTGAGGAATGTCATCGATGTGCGCAGTGTTAAAATAACAAAGCACTTTTTATTCATACAGATTTATTTACGCTTCCTAGGATGCGTCATGTTTACGAAGCTGAGAGTACAATAATCACTGGAAACTAGTTGGCATATGAACTGAAAAAAGTAGTAAGATCTGATTAAACTATGACCACTCTAGGGATAAACCTCAATGATAGAATACAATCCAGATGTTTCCCTTATTTTGTGCTTACGAAATCCAGCCTCCAGGAATATCTTTTCCCACTCATTCTCGTTCCTTTCTCTTCCTGTGGTTGCAAGCATCATTTCCATGTCAACAAAGAGCCTCGTTTTGTTAAGCTCTTGCTCATCTTTCTTGTCACTGATCAAAATTTCTATAAGGATCACCTTTCCTCCATCTTTGCTTTGAATAGCTCTTTTACATTGCTTCCAAAATCTTTATGCAACATTCATCATTCCAGTTGTGCAGAACAGACTGTAATAATTATCCAGATCACAAGTCAAGATAAAGCAACAATCTATAAATAGACAAATCACTGATAAAGTTTAAGCTGCATATATGAAGATGATCACGTTCATTAGTTAACTAGATGAATCAGAGAAAACGAAGTAGCAGAGGATGGTATAGAAGTGCAGACCTTGATAACTATTGCGTCTGCTGAAGGGAGGAACTTAAACATGTCTCCTCCAACAGATTTCAAGTTCTTGGTCTCCGGCAAGTTTTTAATAACTTGTGGAAGATCCAAGACTGTGCATTCGATTTGAGGGCATGCTTCACAAATCGTCCGAGCAAGCGTTCCTTTGCCACCCCCTACATCAACCAAAGAAGTTACCGTGTTGAAAATATCCAAATGTTGTAGAACAATCAAGCTAGCAAATCGAGAATCACAGGACATTTCTTCATTCATTGAGATAATAAACTGGTGATTCTCCTCCACGTGGTCCCAACAACTGCTTCCGTGGAAAGACTCACATGGTGTGAGATCAGTCCCTTGGAACCAGTCGCCGAGTGAAAACCATGGGGTAACCAACGAAGGGTTCAGCAGAGCCAGAACAGTCGATGACAAGCAGGGGGAGCTATCTTCGAGCAGAAGCCTAGAGGAATTTGTGAGAACATAACGTTCTTCTTCTTCGTGATGATGATCCTCATGAATACTAGAGGTAGCAAAGAGACCACAGTGCACCAGTACGCGCATAAGGCGTCGCAAGGAATCTGCTTTTGTTGGAGGGATGTTAAGCGACGAAACCAACTCTTGAAGGCTAATTGGTTTTCCATGTTTGTTGATTATGTCAGGTATGCCTAGCTCAACGCCAGATTTCAGCCACATGGAATGTATAAAGGAGTACATGTGTTTGTAGATGTGAGACTGAGCTTGAAAGCACTCACCAACTTCACCACCTTCAGCCAAATCCATAATTACCACGCAGTTACCAATTCCTTACTAATTTCTCAGAACAACACTTTTATCATCGTTGGATGCCGATTGTGTTTCGTTCTTTTAAGCAAGCATTTCCTATATTAAATTAATTTTTATAAATCATTGTAAATTGAAATCTAAGACGCACTTTTATTTTATTGCTAGAGTGCCTTGCACAAGAGAAAAGTACCTTACCATAGAAAATAAGAGGCTGAAGTAAAAAAAAAAAGGACAATTATGAGGGAACAGATCCCTAGTTCTAGTTAACCAGTTCTTACCTTGTTCTATTAAATCTCATCTACATATTTATGTGAGACACATATAAATATGTGGTTGAAAATAACTGGCATAGAGTAGGAACCCAAAAACGGCACTGAGGATCTAGTGCCCAATTATGATGCCTTAAGTAATTTCTACACTGAGTGCTGATACCAGGAGTGGAATCATAAACAGTGAGTTTGTGGTCGGGTAGAGACGGTAACGTCGTATACGCCTGCATATCCCTTGGAGTACATCTACTCCTTGTTTAGGTTTTCACTATTGCCCGTGAAATCCTTGGAAACATAACATCGCATCTGTTGAGCTCTATTCCCGAAGCCCAACCAAGGTGTTGGATCCCGTTCCCAGAGCCCAACTATCCAATTCGGAGTCAAAAAGCGTAAGCAGGTTTCCTTATAGGGTTATTTCAACAAACCCTCACTAGCTTGAATCAATCTTTTTGAATTCGAAACCAAAAACTACCAATTTTGTTGGAGAGGTAGAAAAACGTGTTAGAAATCCAATTCTTCAAGAATCACTTAATTTGGAAGTCGGACGAAGAAGTTATGGCCAAAAGAACCCAATATGTTTATGTCCTTACCC
>JAOSBK010000002.1:37961466-37978282 GCA_027568895.1 Erythroxylum shatona
TCATTTCAATCAACTCATCCACTTTCTTCTCATAATCCATATAAGTTCACTCAAATATCAAAGTCCTCAAATAAACATTTCTTTTCTCGTAAATTTTTCTTAATTTCATCAAATTTCCTTAAATTCAGAAATTGTCTCACCAATTTCTTTCTCATTTAAATTTATTTTAATATTTCTAATTTTCATCAAAAGTTCGGGGTCCAACAACAACTCTAAGGAGCAATATAACTATGGTATTCAAAGGAACTTACCCCACACACCTGGATATGGACCACCACCGGCAGAACGGAGACCCTCATTGGAAGAAATGATTGGCACTTTTGTAACTGAAATAAGGAACTGTTTCGACGACAACGAGAAGGAGATAGATGAGCTAAAGATGCAAGTAACCGGTATTAGGACTTTAATGAAGGGTTTGGAAGTTCAAATGGGTCAATTTGCAAATGTTGTTGGGAAATTGATTCAAATGACATTTCCAAGTAATACTGAAACTAACCCAAGAGAGCAATGCAAGGCCATCATTCTTTGATGTGGAAAAGAATTGGAAGAGGTGAAACTTAAAGAGAAGAGCTCCACTCAATCCAATGATAACGAAGGAAAGAATACTTGTGAAGAAGCAAGTGCACCTACACAAGTTGAGAAGGAAGTTAACTCGGAGAAGAAACTAGAAGGGGAACTGTAAACAAAAATCATCTCCAAGCTGCTATACCCTCAAAGATTTCATCGGAAGAAAATTAATGATCAATTAACAAAATTCCTTGAAGTCTTTAAAAAACTTAAAATCAACAGTCCCTTGATTGAAGCTATTGAGCAAGTACCAAATTATGCAAAATTTATAAAGGACATTGTTACTAAAAAGAGGAGATTTGGAGACTATAAGACAGCATTGATGATCGAGGAGTTTAGTGCAGTCTTGGAAAGAAAATTACTGCAAAAATTAAAAGATTCGGGAAACTTCACAATTCCTTGTGAGATCGGCAACTTATATTTTGGTAAAGTGCTTTGTGATTTGGGGGCAAGCATAAACCTCATGCCTCTTTCCAGCTTCCAAAAGCTGGGATTAGGAGAAGTCAAGCCATTAACAATTTGCCTCAAACTAGCCGACCATTCCTTCAGTTATCCTCGAGGTATTGTAGAAGAAGTTCTTGTTCGTGTAGATAAATTTATTCTCCCTGCAAACTTTGTGGTGCTCGACATAGAAGAAGATAAGGAGATCCTGATCATATTTGGGCGATCATTCTTAGCTACCGGAGGCGCAGTGATCGATGTGCAACAAAGGGAACTAACCTTACATGTAAATGGAGAGAAGGTAAGGTTTAACATATACAAATCGCTCAAACATCCAAGTGATACATTGACTTGCAACCGAGTGGATGCCATATCCTCTTATGTGGTAACATCTTTTCCTTTCCTTATATCTAAAGACCCATTATTGGCATGTTTGGAAGGTATGTTTAGAAAAGATGCTTTGGATGAAGAGGATACTTATTTTATGATGGTATTGGATTCTTTTGAATGCTTGAAGATCAAACTGAGCCTTTGTTTTTTTGTGACTAATGCTGATGTTGTTGGTGATGTGAAAGATGTGCACCCATCGATTAATTTGAAACCCTTGCCGGAAAATTTGAAATATGCATTCTTGGGTGTTAATCAAACTTTTCCTATCATTATTTCACCTTCATTGACTCCCTTAGAAGAGGAAAAATTGCTTAGGGTGTTAAGGGAGTTAAAAAATGCATTGGGTTGGTCAATTTTAGACATTAAGGAAATTAGTCTTTCTATTGTAATGCATAAAATTCTTATGGAGGAGTCATTCACCCCTAGTATTGAACCCCAAAGAGAATTGAACCCAGCAATGAAAGAAGTGGTTAGGAACAAAATTCAGAAGTGGCTTAAGGCTGGAATCATTTACCCAATTTTTGATAGTTCATGGGTTAGTCCTACTCAGGTTGTTCCTAAAAGAGGTGGATTCACCGTAGTTAAATATGATAATAGTGAAACTATTTCCACTAGGACAATCACTAGATGAAGGGTTTACATAGATTATAGGAAGTTGAACAAAGCCATTAGGAAGGACCATTTTCATTTGCCATTTATAGATTAAATGTTGGACAAACTTGCTAGACATGCATTTTACTGTTTTTTAGATGGGTACTTAGGATATAACCAAATAGACACAACACTTGAAGATCAAGAAAAGACCACATTCACTTGTCCTTTTGGCACATTTGCATTTAGGCGCATGCCTTTTGGTCTTTGCAATATTCCTGCTACATTTCAGTGCTGTATGATGGTTATCTTTTCTGATATGGTTGATAATTTCATGGAAGTCTTTATGGATGATTTTTTTGTTTTTGGTGATTCATTTGATAAGTGCTTACATAATCGGTCTCTAGTGTTGAAAAGATATCAGGATAGCAACTTGGTGCTCAATTGGGAGAAATGTCATTTTATGGTGAGGGAAGGAATTGTGTTGGGTCATAAAGTATTTGCCCATGGCATTGAAGTGGACCGATTTAAAATAGCAACTATTGAAAATCTTCCTCCATCAACAAATGTAAAGGCTATCCGTAGTTTCCTTGGATATACGGGATTTTACCAAAGATTCGTCAAGTCTCCAAGATAGCTAAACCCCTGTACAATCTCTTGGAGAAGGATGTGAAATTTGAATTCAATGAGAAATGCTTGAAGGCTTTTGAGTTGATCAAGAAAAAGCTGATTTCAGCTCCTGTGATGATCACACCTAATTGGCAACAACCGTTTGAAATTATGCGTGAGGCGAGTGACTTCTCAGTGGGAGCAGCTTTAGGCCAAAGGGGAGAAAAAGTGTTCAGGGTTATCTACTACTCTAACTGGACTTTGGATGATGCCCAGCAAAATTACACTACTACAGAAAAGGAAATGTTAGCGGTTGTGTTTGCTTTAGACAAGTTTCGGTGATATATCATTGGGTCCAAGGTTGTGGTTTTCACAGATCATGCGGCAATATGATATTTGTTTGCAAAGAAATATGCCAAGCTGCGACTCATTCGATGGGTGTTGCTTTTGCAAGAGATTGATGTGGAGATCAAAGACAAAAAGGGGACAGAAAATGCAATTGTGGTCCATCTATCTCGATTAGAACTTGAAGAATCAAAGCCATCAACACCTATCTAAGAGACTTTCACGGATGAGCAGTTATTCAAAGTCAATGAAAAGCTTCCATGGTTTGTCGATGTAGTGAATTATTTATCTACAATTTTGATTCCTCCGGATTTAAATCCATCTCAGAAGAAAAAGTTCCTATTTGATGCGAAAAGTTATCTATGGGATTAGCCTTTACTATTCAAGAGAGGCCCCGATCAAGTGATTCGAAGATGTATCCCAGGAGATGAAATCCGAACAATTTTGAAGCATTATCATTCATCACCATATAGACGTCACTTTGGCCTAACAAGAACAGCAGCAAAAGTTCTCCAATTTGGTTTCTATTGGCCTACGCTTTATAAAGATAGCTATGCTATCACTAAGACATATGGACCATATCAACAAATGGGTAATATCTCACGACATCATGAGCTTTCTTTGACTAACATTTTTGAGATAGAACTCTTCGATTTGTGGGGTATCGACTTTCATGGGACCATTCTCCAAATCTTGTGGACAATCTTATGTCCTTTTGGCAGTGGACTACGTATCAAAATGGATTGAAGCTATAGCTTCACCAACAAATGATGTCAAGGTTGTTCTCAGATTTCACAAAAAAATATTTTCACAAGATTTGGCACTCCAAGGGCCATTATTAGTGATGAAGGCACCCACTTTTGCAACAAGCTTCTGGGTAATCTTTTAACTAACTATGGAGTTCGAAACAAGGTTGTTTTACCCTACCACCCACAGTCAAAAGGCCAAGATGAAATATCAAATCGAGAGATCAAGGACATTCTTAAGAAGACGGTGAACCCCAACCAGAAAGATTGGGCTCTTAAGCTTGATGATGCCCTTTGGGCATATAGGACGACTTTCAAGACTCCAATTGGCATGTCTCCATATCATTTGGTTTTTGGAAAAGCTTGTTATCTTTTGGTGGAGTTGGAACACAATGCTTATTGGGCAGTTAGGAAGTTAAATATTGATTGGGAAAAATCGATTGAAAATTGATCTCTACAGTTGTGTGAATTGGAAGAATTTTGAAATGAAGCATATGAGAACTCAAAAATCTACAAGGAGAAATTAAGAAATGGCATGACTAACACATCATGAGGAAAGAATTTGTGCCAGGAGAGAAAGTTCTGCTTTTCAACTCGAGATTGAAGTTTTTCCCAGGAAAATTATGCTCTAGATGGTCAGGGCCCTTTGTTGTGAAAAATGTTACCTCCTATGGAGCAATTGAAGTTGAGAGAAGTGATGAAAGAACTTTCAAAGTGAACGGGCAAAGATTGAAGCATTATTATGGTCAAGAGTTGAGAAACATTGTAAGCATTTCACTCAAGGACCTGTGATCAAATGGCTACGTTGAGCTATTGATGTTAAACATGGCACCTGTTGGGAGGCACTCCAATCTTATCCTTTCATTTTAGTTCTTTGTTGTTTCAATTTCTTTTTATTGCTTTCAATTGAATGCGTTATTTGCTTTTTATCTGTTTTTTTAGGAATGCAATATTGGAGCTGTGAATTCTGATTTCAAGTCGTTGAGCCCTCTTTGATCTAGGGAGTCCTTATGTTCTCATCTCCTTTTTTTTAGGTCATTGGGGACAATGTCCCATTTAAGTGTGATGGTGGGACCAATTTTAAAATTTTTGCAATCTTGCACTTGAACTGTGATGAAGGTTAAACCATGCCATTTTGTCACAGTAGTTGGACTGAGGATTGAGTTATGTGATTGAATTTGAATTAGGTAGCTTGAGTGGAAGGTGAATTATATGGATTGATTGAAGTAGTTAGTTGCATAAACTCAGTCAATAATTTGATATTTGAGTGATTAGGTAATGTATAAAATTTTGATGGATTTTCACATAAGCACATGTGAGGTTTTGAGCCTACATGAATGCATTTTATATTCATTTCATTGTTTTTGTTGTGTGTGATACTCCCCTAGGAAGATTACCTCTAGAACTTGCATTGAATTGGTTTAAAACTACGAGATGCTTGCTTTATGGAAATGATTAAGGTATTCTTTGTTTTAAACCCATTAGCTTAAATGACCGACCTTATACAGTATCCCTTGCAACCCCATTTGAAGCTTTACCCTTTTTTATTGCAAAATAAACACTTAAAAACGCAAAACTCCACTAGCCTTGCCCGATCACAAGTATAATAAAGTGCTAAGTGATCATTTGGTCTATAGTTTGGGACTTTTGAGCTTACTTGTTATTCTGAGATGTTTATAGAGGTACTCCTACTCATATTTTATTAATTTATGTTACTTTTGTTTTCTATTTTTTTAGTTAAAAAAGAAAAAAGAAAAAAAGTAAAGAAAAAGAAATAATAATAATAATAAAAGAAAGACAAAGAAAAAGAAGCAAACATAGTAGCATTACTTAGTGATGAGTAATAGTCCCATGTATTCATTTACATATCTCAGACTTTGTATTTAGTTGTCCCTTTTACTTAGTACTTTGTTAATGCTTATGAATCAACCCGTGACCTTTTTGTCCTACCTTAACCCAAACCTTATTGCAACCCTAAATAAAAGTCCTTTTGATCTATGTTGATGTCTATTTTATATGGTAGAGAATTGGTGAATATGCAAGCCTATGGTAGTGTAGACTTTTAGAGGAAGTCCTGAGTGCTGATCCTAAACACTTGAGTGATTCGAGTAAAAACGTGAGAAAAATCCATCTAAATTTTATATGTGCCTTTGATCAATGGTTTCTAATTTTGATTTTGTTTATGTGCATTGATGAAAATATTATGATATGTGTAGTAGCTCAAAGCTTGAGTTTTTTGAAGTTTGAATGATTGCATACACTCAATTTTCTTTGCAAACGAATTGATGAAAATTTTTGTGTGTTTAAATTGCTTGGGGATAAGCAATAGTTCAAGTGTGGGGGTATTTGATAGAGATACTAATAGGCTTTAATTTGATGCATTAATGTAGGTGAATTGTGCAATATTTTAGGATAGATATTATGCTAAATTGTTGTTTTTATATTATCTTTGAGTGTTAGGAGTTTTTTGAAAAATAGAGCAAAAAGGTAGCAAATTTGGAATGAATAAAATGCCATACACCAACAACAAATTGAAGACTATGCATTGGGTGAAAACGCAACGTACAAAAGGAGGGTCCAGCATTGGTTTTGAAAAGATAGATAAACAACACAGCCAACTAAGAAAAAAGGGAGAGAGTTCGGAGTTGTTTTAAAAAAAGAAAGAACAAAACAGCATGAAAGAAAAGAGCAAAAGGAGGTTCAGCGTTTTAAAAAAAACGCTACACAGCCCATGAAACAAGAAGGGAGGGTTTAGCGTGTTTTGAAATAAAAAGAAATGACAAAACTACAGCTTTCACACACAAAACCCAAGCCTGCACTCAAGCAGCTTGCTTTCACTCCACCCACAAATGCAGCCCCCAAAACAACGCATCCTACACTCAAGCAGCAGCCTCCATTCATCATCCATCGCAAAGACAACAAAGCCTCCACGTCACTCACCAACGGATAAGCCTCCATTCATTGAAAACACAACAACCTCCCCAAACAAAAACGCAAGATGCAGCTGGACTCCATTTCACTCACGAACCCCTCCAAAAGCAACAACCCCCACTTCATTCACGCACGGAAACACAACACTCCATTCACAGCATGTTTTTATTTAGCTCCTTCATAAGTTTGTCTAGGGTTTTTTATTGTGGATTGCTTGGCATGATGATTTGTGGCTAGAACCTTAATTTCTGTTAAGGATTTGATCTTTTGGTGATGTTTTGACATTGAACATTGCTGGAATTCATGACTGAATATTCATACACTTATTAATTTTCCTTGGTTTAATTGTTCCTACTTTGTATTATTGGAAGTTTGCTTGGTATAAATTCACCTTTATAAAAAGGAGGTTTTTGCTAGAAAATTGAAGGAATTTTAGCTAGGATTTTCTTATGAATTGGGAGACCCAAGAAAATTAGGAGGTGAAAATAGAAGGTTGGGTTTGGAACTTAAGAAACTCTAGGAAGAACTTAAGTAAAAGATTACTAAGTGATGTCTTGAGTGGATATATTAGTTTACCTTTAGGAGAAGGGGATTATCTACTGTTAAATTTCACATACAAGGATAGGATTTTTCATTTGTGGAGGATAGCTAATTCAATATTAAGGTTGGAAAAAATATCATTCCCTAAGAGAAAGTCATTCCCCATTGAAGTTAATACTTTTAATTAGTCAATTGCTGCATTCTTTTCTTAAATTAGTTATTGCATAGATTTGTCATATTCATAGTTATTTTGGTTGCATTTAATTGGGTAGTTGCTTAGAAATTCATTTGAGTTTTTAATAATAATTTACATTGCTTTTAATTTTCCAAAACTTCATCAGCCTAATTTCAAACACTATTAGCTAGCATAGATTTGAACTTTCTCATAATCCCTATAGACACAACTCGATTATTACCGATTTATTACTCACTTTAACAACTGTGCATTTGCAGTTTATGAACAGGAAGCTCAACACTATCTCATATTAATATGACTATCTCATATTAATATGGAGTTATGTTTCCCAACCGATCATGAAAAAGATAGGTCGTAGTTGTTATTCTTTTGATGTGGATAACTAAATAGAAAGTCTTGCTTAAATACAAGACAAAGTATCGAAAGTCTTACAGTAATTAGCAAAGAGATTATTTCTAATAGACTATATGATGAAAAAATTATATATATTCATATACATACATATTAAACTATAAAATAATAATAATTAAAAATAAAAATAAAAATAAAAATGGACATCAAAATAATAATAAAAGTTGCAATAGGGAATTATTTAGCAGTTAACGTAGAGCGAATAGTTTTGGCATGAAAGTGAGTAGTAGGTGTTTTGAAGGCTTTATTCTTGGAAATTAAATAATATTAGTAGGCAACCATGTTCCTCGGCACGAAGAATTAAAAAAAGAACAACCCGAGTAGGTAGACAATAACAAAAACGAAAATAGATAAAATAAAATAAAAAATTTTGTGTTTCCTTTCTAAAAGAACACATGAAAAATATTAAGGGACTTTTTGTTTGCGTTTTTTTAAGTTTTTGGTCGTGGTTTTCGTAAATTTAAAAACAAGTCTTAAAATCGTGTTTGGTTAAACACATTTATATCTTTCGTTGTTAAAAATAAATAAAAAAACAGCATCTATTTTACGAAAACGTAAAAATAACATTTTCGTGATTTTTGAAAATAAGTTTTCGTAATCGCTTTTTTCACAAAAACATATCATATTTAACCTTTTTTCTTCTCTGTGCTTCCTCTTCTCTTCCGCATCTTCAACACCTTCAGGTTTGTTTTTATACCTACCTATTGCTTCTGCAATTTCTCTTATTTCTCTTGTCCATAACATCAGACCCATAACAAAATAGAAAAACTAGGTGTGATGAAAGAGAGATGAAAACAGTAAATAAAAAAAGAGATGTAGCCATACTTATTAAAAGCAACATATAAAACTTCTGCTTTGAGAATAAACTTCTACAATTTTTTGTAATGATAAAGAAGACGATGCTATTTCTGCTCTGTTTTTGCTTTGCCTCCTCTCCTGCTAAACTTTTAACGAAGAACTCATCTAATTCTTTATAAAGAGCCAAAATAGTGTTTCTTGGTTCTTGCGTCCTTTAAATCCGAGAATGGTATAGGTATAGTTGTTTTCTTCTTCCTCACGTCTTCACCTTTGTAGCTGTTTTATTCTTCATCTTCATGTTATTATTTTTCCTTTGTCCTGAAGTCTTTGTGGCCTTTTTCTTCTCATCATTTAATGTGCAGAACCTAGTCTTCAAAGCTAGTCTTCACGTATCTTTAACGCACGAGCACTTATCTTCACTTTATTGTCTTCACACTATTTAATGTAGCACCCTTCATTTAATGCAGTAGAACCTACTCTTCAAAGCCTAGTTTCACGTGTCTTCCTATTGTTTACAAAAGTGAACTTACTCTGCTACATGACTTTATTGTCTTCACGTAATAGTTTTGTTTGTGTGGTGAACCGTTGTTTTTTTCAAGTGCTCAGCCTATTTTTATCTTTTTGTCTTCACGTAGGTTGTTATTGCTTATAATCGTGAAGAATTAGACATTAAATGTATTTGTAAGTTAATTGAATTTGATATATACGTGTAATTTTTTAATAATATTTTATTTGCATATATTTAATTTTAGCTATAATGATAATTAATTAATCTAAAAATATAATGTATTATATTATAATTATTACACATAAGAGTATAATTAAAAAATAAAAAAGAGATAATAAAACCAAATATTTTCAGTTTTTTATTACAAATCTCAACCAAACAGGTTTTTGTTTTTAGTTTTTATATTACAAATCTCAACTAAACAGGTTTTCGTTTTTTTAAGGAAAAAAAACAGAAACTAAAAATAGGAAACAGAAATCAAAAACAACAACAGAAAAACAGAAGTAGAACCAAACCACCCCTAATTTTAGTAAACTGATGTCAATCTAACTCAAATGACGTTACAACTTGGCAATTTGAATTCACTTAATATTTCTAATGAAAACTTAAATTATATAAATATAAATAAAATTGATTAAGTACTCCACTGTATGAGTACATGCCATCTTCCAAACACTAAACATCTAATCACATCTTACTACAAATCAATTATCATAATCAAAAAGTGAAAGATGAAAGCCATTGAAGCTTAAACATGAATTGCTATATTCTCCACGATGCAACCAGATTGTTATTGCATCTCCCAACAAATTGACTGATTATAAACTACTCCCTTATGCTAACTATGGTTGAAGCTAACAAAATCTTTAAGTCCCTTTCCTTCTTAGTGAATCTTCTTTGTTCCTTTCTTTCCATATTTGCTAGAAGCAAATAGCCAAAGCCATTATATAGGCATTGCTATCATCCCTAGAGAATTGTTTGAATACAACTTAAAAGATAAAATAATAATTCTTTAATTTTACTTATTATTACATAATAAAAATAACACAAATATATTTTTCTCATATAATTTTACTTATTTCGATTACCTTTCTTTTAAGTTGTCTTCTAGCCATAGCTTCTCCTCTTAGGCTAATCCTATTAGATTTTTTAATGTGAGTAGAGTGTAGAGTCCCTTAACAAGAATTGTACTTGAGTCAACTATTGCTGAAATGACTAGAGCTAGTCATTTGGATAGTAAACCCTTTAACATTTTCGTGTTTAGTCAATATGGGATACTCTAACACTCCCCCCAAGTGCAACTAGGATTGGACATCCAGATGTCACTTGAAATAAATGCAGTGGTAACCGGACTAGACCGCTAGGATTGAACATCTAGATGGACAACTGGAAAATTAATAATCCTGACCAAAACTCTGATATCATATTATATTTTTTTAATATGGGTAGAGTGTAGAGTCCATTAATAAGAATTGAACTTGAGTCAATTATTGCCAAAATGACTAGAACTAGTCATTTGAATAGTTGACCCTTACCACTTATAAACCGTTTTAACATTTTCATGTTTAGTCAATATGGGATTCTCTAACAAATCCAAGCCTCTCTTCATTCATCCTAATAATGACATGTGTAGCTTCCACTGGTTCTTCGACCCAACTTTGTCTTATTGAGGCTACAACCACTGCTCCTCCCTTTAACTCCAGCCCCTCAGACCCTAAGGCCTCTTGTAAAGCCTCAGATATTGCCTCTACACATGAAACCAGCAAGAAGACTTAGTTTCAGGTGGTTGGAGATGCTCCATCACACGATATACTTAGATACATGCCTATGTAACTTAGTGACAAATATGTGGTCTCTCCTCTATAGAAAATTTAAATGTTGGTGCTATACGATGGGAAAACACCTTGATGGACTATTTTACAAACAAAAGTCCCTCATTTCAATTGATGAAGACATGGACAGGTCAACACTAGAGTAACATGGGATTAAAAAAACAATTTGGTCAGTGAAGAAGACTTCCTCTCTAGGTTCACCAACAAACATAATGCTCTCAAAACTTTGTACTAGGGCCCTTGACATAATTTTGGCAAAAAAATGTTTCTTCATCAATGAAAAATAAGGATGTCTTTTAATAGATCCAAGATGAAGACAATCCTATTAAAAATCTACTTTTAAAATATTCCTTGAGAATATTGGAATACTATGGGTTAAGCTCCTTGGTAAGCTTTTTAAGAAGACCTATTTGTATAGATGATAACATAACTGCTATAAATAGATATGGTTATACAAGGGTGTGCATTAAGGTGGAAAGCTTAAAGGAACTCTCTGACTCTTTAAAGGTAATGAGCATGAATGAGTTTAGCTTATTAGAAGAGGCTGAGGTTTTAATTACATTATAAGGGAAGCCTCTAAAACAAAAGAAAAAAATAAGTGGGTACTAATGAAAAATACAAATGAGTGTGACAACTAAAAGGAACCCTAGGTAACATTTAGCCTAATAAGGAAAATTAAGCAACTGTGATGATGAATGTAGCACAAAATGAAACAAACATAAAGGCTCCTCTTGATTGTTTGAAAGTGAACTCCAATATAGGAGACAATGATATGAACAATATTTGTATAAGATATGATGACTATATATAGGAAAAAATGATTTTTCTTAAAAAAAAGTGTACTTGACTTAATTTTGGCTATTGAATAAACTAAAAATATTAAAAGAAAGCTCAAGTGAGATAGTAGAAGATGGAATAGAGGATAAGTTGGAGAGAAATTCTTGAAGCTTCCACTAGTATTGAGATGATTTAGTAGAAAAGCTAAGACTAATAAATTTAGAAGCTCTACCACCCCACTTCATATCAATAGTTTCTTATAAGGGGACTAACAAAACCCTAACAAACACTATGTACCTTTAGATTAAGTACAAGGAATAAGGCTACTTATAATAGGTCTTTTAAAAACTAAATTTAAGGAAATTAGGTGTAAGAATCCTTGGTTCTTTCCAAATCCATAGTCAACATTTAGAAACCATTAGGATAATGTAAATGGAAGGATAATAGTGGGTTATAATCCAAAAAAAATTGTGATCTCTAGCTACTCAATGAATGATCAAAATATATACTTGAATGTTATAATTAAGTAAAGCAACACAAAATTATTCATCAACTTTATATAAGAAGCAAATCTTGCATTTCAAAAAATATAGCTATGTAAGTACTTAGAACTCATAAGATCATGTATGAATAAGCCCTATAAAACACTTGGGGACTTTAATTATGCCTTATATTCCTTATAAACCTAAGGTGGAACAGGCACAAGATCTCCTTGTAATGATTTTAGAACATGCTTAACCTAGATTGGGGCCACTAATCTTAATTATAGAGGAAATCAATTCACTTAGAATAATAAAAAATTAGTTAAATGGTTCCTAAAAAGGAAACTTGATATGGAATTGGTGAATCAATTGAGGATATAAGAGTTCCAGAATAGTAAAGCTTTATTCAATCTCCCTCTTACTTCATATGTACTTGAATGAGGCCTTCAAGAGAATCTATGCATCCAGATTCTTTAATTATCTCATCAAGTTAGAACACTTTCAAGAAGCACTGGAGCAAATTATCGTCTTATTGATATAAGGTATGAACAATATAAATGTATTAAGAAGCTTAACTTAGTTAAGAAAAACCTTAAAAACCTACACCTAGACGTTATCATGAATAAAAAATAGATATCTAAGCTAACAAATAACTCCGAAGCTAGAATTAGGACGATCTTTATAATTACCCTTTAAACCCCTTAAAGGTGGAAGAAGCGAAGGCACTTAATATGTACGTAATTTCACTTAAAGCTAACAACTCATTTATGAGATAAAAACTAAAAAGTGTCATAGATACAAGATGGTGATATGTTTTCGTTTTACTTCTTTAAGAGTATCTTATCTAGAAGGAACTCCAATAAAATAATAAATCTCACCAATGCAAATAATGAAAGAATTTTAGGATAGAAGGAACTCAAGAAAGAGGTATGTAACTATTTCTATAATATAATAGGATTGACAGGCACTAGGAACTCCTTAATTAATATAAAAGGTCCTCTTTGACAATCAACTTGGGGACCTAATAGCGTGTCGTAATGCTAGTTAAAATAAAATAACTAGACTAATTAGACTACTACTATAGTAGTGGTGAGTCTAGTTATTTTATTTTGACTAGCGTTACGACGCGCTGTCAATTTTAACATTGTTGTCGGGAAGTGCGATGTTTTAGTTTTTGTTTGCGATTTTAATTGATGTTTTGTATATATTTTTTCATAATTGATTTCTTTTTATTTATTTTGTGATCCTTTCATTTTTTTGTTTCGTGTTAATGAAAAAAAATTAAAAAATTTCATGGGTAGAAGTAATATCTTTTATAACTTATATTCTCAATCTTATAACAATGTTTGGACTGATCAACCTAACTTTTGTTATGGATGGGATAATCATCAAAATTACTTCCATGATAGTTTGTAGGACACATAGCAATTCCCGTGTAGACCAAAAGATTATTGTCAAAACTCAGGTACATCTCTAGAAGAATTGATGAATGTTGTGATTGCTAAGAATCTCTAATTTCAATAGAGCCCACAATAGCAGTTGCAACAATTCTAACAGAAAATGAGGTATATAACGTCTAGAAACCAGAATATGACAAGCCAAATGGGTGAGATGGTAGCGAGGATCGACTACCTAGAATCATAAATGGAAGAGGAGCAGCCATATCAACTCGAGGTATACCCAATGGATGTTTGTGCAAAAACTTTACAAAGTGATGAGGAGTTTGGGAGTTTTGAGAGCATTACTCAAGGAGTTGCTTGTGTAAAAGAAGCAGAGGAGCAGCTTGAAGCAAAAAAAGACATATCTTTTAGCTCGAAGGTAAGTACTGAGTTCCATTTTATTGTTGAGAATGACTCTTCACCTTTACATAGATATTGGAGGAATTAAACGATGAAGAAAAAGGTGAAGAGACATTTGAGATATTTCCAGGGAGCATGAACTCAGTTGAGATTGAGAATATGAGGATAGGGAAGACACTGAATGGGGATGATGATCAACTAAGGCCTTATCTAGAACAACCTCGCATGGAAGTGGCGTTAACTGTAATACCTGAAGATCACAATTTTTTCATGTAAGGAGAAGAAGGAGTCGAGCTAGTGACCCTAAATAAAGGAGCTTCTTGGGAAGCAACCCAAGGGAAGTAAATTTCTTTTCTTTACATTTTCACATTCTTTTTATATGCATGTGTGTTCTTTTTTTGTTTTTTTCTTGCTTATTTTAAGTTTTCAATCGAAATGAGAAAAAGAATAAAACATCAAAACAAACATTTTCTCTTTTCTGTTGATTCTAAGAATATATTGTCATGATTAGATAATGAATTGACTAGAAAATTTTGTAGCAACTTTAGCATGTACTTTTACTCTTGTGATTGGTCGATGTGCATTATCTTTAGAAGAACAGTGACAAGTGGTAGACAAAGCCGGTGAGATTTTGAGCCTTATTTGACTGATACCTTCATTTCAGTCTCATTGTCTTTTGATAATGTGTGACCTTCATGACATGTACTTCCTGATTTTGCTTTGAATTTCTATTCCAGACCACATTTTTATCTCATGCATTAATATGGAAATGATTAGGCATTCTTTGTTTTTCTGAACTACATTAACCAAATAGCCTATCTTATTGACATGGTTTTCCCTTGTTAACCCTCTTTGACCTATATACCTTTCTTTTTGTATAAACCATATTTTATGCTTCTAAACTTAACCAAATGTCTTACCCATGTCAAAAAGCTAATGGAGAATTTGTGATTGGAGGGTTTGCAGATGTACAAAAGTGTATGTGTGGGGGTGTACATATGTGTGGGTTGGCTAATATTGGGATGTTTTATTATGTCTTATCATTAAAATTCCCAAGTTAATGTAGCTTCTTTTAATGTTAAAAAAATAAAGGAAAAGAAAGAAAGAAAAGAGAAAAACATAAGAAAATAAAAGAAAAGAAAATGAAAAAGAAAGAAAAATGGAAAATGAAAAAATAATTTCGTGTTTAAATAAATTTATCAAAGAGGAAGTGCATATGAGTTTGCAAAGTTATTCATAATTAATACATCTTCCTAGAGTTGTAATGAATATGCTATTTGAGTATGTTGAATATAAGATAGATGTTCACTTGGAAGGTTCACTTTTGTGATTTCAATGTACTGTTGGCATAAATTGTATGAGTGACTCCTTCGATTTGGCTTGGAACGTTCACTCTTGTGGTTCCAATGTATTGTTGGCATAAATTGTGTGAGTGACTCCTTCAGGTTAGTATATGCTTCATGTGGTTTGTGTACGAGAGCTCAAGTGAGTTGTGAAATATAAGTGTTGCATTCATCATAGCTGACGGTACCCAGTTATGCATGAGTGTGAACTTGTGCACTTGATGTCATATTAAGTGTTGCATTTGTTTCACTAGCTTTAATGACTTTCATGCTACTTGACCCAAATACATCTCACCTCACCTTTGCCCACATTACAAGCTTGAAAAGTCCTTTGAACCATGATTTTGCACGTGAACATTAGTGGTGGAGAAATGAAATGATATGTAAAATTATGGAATGACGTGATCATAAATGGTGTTGAGTGTACCTATGGATATATTTTAGTTAAACACATTTTCCAAGTCTACCATTAGATTGCTCAGTTTTAAAGATGATGAATGTTGATTGATCATTAGTAAAAGCTTGGAATGTTGACTTCTTGCTATGAATTTTGAAAGCCATCCATCTTTGTATATGATTATGTATTCTTGGGAAATATGGGAAATGAGTAAATGTTGTTTTTGGGTTTATGAGCTTAATTTTGTTGTTGTACCCTAGGACGACCAAAAGCCAAGTATGGGAGAAATTGATAAGTGCTTAATTGATTATTTAATTATTTCATAACACTTAGTAGTTAATGACATGAAATTGCTTAAGATACTCACTTTGACTCATATGTGATTTTAGGCGTAATTCGGAAACAAAGAAGTTAAAGTGAGTTAAAAGCATGATATTTGGGTCATTGTCAATTTTCACTTGCCTTCATGGAGCAAGAAGAAGAAATTAAAAGACAAGAAGAAAACTAAAAAAATAAAAAATACAAGAAACATGAGTTGCATAGATTATGCATGCAATTACGTTATTTAACAGTTAGGAATTAAATGAGACAAAACGGTAGCACTGGAAGCAAGACAAGATAGTTGGGAGAAGAAGCAGACCAAAATGATGCAGCACTAACAAATATGTAGCATTTGCATTCAATGCAGACATTTATGTTAAATGCAGACAAAGTCTACGTTTAAGAGAGAAGTCTGTTTGTTTAAAAAGAAGCATGAATAGTAGCGTGGCCAACCAAGTTTATTCATCACATCAATAACACAGTGAGGAGAGAACAGTAGTCGATAGAAATAAAGAGTAGGGAGATGTGATAATGAAGAAATAACCTAGGGGGTTTCAGTAAGGTTTATTAATGGGGGCTGAAGCATTTTTCTGGGAGAGACCCAGAGAAGACTAGATGTAACATCCCATCACTGATGGGAAGGATAAAATGGTAATTCGGGATAGGTTATGAGTGTGTAAACATATCTCGGCATGCACATGCACCATATGGCCTCTATATTTATATGAATGGTAATTTTTGCACATGCACATGATTGTACATGCATTCCTGACATTTCCCGGCATATGTGTT
>JAOSBK010000002.1:38010072-38022526 GCA_027568895.1 Erythroxylum shatona
AATAAGAATTTGTCTGATGAGGAATTTGATTGTTGTGAAACAGATTTGGTGGATTCTGATGGATTTGAACTTGTGCTGGTTTTGATTCAAGTAAGCTTTGAATCTGCATATAGTTTGGAGGGTTTTCTAGTGTCTTGAAACGTTCAGCCTTCAATGCATACTCTTCCCCTTCTCTTCTATTTCCATGTTTCTCCTCATGCTTCTCCAAAACAATGAAAACTTGCTCCAAGGTGACAGATTCTGGATCATTGGGGAATTGCCACTCCACAGGTGCTACACTTGCTTCAAACCTCAATGGCAATCTACTCAGGAACTTATCTACTAACCTTTATGTGCTTGTGTTTTCCCCAAATTCCTTCAGCTGCTGCACCAAAGTCAAGAATCTGGTTTTTGCTATCGACACACTATCTTCATCCTTCATCGAGAAATTTTCAAAGCTTCTCAATATTGCTTGTTTCCTCAGTCTCAATGTTTGAGCTGATCCTATAAACTCCACCTTTAATGTATCCCATAGCTCCTTGGCACTTCTACAGCTTACATGCCTCAACAAAATCGATTCACTCACCATAGATCTCAAGAAGACAAGTGCTTTGAAATCTCTGTCTCTATCTTGATTTAACCTCGCCAGGTCTGCCTGAGTTACGATTCCAGGATCTTCAGCTACTCCTTCAGTCACTCCATTCCAACAATCACTAATCCTAAGGCAATCCTCCACTCGAAGAGCCCAGAGACTTTGTAGTTTTTGCCAACCAATACTGGTTGACTGAACATTTTGTAAATTCACCATTGAGGGATTCATACTTGTCATGGTTTTGTTCAGTCCAGACTATGTGAACCTTGACGCTCTGATACCACTTTTGAAGAGGCCCTCACAAGGATTGAAGATTGCACCTTCACTGCGCAACCTGACAAGCAGAAGACTTGGTTGAAGCCTTTCGTCGAGCACCTCCTCCACTATTCACGCAAACTTCAACTAGACAAAAATTTACAACTTCTGGGCTTCAATTTGTTATCCGAGTGTACCACCAAAATTGTAACAAAGACTCCTCACTAATTTATAAATGTATGGCTGGAGATTTGGTGTATTTGGGGAAATGAATGTTGCTCTCACTTGAAACAAAAACTTCTGAATTTTTCAAACTATCTGTTTTGTATGTATGCTACTTCAACTACTCACTCTTCGGAATTAACTTTACTTCTGGAAAACAAAACAATATGAAAGGACAATGAAAGTTGATCAAAATGAATTGAATTGAAACTTTTGTATTGATGAATTTGTGTGGTCTTCACTCTCATTTTAATCCTAAACTAGCTTCAGTTTTTTTAGAATCAGAACTTCAACTACTGCTTCTTCTCAACTTCTGTTACTCAACTTCTGAAGATTAGCTACTGGAAATCAAAAATAAACATAACAAGAATACTGGAACATGAACTGAAATTTTTGTATTAAAGATTTTCTAGTTTTTTCTCATACATATGAAAGGAAAAAAATGATCCTTTTTTTAAAGTTAGCTCTAAACCATTATGATACAATTGTGAAACTAAAACTGAAAGATAAAAGCATAACCTGATGAGTAAAACTAGACAAGTATAGGTATTTCCAGATTTGGCAAAACACAAAAGTAACCAATTTGTCTTTAGCATAACTGAAACTGACATTGCTACATTCTTGGCCATAACTCTTAAACTTGTGGACTGCAAGAACATTTTCTGATGATAACAGAAAATGGTGAAGGTGTTGTGTGATGATCTGGCCATATCTTCATTAATTGACTCTAATAACAATCTTTTAACTTGATCTTTGTTCAGCAACATTAATCAGGCATCTTGTACTTCAATGCATCAATTTGTTCTGTTTCTTCTGTTTCCTTTGCCTTCCAAGCATCTAATTCAACTTCTCAATTTCTGTTGAGCACGCGAAGATCTTGCATCTGCATCTTTCATTTTTCATTCTCTTCTCTTCTTTGTGCTTCATTCATCTTATCTTAGACTTCATTGTTTCGATCCATACATCTTTAAATTATGCTTAGGATCATCATTTCCAATCTCCATCTGCTCCTGAAATTCTTTTGCTTTCTCTTCAACCTCCTTTTCTTCTTGATCTTCATTGACATGGCTAATTTCTTCACCATCTTCAACACTTACTAGACAATTCAATTCAACGCAGTCAACCAATTCTGCAAGCTTTGTCTTACTGCTACTAAAAGCTGTGATCACTTGTTTTTTTGTTGTTCTTACGTGAATGCAGTATAGAGAACCTTCCAAAGTCATTGTAAGCGCTTCTGTAATACAACTTGTTAGAATGATATCCTTCAATAGGTCGCTAATTTAAGCAAAGATGGAGAGAGAAGATTATAACCTTTTCAAAGTCGCACTTGGATTTACCGTATACACTAATCTATCACGGACTGTTGAACGACATTTTAGTAAACCACTTATGGCGTTGGCATTTCTTTACAAGATTCAGGCCCAAACATCCAATCCAATGGTTGATTATGGCGTTGGCATTTCTTTACAAGATTCAGGTCCAAACATCCAATCCAATGGTTGACTATGGGGGAAATTATAGCCCAACGAAAGTTTTCTCTTCTTTTAAAACAAAAATGGGAACAAAGAAGCCCAACCTCCCCAGTTCTGCTTAATTGACTTCTTCCACCAATTGACTTCTCGTGTTCATCTATGGCTGGCTAAGCTTCCCATTAACATGGTTTTTCCTGTTTTTTTTTTAATGCCTTCTTCTCTTCTTCTCCAAGTAACACTTCTTTTCTCTACCTGACAGCTTTTCTTTCTTCATAATTTCGTTCCACGTGGTTGGCTCTTCGCTTTGAAATTTTAAACTGTTTCAGGAAATCTGAATGTTTTGATCTTGGGAACTCTCAAAAGAGTGAGGTTAATAGTATGGTTCTGCCATTGCTAAAGCTCGGGACTTTAGCCGTCAAAACTCTCAGTAAACCAGTCGCTAATAAACTGAAGCAACAGGCCACCAATTATCCAAAGTTCCGTCACTTCATTGTCAGCATCGCCCAGGTAACAGTGTACCTCTTTCTTCAATATATATGCCTATGATTATTTTGTCTTTGATCTCTTTCCTCAAATGGGTTTTGGTTGTAACAGTGTTTCCTTTATTAAACGTGTTCATCGCGTGTGAACGTGAATACATTTTTAGGGTCCTTGTGACCTTATTTTGATTTTGTTACAAAGTTTCGAGGATGGAGCTCGTTAATTGACATGGCGTGGCTATGTCTTATTGTTTCTTTATTTGATTTTAGTGCGAGAGATTGATATTAACTTGTATAATATGATTGTTGGATTCAGGCTAATCACCGATTAACTACACAAATGCAAAGAAGAATATATAGTCATTCTACAGATGTTGAGATACGGCCCTTGGATGAGCAGAAAGCTGTTCAGGCTGCTGTAGATCTTATGGGGGATATTTTTGTCTTCATGGTAGTATTCAATTTAACCTTACTCTCCACTTTCTATGGAGCATTTGTTTTGTTTTGTTCCCACTTGTATTCACAGTGAATCCCTATTGTTTCAACCTTTTATCTCTTCTGTATACCTTTGTAGTACATTTTAATCTGCCAAACATGATTATGCATTTTTTATGAGGAAATGATGAAAATTTGGGGTGTTAAGGTCTCCCCAATTCTCATGTGGTGAAGATTTTGTGGATCCTAATTTATCTCCGACTTGAAACTTTGGGTATTGCAAAATTTATTAAAAGAGATGTACCATATATATATATGGTCCATAGGATATGATGAGAAAAGGCATTTTTGTTTGAGATTGAGCTGTTTCTTAAATCACTACTGAATATTATATGCTTCTTTTGTTAAAATGGGACAAGGTCAAAGAATGATTATGACTTGCGTTCATCAGTGCACAATCCAACCTTAACAATTGCATGTGTATAGTTAAAGAGTTGTATGTATCTATAATATGACAATGAATTTCATCGAGTATAGTTTAGAAAAGGACGGCAGACTATTCATTTTGACACCAAAAGAGTGCAACTATGTCTACTGGATGTTGTTGTTGAAGAGGGCAACTATGTCTTTAACTTCCTCAGAAGTTTCTTATACTGCCCAACTTTCTTATCTATATAGGTTGCAGGAGCCGTAGTCATTTTTGAGGTGCAAAGAAGTGCTAAATCAGAAGCGAGAAAGGAGGAAATGCGCAAGCAAGAATTTGAGGTGAGTATTATGATACTGTTCAATTTTTTTGGAGGAACTTTCTGTAATAACTTTGTCAAATCTTAAGTTTTATCTTTGTATTCCCTCGAAGAACACAAGTCATTTGTTTAAGAAATTGCTACACTAAAGTAGCACAAATGTCCTGATATTCTACAAATCCATTTCATTTTTCTTGCTGAGTGATTTTCCTGTTTCGTTGGTTTCCTTATCTTCAGCATCAGCTAAACTGCGATTTTCTTAATCCTTACATCTCTATGGGGAAAGAAAACTTGATTCTATAGACACATTGAAGTGGTATGAAAGTTTTGGTTGGGCTTGACAGGGAAATTTATTATGAGATCCTGCAAAAAGTATTTTACTGCTACTGAAGTACTGCTTGTTATATGTTCTAGGCTATGAGACAGAGAGATGAAGAATTGGCAAAAGAAGTGGAATTCCTCAGGCACAAACTCGACGAAATTGACCAACTTGCTAGGGGACGAGGACTCGGTGGTTTCTTCCATCTCAAGCATTCTAATACAGAAACTATGAAGGTGGCAAACCCAGCTTGATCTAATTATTGGAAAAAGCTCAATATGGTACAATTCATTACAGAGCCCCTCATTTATTTGGGACCTCACGTAACATTCGATTTCTTTTCGGCCTTGTGGATTCCAGGCTTGAATTGGTTCAGAAACACATTTTCCATATCTTAGGCTTGTTTATGCCTCCTATTAAATGTATAAAGGTGACTGCTTAGCTGCCACCAACCTTTTTAGTTTTTACAAAAAATAATCAGAAAGGCAACGTTGGAATGTGATGTTTATTTTATGAAAGTAAAAACTAAAATGGAAGTCTAGGTCTGGTCCCATTTATCTACAAATAATGTCCATCCCACACAGACAATTAAGGTTCTTGTACTTACTTTTTAACAAGCTCTGTTATAAAGTCATCACTAAAATCCTCTATCCAGACAGCATCCTATGAATTTTGTGGAGAAGATGGCTGCGCTTTAGAATTTTTGAATAGAATAAAAAGCTTTGTTGGTGGAAGATGCCCTGTGTGCTACTGTTCTTTGTCCCTTATTTCAGAGGCAAAAGGAACTTTGCCCTTAGCCTTTTATTCCAAACGGACCATTTTTTCCAAGTATACAATTTGCCTAGCTTTTTAGTGTTCTCGTAATACGAGCATTAGTTCTTTTTTTGGCGGTGAAAGGCTCGCAAAAGGAAGTTTTCTTTTTTCTTTTATAGATTTGTAATCAAAAAATTACACGTTCAAAGTATAGAAATAACTTTTTTGTAAAAAATATAAGAGCAAGATTGCATACATTGATGCTTCTCTCTATACTCTCACAAAACGAAAAGTTTTGTATATTATATGCGTCAACGTTGACGTTATTCTTTCTTCTTTTACCTTTATATTTCTTCTTAGATTTGAAACCATTATGATGGATATGGACTAAATTTATTTTGCCGTAAGTTCAATGAAGGACCCAAATAAATTTAGAACCTCTTAATTTTTGCATAATATGTTAATGTTAGATAAGTGCTCTAAAGGCAATCACCTTTAGTACTTATTATACAAATTATTTTATGATTAATAAAGACATTTTTTATTATGTCGATGTTCATACATTTATGGATTTGATGTTGATCTTATATTGATTTAATGAAGTCCTTGATACAAAACATAATATGGAAAAAATCATAATGAGATTATGATAATGAGATTCATATTTTCTGTCATTATATTAGTATCTAAACTTTCCCTAGTCATGGGATTAATAAGATAGGATATCATTAATCTGGATAGACTAATACATATTATACTCCTTGATTGGATCAAGCAGTAGATCTCATAAGTTGTAGACATGAGTTGTTTAAAGTTAACATGTAGATGCTTACTAAGGGTAGTAAGTACATTGGATTGACCAACTATGAGACAATCTTATGGATATTCTATTACACTGTCAATGATAGTCTTATCATAGCAATGGTACAAGTATCCTTTGACTTAAAGTGCTCAAGGATATCTCGGATACTAATCATGTGCTTTAACTCCATTCATCGGTCCCTTTCAGGGGTTACTCATAGAGTGGTGATTAGATACAACTTTAGGTATTCGAAAGTAATTGAGTAACCAATAAAGGATTCATCACTCCTAATAGAACGAAATGATATACACGACCTCTTGTTGGAGTCATTACTCGGGAGTTTCTGGCCAGAGCAGATATGTGTCATGAAGAGAATCTTCAATGATACATAAAGTAATGAGATCTTCATAATAAGAT
The DNA here is from genome assembly GCA_027568895.1 of Erythroxylum shatona. NCBI lineage: Eukaryota > Viridiplantae > Streptophyta > Magnoliopsida > Malpighiales > Erythroxylaceae > Erythroxylum > Erythroxylum shatona. The sequence continues at coordinate 38,016,541 of JAOSBK010000002.1, forward strand.
CTAATATCACTTAGACTAGATGTGACATAGTTATTCTAGTAGGAGTTGACACTTTGATCATATCTTGAATCAAGTGAGGTATAGATGGTGAAAGGATGAATTGCATGGCAACATTGCGTATGGAAGAGTTCGTAGTCAAACTACTGACTTTTTAATTAATTAGGGGTTATGACGTATTGCTAGATATTGCTTTTGAGTTACTTGAATTAAGTGTTAATTCAAGTGGCCAATATAACCGAAAACCTAATGGGTCACATACATATGAGATTCGAAGGATAAATAAAGTGGTCTTGAATGGTGATTTAAGATATGAGAGAGTGTTTCAGGATTGTATCGTGATATGATTGTGGTAGAAAACGCTGCATGTAATGTCATTAACTTCCCAAACTTCCACTAATGTATGTTATTCATAATCATTAACTTCTCAAACTTCTATTGATGCATATTATTCATGGTCATTAACTTCTCATAACTTCCATTAATACATGTTATTCATAACCATTAACTTACCATAACTCTGCATTAGTGATGAGGGTTGTGGAAGGCTAAATGGTACAGAAAATAGAGATGATTTTCATGCATCTTGTGTAAGACATAACTAAAAGAAAGGTTCTTTCTTACACACACACACACTTTTCTCTCTAACTCTCACAAAAATTCTTGTCTTTGCTAACACAAAAAAAGAACTCCAGCCATCTCCTAGTGAGGTTTCATCCTTCTATCTTCGTGTGGACTTTCATTAAAGACGATCTACATTAATCGTTGTAGTTTACAACAACTCAATGCGGAGAAGATTAAAGAACAAAAAGGTATGTAAACATCTTACATTTCATGTTTTTGTTTTCTCTATCTATATGCATGAGTAGATCTGGTTTTTGACGTTCCATTTTATTTTTCACTACATATATTTGATATATAATTATGTATGAGATGCATGAGCAGAACTTAACAATGGTATTAGGGCCATCTTGTGCCTTGTTATATGTTGAATACATGACATGTGAAAACTGTTTTCATAGTTGTGACAACTTAGAATCCTGTAATGTTTTGTTCGAAATTAATTATAGAAAAATGGTTTTCACGATTCTCTTTCACCAATCTATTCATAAGTTGTAATTGAATGATTTAGTGTGATTGAAAATATTTTTAATATGATTAAAATATTTAATTTTGTATTTACAAGAACATGCATGAAATATGTCTTTCAGCTAGGCATGTGATGACTATTGGCTAAAAATTGATGAGGTTACACATGATTTTTGCGGAACTTGATTCTGGAAAAATTATGTGAACATATTTGGGATGTTTTCATAGCTCTGTAATTTTTGTAGAATTATTAAAAATGTTTTAATAATTTTATCAAACAATTTTTCAGATTTGGACAACTTTCCAAATATTGTAGGATATGTTTTGTTTGATGTTTTTGTATGTTTATATTTTGGTTCTAGAACCTTTAAAAAAATTTATGTGATAAAAATGTGTTAATTTGATTTTTGATGCATGCCTAAATGATTTTGCTCAAAAATTGATTTCCAGAAAAAAAATTTAAAAGTTATATTTGTCCTTTTTAGTGTCTTATAGGTGTTTCGGTTATCATAATGATTTTTGGGTGATTCTTAAATTATTTTGATCATCATGAAAAGACCTAGAGGTGCTTGGAATGATGATTTGATTTTCTATTTTTTTGAAAATTATAGAAATTATTTTTGAATTAATTTTAATAGAGCAATAGATTTTCTAGTAAGACTAGAAAAATTGGCTTGTATGACAAAATTAAAGTTGTTTAATTTTGAACATCGAATAATTATTTTAAGGTAAATTAATTATGAATTAATTTCTGAAATTAGGACTTCATGTTAATTAGATTAATATTAATTCCAATTGAAATAACATATAATAGTAATTTTAGCCAAGTTAGTAAAAGAAGATAGTAAATCCAAGTGTTGGATTGGGTCTTTCATATTAGGATCTATAAGATGTCATAACCAAAATGATGTTGTTACATTTATACATTAGAAAATGAATGGTTAGGAGAATGTGTGAGCTTGCATGATGGATGATTATGGGCCTAGGCTCAATTTAATTGGATAGTCCATATCATGTCATGTAGTTATAGTAAATATATGTATATATGTGTATATATATATGAGTTATATTTATATAAGACCATCTAAGTTAGATAAGACCTTAATCAAACCCCTCACTTAGAATATCAAAACTAACACCTTCCAATGGCAAGAACCAAAGTCCTTTTAAAGTTAGGATTGTTGGGCAAACCCAAGCTCGCTTTACATGGATATGTTCAAACTATGAAAATAGGATTTTTGAATTAATGGGTCGGTTTTAACTAAAAGCATTGGTTTGTTGGGCAAACCTAAGATCAACATCGATAGAGGCAAAGTTGGGTAATATACATTAGACGTACATGTGTCAAGAGTTGATAGCCTAATGAGTATGCACACATCAATAGTTAATAGCACTAGATTCGATAGTTGCATTAGAGATGCAATTGGTATGATCAATATCTACCGGTTGAACTAAGGTGGCTTGTTGGGCAAACTCAAGGTCATTATTCAGGATATTGGATATCGACCCACTAGGAGAATTTCTCTACGTTTTCTATCGGATTTATATTGAGGGTTATGAATTTGTGCAAATAGTGAAAGCCATAATGCGTGTTATTAAAGTTCTTATAGACATGCATTTAAGTACATTTTGATTTTTCTCTCTTTGATGAAAGGTTGCTATTGCCTAAGTCAACGTCATTAGTACTATTATGATTCTAAGATCATTGATGGAAGCTAACAAGTTGAGTGGACTAAACTTACTTGACTGGCTCAGGAATTTGAGAATAGTTCTCAAGTTTGAGAAGCTTGGTTATGTCTTGGAAGAACCACTTCTTGATTCTCCTGATGTTGATTCCTCTAATGATGATCGGAGGGCATATAGGAAGCTTCTCAATGATAGCGAGATGTTGTCTAGTTGTATTATGCTAGCCATTATGTTATCGAAGTTGTAAAAGCAGCACGAGGCCATAGATGCTCATACCATAGTCTGTCATCTTAGTGAGCTCTTTGATGAACAAGCAAGGTCTGAAAGGTTCGAGACTTCACAATTGCTCTTTCATTCTAAGATGGTTGAGGGGACATCTCTAGTGCAGTATGCACTAAAGGTAAATGGCTACATCGAGCGGTTGGCCTCCTTGGATTTTGTTTTGGATCATGAATTAAGTATTGACTTAATTATGATATGTTTAACCGATAGTTACTTACAATTTGTGCTTAACTATCATATGAGCAATATATCCCACACAATTCTGAATTGGTCAACATACTCAAGGCAGTTGAGCCATTTGTCCACATGGATAAGGTTGTGATGTTGGTGGGCTCTTCTAGTTTTAAGAAAAAGAGATAAAAGAAGAAGAAGTCTCCAGGGCCTAAGGGATGTGTGTAGAAAGCAAAGAAGAGTGCCTCGAAGGGAATTTGCTTCCACTGTGGCAAGGATAGCCACTAGAAAAGAAATTGTAAAGCCTATCTAGAGTCTTTGAAGCAGAAGAAGGCATCTAATGACTTTTAGACCTAATACATACTGATGTATGTGGTCCGATGCCCATACATGTGAAAGGTGGTTTCGTATACTTCATTATCTTTATCGATGATTATTCTCGATATGGGTATATGTATTTTAAGAAATACAAGCCTGAAGCCTTTGAAAGGTTCAAAGAATTGAGAAATGAAGTTGAAAAACAACTTGGGAGAAATATTGTTGAAAAACAACTTGACAGAAATATTAAATCACTTCGATCAGATCGAGGTGGTGAATACTTAAGCCATTAATTTTTGGATTATCTTAGGGTAATGAATATTGTCCCAATAGACTCCACCTTACACGCCACAACATAATGGTGTGGTTGAGAGGAGAAACTGAACCTTGTTAGACATGGTAAGGTCTGTAATGGGTTTAGCAGATTTACTAAAATCCTTTTGGGTATACACTCGAAACTTTTGTTTATGTATTAAAAAAGTCCCTTCCAAGTCAGTTGATGTTGCTCCATATGAGATATAGACTAATAAGAAACCCCATCTTTCTCATATGAAAATTTGGGGTTGTCCTACTTATGTGAATTTAGTTAGATAAGCTTGAAGCTAAATCTAACAAGTGTCTGATTGTAGGATATCCTAAGGAAACTATAAGAAGTCAGTTATACCATGTTTCAGAACAAAAGGTGTTTGTTTCAAAACATGCTATCTTTCTAGAGAAAAAGTTTCTTTTAAGAGAAGATAGTGGGAGCAAAATTGAATTTGTGAAAGCTCAAGATGCTCAAATAAATGCAGATCAACTGCCTAGATCCGAGACTATAGTTCTTGAAGATGAAACAATAGTTCAACCTTCTGACATACAAGAAGTTCGTAGGTCAAGTATGATACGTTATGTTCCCGAGGGATACAAATTTCGCATAAGTGAACATAATGATATATTGCTCATAGAAGATGATGAGCCTACTACTTATGAAGAGGTTCTAAAGAGTTCAGAATCTAACAAATGGCTTCATGCTATGAAATTTGAAATAGATTCCATGTATGAAAACCAAGTATGGACTTTGGTTGACCCACCAAAAGGGATAAAACCTATAAAGTATAAATGGGTTTTGAAGAAGAAAACTAACATGGAGGGTAATTACCCATAAAGCTAGGCTTGTAGCTAAAGGTTATCGTCAAAAGCAAGATGTTGACTATAACGAAATGTTTAGCCTAGTAGCTGTGTTTAAGTCCATTAGGATACTCCTAGCTATTGTCACTCATTATGATTATGAGATATGACAAATGGATGTGAAGACAACTTTTCTTAATGGAAACTTAACTAAGGATGTGTATGTTAAACAACTTGATGTTTTCATATCCATGAATGGAGAAAAGGTATGCAAGCTTTAGAAATCCATGTATGGATTGAAACAAGCATCTAGGGGTTGGAATATCCGATTTGATGAGATAATCAAAGAATTTAGTTTCTCACAACTGGATGAGTCGTGTGTGTATAAGAAGATTAGTGGGAGTGCAATTGTGTTCCTTGCTTTTTATGTAGATGACATAATGCTAATAGAAAATGATGTCTTTGCTTTACAATGAGCCAAGTTTTGGTTAACTAAGGACTTCTCTATGAAAGATCTTCGAGAAGCAACTTATATTTTGGATATAAGGATCTATAAAGATAGATCTAAGAGGTCGCTTAGTCTTTCTTAGTCTAGATACATAGACAAGATGTTAAAGAGGTTTAGCATGAAGCAGTCCAAGAGAGGTTATCTTCCCATGGTACATAGGATTACATTCTCTAAATTTATGTGTCCAAAGACCTAAGATGGGAGGACTCGCATGAGTTTGATTCCTTATGCTTCTTCTATAAGATCAATCATGTACACTATGTTATGTACTAGAATCGATGAATCGTATGCTCTAAGTATTACGAGCATATACCAGTCAGACCCTGGTGAGAGTTATTGGGTGGCTGTCAAGAATATCCTTAAGTACTTGGGAAGAACTAAGAATGTATTCTTGGTATATGGAGAAGGTGATCTTGTAGTGCTTAAAAGTATGATAAATTGTGTCCTACTTAGAGTCATTAAAACCTTCTTAATACTCAGAGGTATAACTTCACTCAAGAATTTTTGTGTAACATAAAGGTTACCCCAATTGTAGCGCCCCCTTACCGCAGAGTACACACCGGGACACCCGCTGGTCATTCCGGTACATATCCTACAATAAGGGTGAACTACGTTCGATCACTACTTTACTTCACATGGCATCATATTTTTTTTTCACTTATAAAGCATCAATAGTAAATCACAATATTTTTAAAACCAATTTTTTCCTCATTTCATTTCATCAAAATCAAACTGTTTACACGTCTATCAACCTGTACTGTCTGTACATAAATCCAAAAACCTAGTACAAAATGCTATATGAAAGAGGAAAAACATCAGATCTATCTA
>JAOSBK010000002.1:38029818-38044753 GCA_027568895.1 Erythroxylum shatona
TAGAATTTGATTCTAATTATAATTAGAGAGTTTTAATTTTAATAAAAGACTATCTTGATTTTTCTATTTAAAGGGAAAAGCTTTATGAAAGCTAGCACTTTTTGTCTTCTTCCTCCAAAACAGTTTGGAAGTTGCTCTATGGATACCATCAGAGGCTGGACACGTGAACAACTAGTGATTGATCACTCAGAGAAAATCGTCAAAGTTTTTCTCCGGAAAGCGAACAAGGTAGGATTTCTGATCCGAATATTGTTTTTAATTCAAGTTTATTCAATTATCGGGGTCCGCTTGAAATCCGTAAAATTTTTGTTTTCGCTGCGCCCATGATTCCATCACGGTTGGATTCCAAAAGATGATGATGATGAAATCTCAGTATACACAAGAGAAAATTATACTCTAACCTCATATCATCTATATTTACCCTAAAAGGCTAAATTTGAGCTCTTTTTTTTAACCTTAACGTTCTCCACGAGGCGAGGGACAAAGTCAAGACTAATTAGCGATTTATCGGTAGTGGCAAGTTCATCATTTATGATTATAAACCTATACCTCACTAACATTAACTCGATACTTGATCCACTCCTAAACCTAACACTTTGAGTTCTCACCACTCATGGAATCGCCAATGTAGGCAGTATCTTAAAGAAAATAATGCTTACGGTTCTTTACCACTTCAAATTAGTACATCTACTCACGATGATGCTATTTCAGTTCAAAATCACATTTATTTTAAAGTAGAAAAGCGAGTTAAGTGCAAAAAAATGCAAGAGACGAAGGATACTTATAGAAATGAGGGATATTTAGAGGAAGTTGCTGCATTATAGACATGTCTAGATAATATGGAACAATTTTGTTCCAACACATCAGGTCCTCACTCTTGTCGAGACTCTTCATACTAGATATGGACGCATTACATACGGATGAGTCACCTACTGTAGGACTAGTTTTGTTCAAATCCTCAAGTATATACCTAATACGAGGGCAATACTCCTCGAGGTCTAATCATGAACCTAGACATGTGTTTTAAAATCAAAAAGAGAATTCAAAGCTTTAACCTTAAGACCAAAAGATTAACCAAATGACATATCAACCAAAAAAAAAAAAAAGAGAACAGATTGATGAAACTATCAAACAACAAATCTCACCACCATATTAATGGTAAATAATATGGTCCCTTATAATAGACTTGTTACGAATTTAATATAATCCATAATTGAGTTTGTAAACTCAAGTAAGAATTCTACATTATAAAAATGAAAGTTCAACTTTAAAACAAGTCCATGTTTAAAGCTTAGAGACCAAATAAAAAGTATCTTAAATCTAAATTTAATGAAGAGACCAAACAAATTGGAACCTCTTAATATGTGCACAACATGTTAATACATGACATCAACACACGCATCATTAGCTTACTATATAAATATACATTATTCTTAAAATTGAAGTCACTTTTACTCTTTCAAATTAGATGTTACATATTTTTTTCTCTATAATTATTGTCATCTTGATCATCAGAAGCTAAATATTAAACAAGTACTTCAATATTTAATATTATAAGCTTATCGAAAAGAAGTCCATAAGCTAAACCCAAACCCTATCCCAGCCCACCATATTAGGTTTGCATTCGGCTACCAAAACTCAAGCCTAATCCCAATTGATTCAATACTTTATGATATGCCATCATTTTTGTCTTGGGAAACTTCAAAAGCAAGTTACTTTGGAAATTTTCGTTCTCTATTTGATGGAATGTCAGTAAAAGGAGGCTTTTTCTTAACAAACATATAATATATATATATATGTATATATTGAATGTTGGAAACTTCTACCTGATGATAGACACATTGGCGTGCGGCGTGCCATGAGATTCTTTTCATAACTAGCATCAGACCAACAGAAACTAATGACCTAGGATGCTTGTTTTTCCACGTCAAATAGTTTTGACACTGTGCTAAGCATCCCACTTTCAAGGGAGAGGCGGTCGTGAAGGAGCATCAAAGATGGGAATCTGGTGGATGGTAGTGGGCAGCTTCCTTTATGCCTTTCTTAACCTAATCTTCTTCCTCTTTTTCATTCCAAAACAAAACGAAAAGAAGAAAGAAAACAAAGGAGTAGCATAGATTGAGTGCCAACTTGTTTGTTAAAATAAAGTAGTGCCTGGTCAACGCAAACGAAAGTAGAAAGACAAAAGTCAATTATGAAATTTATGAGTTGGCCCTTGCTTCTTGGGAATAGCAACATGAACTCACTGGGTCTGGTGAATCTAACCACCGAAAGTTTGTAATATTTTTTTATTAGACTAACTATTCTAAGCTTATTCGAACTAATCCAAAAATTTTTAAGACTTCGTTTTAATAGTATTAGAGGAGGTAAGTTTAGAATCCTAAGATTTTTCAGATTCTTACGTAATTTGTACACTTCTGCACACAAAGAATCATTACATATTTAATTGGTCAATTGTTAATTAATTACTGACCCTGCTCAACATTAAATTTCCAACAACTCTCAGGTTAGTAGCTTTAACTCTCGTATTGTCGCTAAAAGTAAGGGCATCCGTAATTGATTCGATGAAGGAGTTTTATCCAAAGATCTAAAGAATTATCCATAAGAAAATTTTCTGATTTCTTATGACTCAAACTCAAGGCTTTCGATAAAAGAGAGCCTAATTGATGAGTTTACACTATTTAGACCGTTACTCGTTGTCACGTTTGTAATTCTAATAGCTATCACACATTTGCCGGGTTTAGAAAAGTCCTTTACGAGCGTAACTTTTACATTTTTACAGAGAGATTGAGCCTGCTTAATGCTTCTATAATTAAAAAATTTAACTTTTTAGTCACAGATACGGGAGATCCTCTGTCCTCTTTATTTTGTCCCTACTCTGTGCCTCTCTATTTGAGTCATCTATTTTGGTAGGTCCTACATGAATGGATGGCTCAGATAAAGGAGGACATGATAGGGACAGGGTAGGGGGCCAGAGGATCTGACCTCTATAGATATACAACCCACATGAATAAATGACTCAGATAAAAAAGAACAGAGTAGGGACAGAATAAGGGAGTCAGAGTATCTGGCCTCCACAGATATACAACTTTTACTTATTACTATCTTACATTCAGCGTTATGGGAAAATGATCAACATAAACATAAAGAATGAAGCGAAAATAAAATTAAAAGAATAGTATAAGTAAAAAGAAAAGAAAGGGTTAGACTTGCCTTGCTTTCTCTTAAGACTCCTGGACTCTCACTTAGAAAAGAAAGAGGAAGAAACTTGGGTCATGTAATTGCTCTCGTCTCACCGATATTCTCTCTCTATCTCTAGAGCTTCCTACTGTAAGTTGATACCCTGAGGCTTGGGAATCCCAGCTGTATCTCAAATTTTGCTTTCTGTGGGTTTTGTGATGACTCTCTGTTGTTCTGATCTTCGTTTTTAGCTCCTAATTTCTTTTTCTTTTCAGTTTTGAAAATTGAGTCTTTGTTATACGGTTTGAGCAGGCTTTTGTGGTTTGTTTTTTTAGTACTTATTTTCAGGTCCTTTTTTCTGTGTTCTTCCAGTTTTGAAACCCACTTTCTTTTCTTACCGATGATTTGTTAACCCTTTCTTTTTTCTTTTTCTTGTTGTCTGTTGTCGGTGTTCATACTGAATTTGCATTATTTGGGGTTTCTTTTGTTGGTGGTGATCCTTCTCTTTACCTTACTAAATTTCGGTTTACGTCAAAATTGTTGCTTTTTTATGCCTTTTCTTTTGGCTAATTATTACTGGGTCTGATTAAAAGTTTGGCTTTTGGTTTGGTTGGATATTTTATAATTTTGTAGAGAGTGAAAGGGGACTTTGGTTACTCTAATGAGGAAGGGTTCGAGGACCAACTGCAAGTCCGCATCTCACAAGCTGTTCAAGGACAAAGCCAAGAATCGGGTTGATGATCTGCAAGTGGTGTTCATGAATCTGCAGTTTGCAAGGAAAGAAAGTCGAACCATTGATGCGGCTGTGCTGGAGGAGCAAGTTCATCAGATGCTTCGTGAGTGGAAAGCTGAGCTTAATGAACCATCACCAGCGTCCTCCTTGCAACAAGTTAATATCACATATTTTATCCCATTTCAGTTTATGTATGCTATCTATGAGTATGTGGATAAAATTCTGTGCTTGATTGTTTTTGTGTTGTAAAGACAAAAGAGATTCTATGCTTGATTGTGTTTGTGTTGTAAAGACAAAAGAGATTCTATGCTTGATTGTGTTTGTGTTGTAAAGACAAAAGAGCTGTGATTAGTGATGATGATACGAAGTGTTGGAATAAAATGCTCTCCTTGAGAATTGCACATTTGTTGGTGACAGGGTGGAAGCCTTGGGTCATTCTCGACAGACATATGCAGATTGTTACAGCTTCGTGATGAGGAAGATGATGCTACGAGTGGATTGGTTTTACCAAAGCTTGAGCCTTCTGACCACAATTTGCAAGCTGGAGACAACGCGGTGTTTCATGGGGTTGGGCTTTCTTTTAATCTCTTATTTCTTGTGTTTCATCTATCTATTAGTTTTGTGTGTGTATGTGTGTGTGTGCATGCATGCGCTTGTGTGTTTTGATTGTTTGGAGCTTTTACAATTTTTTTCTTGTTTGTTGAGATGCACTGATTGGACTTGGATAAATTTTAGGCAGGAGGGAAGTTCACTTATATTCACACAGTATACAGATGTTTAGATTTTTAAAAATTCCATATGCCAAGTTTGCAAGTGTTAGTACAGCTGAATGCAATTTAGAATGTGTACTATAGTTTATTCTTGGCATTAATGTCCTACATATATCATGAATCCTTTGACTTCCATTCATGATTGGTTCTATCATGTGGAAGATCATAGGAAACCTAGGGAATTGTCCCCTTGTGAACTTTTGTTGATATTCTCTTTAATTGCTGGAGGAGCATGATGAGAACTCTATTCTAAGGATGTGCTTGGTCCATGGTGGTGGCCAAGTTGATCTGAAGTCCATGATAAGTTATTTGATGGTGCGTTCAAAAGAATTTAGTCGGTTTTAGTGCTCTCGGAGGTGTCAATGCATTTTTTTTTTTTGCAGCACAGTTGTTTAATACTGTATACAACTGTTTGGTGGCTCAACCAGGATTGCTGATGGGAATTGTTTTTACTTATTTTCTTTGTGGAGTAGATGTCCAGTATTATGTTATTTTTCTGTCTGTTTTCAGCTTGGTCTGTTGATAATATTCACTTGCTACTTGCACTAGAGGTCTATTTTAGCCTGTAAATCTTCTCTTTGATCTCGTTCTTTTAAAATGCAGATTGCAAAACTATTTTCTAATGTATGCACATAATGCATTTTCGTGAACCTATTAATGCTTACGATTGTAGATCACCGAGGTAAACATTCTCGTAAACTTTTGCTTGTCTGTGTTTTGTGTAGGCTCTGTAAATGATGTTTACTTGGAAGTTTAAAATGCTAGTATTATTATACATGTTTAACACACTTTTGTCTGTTTTTAGACAATTATTGACATTTCCATCATTTCGGTTAAAAGGAATCTGCTGTTGATTCTTGATTTCATGCGTTCCAGGAATATTTGCCGAATAAGGGACAACAAGAACATAGCTTTCCACTGGTTGGTCAATGCAAAGACTCCCCTTCTGGAGCTCGTGGTATGGCGGTTAACAATTTAGAAGAGGCAGCTCAGCTGGACTACCATCAGTTTGATTTGCCCCAAAGTTTTGAGAACAACTTTTATGCTGGTTATAGTGGCACTGAATTATGTGGAGAGGATGGTATGCGTCAGTTTTCTGGCTTTCTGCCAAGTATGGGTCCGCCACCTTCTGCTTTTCTAGGACCAAAATGTGCACTCTGGGACTGTCCTAGGCCTGCTCAAGGGGGGTTGGACTGGTGTCAGGACTATTGCAGTAGTTTTCATCATGCCTTAGCAATGACTGAAGGCCCTCCTGGGATGGGTCCAGTACTTCGACCTGGAGGCATCGGCTTGAAGGATGGCCTGCTGTTTGCTGCTCTTGGTGCGAAGGCTCAGGGGAAAGATGTTGGTATCGCAGAATGTGAAGGAGCTGCAACTACAAAGTCTCCTTGGAATGCACCTGGTGAGTGAGTTACAAATCCAAGTCTCTAACTATAGATGATGACTCTTTTTGTTTCATCATTTTCTGACATTTGAAACAGCTAGTGTTCTTTAATAACAAACAGCATGCCTTCTAATTGTTGTATTTCCATTAAATTTTCCTCTATGGTTGCAGAGCTCTTTGATCTTTCAGTTCTTGAGGGTGAAACAATCCGAGAGTGGCTCTTTTTTGATAAACCTCGTAGAGCATTTGAGAGTGGGAACAGAAAGCAAAGATCTTTACCAGATTACAGTGGACGTGGTTGGCATGAATCAAGAAAGCAAGTGATGAATGAATATGAGGGGTTAAAGAGATCCTATTATATGGATCCACAACCACTCAACAATTTTGAATGGCATCTTTATGAATATGAGATCAACAAGTGTGATGCATGTGCTCTGTATAGGTTGGAATTGAAGGCTGTCGATGGAAAGAAAAATGCCAAGGGGAAACTAACAAACGAGTCTGTTGCTGATCTTCAAAAGCAGATGGGAAGGCTTACAGCTGAATTTCCGTCTGATAACAAGCGCTCTGTTAAGGGGAGGACCAAAATGATCGCCAAAGTTGGTGTTGGGAGTGCTTATTCACCGTCAAATCGGATGGCAGCAATAAATGAAGCATTTGATTATGGGTTGGGTCCCCAATATGATTATCTTGTTGAGAATATAGGTGACTATTACGTGACGTAACTTAAGAAGTTACTAACATGAAAGAACTTGATCGTATTATGGGTAGGGTTGGTCTTTGGTTTTCAACTAAATAACGTGGGTTCAAGCTCTTTGTCAGTTACGTGCATGGTTGATTTCACATGCAGCTTACATCTGTTTCAGACGCTGGAGCAGTTTCTTTCTTGCGGAAAATGAAAGAGGTAATTTTTCCCAACTAATATGGTAGGTTGAAACTCCAGATGCTGTTTGGTGTCACCCAGTATAGTAAACGGGTGGGTGAATCCTATTTCAAGAGAACAGACTCACATTTTTGGGTGGGTTCTTCAAGACTACTAATTTCCAAAGGAAGATATCTTCTGAATATGTAAACTTCCTGGCTGCTACTATGTAAGTAAAGCATGACATACTTGGTTGTTCACGAGCGTCTTAATCTTGCTTGTGAACCCGTAAATGATAATGTTCCGTTCCAATAAATAACCTGGTATTGCAATTTCCTGCGTTTTACTTTTGGTGTTTGATATATATAATAGGCCATGCACGCACACGCACATCTTATTGTTAAGTTTTACCAACAGACTTGCGGCCTTTTGCTGGCAAAGCCGAACTCCTTAAGGCGTGCAGATGTTTTCATGAAAAAAGGTAGGCAGCCAAGTCCAAGCATTTGCTCTAAACGCTTCCACTAAGTTCAAGACTTTCCTGGGTCCTACTTCTTACATGTATCACTTGTCCTGTTCGCTTACCTACGTATCGTTAATATACTCTCTGTATTTCTAAGTCACACCAACATACTAGATTACAATATTAATCCAGTTACCCAGGTAAACAAGAATTCTCAGGATAGATCTTCAAATTATCATGCTAGAAGTTAATAAAAATTGTGTGAACTCTCATTTACTTGCTAAACTGAAAGATATTAAGCGTAGTCTATAATATTAGATCTTAAAATCCTATTCAAGAATCTAAACTTTGATGAGATGTTCAAATTGTATCGATTTTAAAGTTTTCTTAATGCTATAATGCTACAAATATAGTAAATACCCATCTTATCTTGTAATATTTTAAGTTGATAATTGATACTTGTCAAAGCGTGAACCTCAAAATGCTTCCAATGCCTTTGCATAATCCTATCGTATAACCAAGCGTCCACAATTAGTTGGGAAATGGATTGAAGTTTGCCTTAAAATCATCACTCCATTGTTGGAAGAATGCTATCCGCGTTGCATGCGATCCCACATGTTTAATCCATAGTGTACGAACAGCGGAGAAGGAGAAGAAAATTGTATTTCTTTTAGTTACACTATTGTGGCTTTTATAGCTAAATACAACATATATGCTAAGCTAAAACTAAGGGAAAATGATATGAACAAATCAAATATACACCAAGAATCAAGGAATCAAATATACACATCATCAGGGAAATCAAGGTAATGTCGAATGAGTCTGCTCATATCTAAATCAGCTGTTGATATCGTAATAGAGTCTGCATATATCCAAATCAGCTGCTGATATCTTAACACATAGAACATGCTTTTTCGTGGTTGTATGTACATCAAAAAGTAATATAAAAATGTTAATGCAAAGACAAAACAAGGACAAATGTGTTAAAGAATTTATAACAAGTTATCTTCTTTTCTTCCATATTCTCACGTCCACTTTCAGACGAGACAATCATCATTTTGTTGAAATTTGACATTAGAGATTACCATTTTCAAAATTATATAAGGATTTATTTGCATATTTTGACATTGATCATGTGTCATGAACTAATATTTATATGCTATCTAATAAGCAAGTATGTTAGTGAACTATAAGGAAGCCATTTTCACGCCATTTGTTTAATTTATTTGTGGGATTAGTATTGTGGCTCAAGTAATATGTGTTGTGAATTTTTTGAACATAATATGAAAAGCGTAATTGTAAGTAAATCTTATATGAGAAGAAGCTTATTGTGAAAACATTGTAAAATATAAAAACAGAATGTAGTTGTTAACACGAGCCAACTTGATTGGGTTTTGTTTAGAGTGAGAGTTGACGTTGTAAGGAGAGAAAAAGAGTTTGTTCGATGATAAAGATCGTTTCGTTGAATCATTTTAGCAATACATTCATTTAATGTGTACTATATATTAGTCTATAAATATCAATTAAAATTTGTAACATGTTCACTTAAATATGGGAATACCATGATGGATTATAAAGAATATCATGCATTAATATCACGCTTATGTATGAAAAAATCATAGTTCATTGCATATAAGTAACATTTACTTTTTAAAATTAGTATACTATGAGTGAATACCAAAAATATCATGTCTCAATACAAATTATACTATGACATAGTATATACAATACTATGCCTATGAATTAGAACCTATTTCATCATTCATTACATATAAATAGCAAAACTTTAAAATAAAAATACCATGGTTGAGTGTAAATTAACATACCTTAATACAAAATATATGAAGACATAATACTTGTAATACTAGTCCTATGTAGAAAAAGCACCATTAGTAAGTAAAAGCTTAGACTAACTAAAGTTTAATATGAAAATATCATGAATGAGTATAAAGAATACCATGTTTCAATACAAAATATAATATGATATTATACAAACATTACCACATTTATGTACAAAAATTACTGTAATTTATTACAAATAAGTGACATGTACGCTTGAATATTGGTATTATATGACTGAGTCTAAAGAATATTATATTTTAATACAAACTATATTACGACACATTTTATACAAGGTGTATATGTACTTAAATATGTTAATGTTATGTATTAGTGGACACATTTAATTACATACATGTGTAATCAGTGGTTGGTAGTATGTTGATTTTATGAATGGACTATATAAAGGACACAGGTGACTAAAGAAGGTTATGATGCTAGTAAGGACATGATTGACGACATGCCTGTGAACAAAACTATTTGTATGTAAGGTATTGTAGGAAATGTTTAACTACATATTCATATAGTAAACCATGATCATGTTTGGATTATTAAATGGATTGCATAATTTTAACTACATAGTCATCTATTTGATTGATTTAAGTACACACGTCTTATCCTTGTAGATTGAGTTTGTATTCCATATTTAGTATTCCTTTCTAGGAGAAATATTACTTCCGTGAATGATGTTTATCTTGAATATTGAACTAGTAACAATCGAATGATATAAAGTAACTTATCACATAAGTTCTCGAAAATAACCTAAGAAGCCTAGGTAGTAAAAAGATAGCAATTATATGAAAAAATATCTAAGAACTAAAGTCCTTTTAATTTATCAAGAGAAAATTTTAATACTTAAATGTGATTTTTTAATTGAGTATTAGCAGTTGAAGTGTTTTTTTGGTATTGTTGATTTATTTGCATTTACATATAAACTTTGATATCATAGTTGTTAATGTTATATAATTTGATTAAGATTAAAATTGTTATCCTTTAATGATTTAAGAAAAAGATTGGATTATGATTTTAAATTTTATTTTGCAAGAGCATAAAAAAGTTTAATATAATGAAAAATGACAAATGATGAACATACTTTATCCGAAATATTATCTAGTGTCAATGACATCAACATTTATTAGGTAAGAGTGAACAAATTGTTATTTGGTCATGTTCAATGTGTTAATATGCATTTGGAAAGACACATTACATATAACATCAAAATTTTCAATTTTGTTCAATCTTTACTATATACCAATAGTAATCTTTTATATCTTAAACCTCTTATCTTATTGATTTAATTTTTTGTTTTATTTTAAAAACATTATTTGTAATTATGTAATATTTAAGCAATGTTAATTGTATTTAGAAAAATCCTATCAATAATTTTAAATAAGTAATAGCTTCACTCATATGTGGAAATACCATGATTGAGTATAAAAAATAGTATGTATGAATAGAAACCATGATAGGACTCAATAGTTATGATACCAACCTAATTTACAAAAATACCATCAATTATTTTAAATAAGTATCGTGTACACTTTAGGATGGGAATACCTTCTTTGTCTACAGATTGTACTTAGCTTTAATATGAATTATATTGGTACTTCAATTATCGAATATCTTACTTATATATAAAGAACATTGTCATTCATTATAGATAAGTAACGCATACACATTTAAATGGGAATATAATGATCGAATGGAATGAATACCATACCTTAATTTAAAATATATCAAGACTTAGTACATTTAATACCACCGCTATGAACAAAAGTTACCACAATATATTAAATCTAAGTAAAAATAGTTAAAATGAGAATATCATAATTGAGTATAAATAATAAAAGGCTTCAATGTTATGGACATGGATTGCTACACACTTGAACAAGAAATTGCGTCTTTTAAAGATTCTTTGGAACATAGTTAAACACATATCACGTTGTTAACCATGTTATTATTAGAAAATTTGGATGGACAATGTGAAGCATACATATTGGTACACATGTTCGCATCAAATTGTACCTATTAAAGGCTTTGATGAATTCAGTTAACCACATGAGCATGTGGTCAATTATATTCCTGTTAAAAATTTTGAAGGAAAAATATGAAGCACATAGATTGATATATGACCATCCTCAACCTATATCAGTTAAAGGTTTTATCCAACACGTGTAACCACACAGGGTATAGTGAATACTTTTTTTGTTAGCATTTTGAAGAATAATGTGAAGGACACGGATCGCTACACAACCATATGTAAAACTATATGAAATAGTTACATAAGTCTTATTAAATACTCTTAACTAAACTCCCATGTAGAAAATTGTGTTTACTAGTGATAGTTTTAGACACTGTTAACTACAAGTTAGAGTGGTATATTGTGTTCTTATTAGAATTTTTCAAGGAGAAATCTGTCAATTAACCCCATAAAAATTTTGAATTTTTTTGTGATTACTTTTTCGTTATTCATCAAAATTGACATTGTCATGCTTTTATTGAAGCAATAATATTACTTTTTCATTATTCTTCAAAATTGACATTGTCATGCTTTTATTGAAGCAACAATTCATTGAAGCTTAAAAACGAACATCCACTTTTAGTATGCAATATAAGTTTATTGAACATGTTTTTGTATTTCTTCTTCCCTTTGTCCTTATTTATCAGCTACTATTTATATGTTATTTAGGGATGAAGCACAAAAGAAAGGCACTAAGCAACAATATTAATGCCATTTATGGGATGAATTAACAATATCAATACATTTTTGGTATTAAGAAAACGATTTTTAGAGATGCATATAAACCATTTATTTTCCATTTATGGGATCAAGCAACTATTTTCCTCTTTGAGTACCATAGTTGGATTAAGGTGCAATTTTAAGTTTTTCTATAGCCTCTTTAAAATAAATATGGGAGTTTGAAGTGGCAATGCTACTATAAGAAATGAAAAGTTGAGATTTGGAGGGTTTTGTACCAAAAAATATATTTTTAATGTAAAACTAAAATTTCTAACTTGTAAGTTTTTAGCTTCACTAGTGTTTATATAAAGTGAAAGTTCATGTGGTGAGGAGAGAAGAAGAATTTCAAAAGAAGAATAAGGAAGAAGATCGTCCATATTTAAATGATGTATCATTCTGGCACGTGTGTATTTGGTCGTACTATATACATTGGTATATGTAGTTATGACATATAATATATGACAATATGTTTTGTAAGATACATTGGTAGATTTTGTATAAGTGAGTGGTAAATTCTAATTTTCATTGTGGTGTTTGTGGCATAATATAGGTGGTATAGTATAGATGTGTAATGAAATAGTGAATGAATGTACCAGCCTATATCCTTCAAATTGAAACTTTGTATTATAGACACACTTTTGAGTACAAGTATATACCAATATCTATCCTTCATATTTAAACTTTGTATTACTTTAACTTAGTCATGCAAAATCCCTTTTGAAGTTATTATTTAGTCTTAATATGTCATGAAAATATTTGTACATAAATATAGTAAAAGCAACAACAACCACCAAATGGGAGATAAAGACAATAACAATAGCAAAATAATAAGAGTGGCTTCCCTCCTATGATTTTGGAATCACCATAATTTAGGTAAATTCAACAATGTTTCAGCTAGAAACCCGTTCAAGCAACCTAGGACAAATGTAAAGTGGCACAAGTTGATATAGTTCCTAGCAAACTAGCCCAGATATGCAATTACAACTTGATTAGCTCTTGACATGGATCATCAGGTTCTCTCAACTCTCTATAAAATCTTTTGCTCCATTACCACACCATATCAACCTTTTTCTGCCATAGTTCTTATTGGTTTTCTCCTTCTTCCTTCTATGTACCTCCTTCTCATCTAATTGTCATCCTTTACCTTCTTTTTGAAGTTGTCTCTACCTCCTTACTCTACTTTTAGATTTTGGAGGGCATTTTGGAGTTTCTCCCTCAAATTTTTTTCCCGCTTAAAAGTCTTCAACTAATTTTAGTAATATGCCACTCATTCCTTTTACTTGTCACTATATAAGTTACCAAAACAATACAAATGTTAGATCTGCTACAAAACAAAATTTCCTTTCTACCCTTCTAAATCAACCCTAAACCTTTAGCAAACCCCAACCAATTTCTACTACACTTATACCGATCCCTCACCCCCTTCTGCCCATCAAATCCCTACTTTTAAATTGTAAACCAACTCTTACCTTAAAAGAAAAGTTGGAAGAAAGTGGTGGGGGAATCAACAAATGCCTCCCTTCACTACTACCCTCTATAGATGATAGATGGGAAAGAAATAGTCACTTAAGAGATTGAGATCCTTAAGCAAGGAGTTAAGAGCAAGGAATTTACTTTTGTGGGATTTTTTTAATCATCAACCTACTTACCTTATTATTCACATATGAGTTCAAGATCGTTAGAAAAATACTGGCTTAATTAAGGTACTACTCTCAGAAGATAATCCTATGCTTTTCACCTTTAGCTCTAAAAATGAAGCTTCGAAGATATTAGAGGAGGGTCCTCGACACGTTTTGCAATATCCACTATTTTTTCAAGCTTGGCAGCCTAGAATAATATTAGAATCCATTAAAATAACTAACATTCCACTTTGGATAAATATTCACAACATTCTATTGGAATATTGGACAACCCAAGGATTAAGTCTTCTAGCTAGCCTTTTGGGACAACCTATTTGTATAGATGAAAATACAACCAGAAGAAGACCATTTGTTATGCTAGAATGTGTGTAAGAATTGATATAAGGATGGAATTTCCTAACTACATTCCATTTATGAGGTTAGATGTAGGTTGCAAGCTGACTAAAGATTGTGTTATGGTTTCCTATCATTAAAAACCATATGTCAAAGCTCAAGGGAAGTCATGGAGGCCAATAGAAAGGAAACTCCTAAGAGGGTACTATTAGGAACTTCATGGGAATGGAGGAAACTCCACAAATAATTTAGGAAAATCAGGTGTGTTCTTATCTAAACAAACCTTTTATAAAGGAATATTCCCATGATTTTGGTAGGAAGAAAGCTTTAAAGACGATCCTAACCCCAAATTCTAAGACCTCTTTTCATTTTGAGATGATATTTTATGTAAAGGGATGACAAATTGATAATCAAATTGATACGAGCTCCCTTAAGGTTTCAAGCAATGAAAGCAATAGCAAGGAGAAGGAATTTCAATCTATAACCACTAAGAAATCCCAAAGGAGTGGAAGGAAAAGATTCCTATAAACACTCTAGTTAATTATGTCTATCTTAGTATGGAATGTTCATAGTCTTTGTAACATCCCGTTACCCATGTTAAGACTAGAATTGTGATTTATAAGAAAGTATTGAGAAATTAGGCAATGCACATCATGTTTTAGTTAAATATGACATGCACACTTTTGCACATGAATATGATTGTACATGAATTTATTGACATTTTCCAGGTATAATTGATTTACAAATGCGATTAATTGACATTTTCCAGGTATAATTGACATTTTAGACTAGGACAAATACCTAGTGGCAGGATAAATTGATACATGAAAAATTTGGATGTTTAAGCCTAAAATTGAGTGACATTTGACATAGTTAATTGGTGGCAAATGGACTAGTAATTAAGTGACAAATGGATAAATTATTGTGTGACAAGTGGACTAATAATTAGGAGACATATGGACTAATTAATTGGTGACATATGGCAGCATCTAGA
>JAOSBK010000002.1:38074329-38086295 GCA_027568895.1 Erythroxylum shatona
AAAGGGTAATTTTGAAAATAAAATTATAAACATGTATGAAAAATCGTGAACGACACTTATTTTGAATAATTAAAATTTCTCTAAAACGACACTTATTTTAAATAGGAGGGAGTATATTTTAAAGCTTTTTTCTAGTGTTATGTTCGTTTTCTCTAATGTAATAGTCACGAAAATTGGTTAGCATAAGATCAAACCATGCTAGTTACCTAGCTACAAATTAAGATATAAGCAAAGTCTATGATTGAAGGATATAAAAGACAATTATAGAGAACAACGAGTTGTTCAGAGGAACAAAAATGGAGACAGACTAGACGATCAGAAGAGCTACAGTTCTGTTTGCTAAAATTTGAAAAAGGTGAGAACAGGTCAAAGAAAGACAAAAAGAGGGAACCAAAAGACGTAAACGTGCATATTAGACTTAGATGAGATCCACAAGAAATAAAAAGAAAAAAGAAAACGAATATAATGTGATGTGATAATCACATCAAGGTGACTGTTTACTTACCTAATCCCTTCGTGGAAGCCATACAGTATTTGACCATGTCCACCACTCCTTACTTGCCACATGCATACTCAGTTCTCTATCCACAGAATCTCACTAAAAATCCCGTCCTCTGATCTCGAAAATGTCCTTATGTAGCTTCTTTCTCTACTGTATTTGGACTTCCTAACGCTAGGGTTGGTCTTTGTTGTCATGATTACATCTTATGTGATGGTTCATGCAAAACACAACACTCATGCTTTACCTTTTGTCTCTGACGTAGAAGAGGAATTCCCTTATTGGAACAGAGAGAAAGAGAGCAACTGATGTGTGCAAATCGCTTAGTCAAATCGAAATTTAACACTGTTCTCACCAATGCGCAAGTAAATAATCTGAACCACTCAACCGAAAGTTGACAAACCACCCCACCCTCTCTCTCCCTCTCTCATTCGTTCATTTTTGTTCCCATGGGTAACAAAATGAGCTTGTGTCTAATTGGTGGGCAACTTAACTACTTGTTCAGTAATGTACTGGGGGAGCAAGCTTCTTGTTCAACCTTCGTTTCTCTGGTTGTAGCCCTCATAATATTGTGTAATTATATATCTCATATATGATTTATATATAACTCATTCACAAGCCGCACGTAAAGAAGACGAATATTGTTTATAGGAACATATAAATCGTAGTGATGGAAATTCTTTTCAAGGGTTTAATTTGCATCCTGCATGTACGTTTGAACTTGCGAGCTTCAAAATTCTAGCAGTTACAGTTTATCTAGTTTTCTCGCCAAACAAAGGCTATTTGGGATTCTTTATTTGAAGTAATGTATCACTCTTGTAATACAAATTAATAAACTTCGTAACAAAAACTATTAGTTAATTAGAGACATTCTAGGGTTTAGGTCATGGTGCAACCTTTTGTATTTTTCAAAGAGCAATAATATTTACTGTTTATAAACTATAACAAGATAAGATTTACGAGCTAAAATGAAAATTTCCAACTCTTTAACATTATGCATTTGTTCCTTATTTCAATCTTTTGAAGTGCTTCTCAAGTTAGCTAATCAGGGGTCATGATTTGCTTGAGCATAAGTTTAGGTAGTTATATCATTATATGATGTACCATGGAATACTGTATCAACTCAGGTCCCTGGGACATATATGCCCCATTGAATTGAAGATATATATATATATATATATTTTCTAACTGTTAGAGCTTTTACCAATTTTTATCTGTTGTCTGTAAACATATAGTACTCGAAGGACATCACTACATGCACGATTACTGAGGAAATTAGACATATCTTGCTATGCACTCCTAATGTATGCACATTTAACTGTGTCTATCTATACCTGTATAGGCACGAAAAGAAAAACAAAAGAAAAAACTCACTAGCTGGTTCATGTTCGAATTTGATCAGGCATGTGTATAATTTAACTACAGTCATGCCAAATTCTTAAATATGTATCTATGAAGAACAAGTAATGTGAATCATACAAACATTTTATGCGTTTAATGTATATGCATATACCTATATATGTGTATCTTATAGTTTCTTTATTTAGCATGACAAATGAAAAATACTTGTATATATATCAATGCCCTTTGGTACCAGAGCCAATCTCATAGAGCTTGACCAAGTAAAAAGTTTTGATATCTAAGCTCGTTGTACACAGACACACAGTCACAGACACAAACACACATATATGTGTATATATATTGATTCCGATAGAACAAGTAATACATTGGTCCAAGTTAGTAGATCGAGTTCTACTACAATATTTGAAGATAGTAAAACAGTCATAAGTAGCTGAACTACTTCAGTTGAGAACGTTAGAGAGAGAAAATAAACTAAGCGAAGCACAGTAACCATACGGAAAGCTCGTCACCTCAGCAATTTCAAATCTGCCAACCAAGGAAGAACAAGTGATTAGTAAACAAAAAGCTGACGAGTAGTTTTCATACATGAAGTCACAATACGCATTGATTTTATGTACATATACTTCACTGGGCAGATTACCTTATAATCATTTAAGCCAATATCACAACAGCTTTAAAACTTGAACCAATAAACAATCACAATTGCTATGCATTTAATCTCATAAGAAGAAAATGATTTAGAACACTAACATGCTCGCCCATGGAAATTGGAACCAAGTAATAGAAAGCCCCTTGTTGAAGGGATTGGAGAGTAACACCCCACTCATTAGTCAGAACTGGTTGACCAGAGGAATGAACCAAAACAGCATCATCACCAAATGCCTCTCTCACGTTGAAGGGTCCCGCGGCCACATCAAACGCCATATCGTTAATGAAAACTGTTGATCTCCCCCCCTCCCCTGCGCCTGCATACACAAGATTATTTAACTTTGTAACGCTTGCTCAAAATGTCAAAAGGCGTCGCAATATTGGTCAAAACTCAAAGCCATCAAATACAGAGGACTAGACCAAGCCATGCACACGTCAACCTAGGCAAGAAATCGCAAATTCTGGATCTATAAATGCAACCCTCTCGTACGGTAATAACAGGAAAAGATTTGGTTCATAAGCATTTGTCACGTCGATGAAATCTTGGAGAACCTACTCATACATACATGTGGTACTGAGTAAATTTGGCATAACAGACAAACATACATTCTCAAACCTAGTCTACACTACTTTTGAATCTTTTCCTTTCATTCTATACTTAAATATATAGAATATATGAGTGTGCCTTTCACGCTCTTGCAGGTAGGGCATCCATAAGCTGTTTCGCAGATCAACGCACAAAAGGTCAAATTTTTACCTTGGATTTGGGCAATTGGTGATGGAACAGTAACAGTGTTGGCGGTGGAGTGAGAGAGAGTGAGAGGAGCAAGATCAACACCGGGATTAGGAGTGGTCATGGTATAACAAATCTGGGGTTGCATCTTCATGCTCCTATGATCTGGTTGATTTCTCTTTGTAGCACCAGAATTCAGTATCTCACTGAGAAGAAGACTAGTGCAAGGCCCAATTGTGTGACCTTGTTCTGGAACCACATTAAATACCTCAGAAAAGTTAATCCCTTGAGTGAATGTACCGGATGCTCCAGCTCCTGTTTGTTGCTGAACAGGGATGAGAAAGTGTTCCGGCACGAACTCGTTGGGAGCCTGAAAATAGGTCTGATTCACTGAAGCTGTAGGGGAATTAGACACATCGATAAGACCTGGAGAGCTCAAAGAGAATGTTCTCTTGGACCCCCTAGGAGATGATTTCTCTGATGAGGAAGATGAAGAGGAAGGAGCTCTTAGGGTGGTAACAGATGTGCTGCTTGGAGGAGTTTGTGGGGTTTGTTGCTGGCAGTTCTGCTGTTTTGAGTTTTGAAGATTCCTCAGCTTGTGCTTGCTTCTTGATTTCCTGTTCTGGAACCAGTAAAAGACGTTGGCATCGCCGACTTGGCCATACTCCTGCAATTGAGCTCTTATCTTCCTTATCTCATCCCTTGGCGGATTCACCATGCCAGAATTGAAGATTGCTTCCAGTATGCGAATCTGCTCCGGCTTCGGGTTCCACCTTGGTTTTGGTTCCGGAGTTCGCTCGTCACATCCTGGAACTGTTTGCATAACAAGTTAATCAAACACAGAAGTTATAATCTAGCAGACGTCAAAAAGCTACTGAAACCATGATTCAGTCCTTTCTTTGGATTAGCAGTATGATAAAACAATCAAGAACTGACTGAAAAAAGCGTATGGTTGACAAATTGGGTG
Source organism: Erythroxylum shatona (assembly GCA_027568895.1). Taxonomy (NCBI): domain Eukaryota; kingdom Viridiplantae; phylum Streptophyta; class Magnoliopsida; order Malpighiales; family Erythroxylaceae; genus Erythroxylum; species Erythroxylum shatona. The sequence continues at coordinate 38,078,539 of JAOSBK010000002.1, forward strand.
GCGGGCTAGGGAACGTAGCCTTTCTCTAGAGAAGGCGAGGAATTGAAGCACTAACATGTGTGCTTAGAAGACTAAAACGATGTCAGTAGCACATAAGAAGCTGCAGTTTTTGTTATCATTACCTGATGTGTAAGGGGTTCTGAGGCAACCACTGGACATTAGAGATGGTGAGTTGATGTCATGCTGCCATTGGTTGTGGTGGGAGCTGCAGGGTTTGGACTTGAACATGCTAGGCCAGTGTCTGTTCGATGAAGCCATGACGGTAAAATGGCCAGGACTTAACTCAAATATATGCTAGTAAATCAGTCGAAAGAGAAGCTTCTTTGATTCCTCTAGTTTCTGGTACTGAATCTTCTAGGCAAAACACATTATGTCTTCTTATAGCCTCATAACCTACCCCTGCATTCATTTTTTTTTTCAATGTAATTAATCTAACAGTTCCTCCCTTCTGACTATAATATAAAAGTTTTACACAGATATATATATACGAGTACATATAGAAAAAGACAAGGCCACTACAGGAATCGACTGTTACAAAGATAAACAAGAAGGGAAATCAAAATAAATAGAAAGGAGAAGATAACAAGTACACTCCCATTCCTTGCTTACAATTCTGCATTAAAATTGAAACGCTTTTACTTCACTCAAAAGTACAAACAAATTCCCCCCGGACGAGAAGCATAGGGGACAGAGAAAACAACATATGCTGGGTGCATAATTAGAATCTTCATCAGAGTTGACACAGAAGCTCTTAATGAAAGAAGTGGAAGAAAGAGAGAGAGAGTCAGGGCAGGGGGGGTTTTGTAAGTAGCTTTAGTGAAATGGGTACTTCTGATCGGTTTGTCTCTTTCTTTTTTGATATAGTAATACTCTTTTTACAGATTTCTATGGAGAGGGATTCTCTGGCGTCACTTTGGTTTGCTAGCAGGGTATTAATAATGGTGAGAGAGTGAAATAAAGAGTGGGATTATTCTAATGGGAGGGGTTGTTGCAGGAATAAATAGGGGGAGAGAAGCGTGGCATATGGTGTTTGAAAGTCAAGCAAGGGGTATGTAGGATTTGCTTGGAAAGCGGTGGTGTTAGTGGTTACAGTAATTACTAACTGGGGCTTAGTATGAATATGAGGTGAGGCATTGTGGGCTGTGGATTGATTGACTCGAGGGCATTTGCATTTCCTTTCCTTTGTTGTAATTGTAACATCAATTACTTTCACTAATTTATTTGTAGTTTTCCAAAATTTTCCACTGTTCTTACTTCTTACTTTTTGGTTTTTCTTTTTTCTTTATTTTTTCTAGGAGAAGCATAATTTTTCGCCAAGCCATGCCTATTACCAAGGCCAACTGTAGCTTGGATATGCCCATGTTCGGGATAAGCAGGGCAGCAAGCCAACCATACTCCCCTTCCGCCAACTATGAGTGTGATGATCAATGAGTTCCTGAACTTGGATATAATAAAGTTTAAGAGTGTGCTGGATTCGCTTAGGAGAATGGTTCCATTCTTTACTATAATGAACATATGAAGTATTATTTTAAATGGGAATATAAAAATGCTATTCAATCATTTTTTTTATTTTTTTATATCAACTTACCAAGTACCCCTAAGTGATCTAGACGCTCAATGTTGCAATTTGTTGGAATATTAATTAGTTAATTACTAATAAGATATTAATCCATAACATAAATAAAGATAAGTTTAACAGATCATACAATTGGCTAGATATAAAATTTGAAAACTATTTTAATCATCCTAAATTTCATAATATATAAAGTATTGTTGTTAATTCATTATTGAGTGACAACATTTAAAGTTGATATCAAAATATTTTTATAACTAAATGAAATGGATAAATTATAAAAATTTACATATCAATCAAAATTAAAGAATTATCTAATTATTCGTAACTCAATTCTAAAATAACTTTAAAATATTTATAAATTTAAGGTCAGAGTTACATTAAATTTCAACAACAAAAAATGAGTTAAAATTTCAAATTTTCTAATAAAAATTGAGTTAATAGATTAATTGCATTAATTAATCTTTTGCACGAGATACAAGACATTATATTCATTGGTTAGATAATAGAGAAATCAAATACACCAACAAGGTTATGAAAGTACTTATGTTAGCAATTGTAACTGCTAACTTAATTACAATACTAACTATGCAAGCTAGTTATTTGCATGTTAGTAATATTAGTTGCACCTATGTCTATAAATAGATGATAAAAAGAAAATAAAAAAAGATTATAATTACGTAAATAGGGTTCTTTTTTCTTTAAACTTTCGTGAAGCACTATGTCTCCCTATAAATTTTATTGTAATCAAAGCAAGTTTAGATAAGTAATGATCCTACTTAATTCACTTGTAGCTGATTGCATAGGGTGGAGACGAAGACCTCTAAATAAAAGAAGTTATTCAGGGTCGAATTCTGATCGTCTTGATAGCTGTTTGTAGTAACACCACTGACAGGATTAAATTTTCGGTCCTAGATGGTTGTAAGTATTCGAGGGCTATTACATCGGGATTGGGAGGTGGTTCTGCGCCACATCGAGCGAGAGGGGAACCAGTGCGCTGACAGACTGGCGGCCTGTGCTAGTATCTTAGCTCCGGGCCTGCACATTTTTCGGGAGCCTCCGGGGGCCATCCAGGAACTTCTTCACCATGATGCGTGTGGGGCTTTGTACCCCGTCATATGTGATCATATTTTGTTATCTTTCTATTGTAATAAAAAAAAAAAATCGGTCCTAGATTAGAACTATTAAAATTTGCATTGAGACCCAAAAACTATTCATTTATCTGTCAACCCAATATTTTAGGAACTCGAAGATTGAATGTCATTTGATCGAACATATTACCAAGGTTTATGTGTTTCTAATTACATCACAAATCACAATTGAACTTTTGTATTGTTAGTGAACATATAAAACTAATTAAGTTGGCCTCACATAATAGTTTAAACTATTATGGTAAAACGGTTATTTAATATGATATCAGAGACTTTGTGTCTAGGTGGTCGTGAATTTAAATCTTACCATCTACCTATTATTCAGCACAAAGTAGAGTGAGCTTGTGTAAAATTCAATCCTAAATAATTTTTACTTGAGGGGGTGTGTTAGTAAATATATAAAACTAATTAAGTTGACCTCACACAAATTTAAGCTATTTTGGTGAAACGAATATTCACTAACAAATATAACATCTTACCTGGTCTTTTAAAAAAAGTTTTGCTGTAATTTTTCACCAAGTCGTGAGAAAAGAGCTCCACTGACAATGAAAAGGTCTGGATTGTATTGACTTGGAGTATGACTAACCTTGCCTCACTCGGTGGCGAGCAAGGTTTGTATTAAATCTAGCCTACACGTATCACTAACAGCCGCGAAAACGTCCAAGTTCCCAGCATGTTGTCGAGGTTACTTATGTATTTCAATCAAACATGAAATCATACTGGTCCAGAGTTTTTTGTCCATAGTTGATCATGCTTCATGTGAACAAAACCACAACCATTTCGTCACCAATCAAAGCTACATTTACTAATCAGAAGAGGTCATGAACTCGTGATCCTTTAAAATTTGCAAGATTCATGAAATTTTCACACGAAAACTTTATAAGTTCACTTTTCCAACTCCTAAAACGCATAGGTTTAATTGATTGGCATATCCAATGAAGAGCAATTTCCCCTCCCAGTATCAAAAATTTGTCAATTTTGAATTTGAAAAATAATTTTTAATTGAGCTATTGGTTTTGATTTTTTAAAATTTTCATAACTTATGAAAACTATAATTTCTATTTTTGATTTTGATTTTCTCTTTATCATATTTATATTAACAAAGTATATATTATTTAGTTATTAATTCATTAATAAGAATTATGAGTAAGATAATTTAATTATTCAATTAATTTCAAATTTTTAATAATTTTATGAAAATAAATATTTTAAAATTTGATAATTATTTAATAAGTGTATCTTTAATATAAATTTTAAAATTTAAATTAGCTAGTTATGAAGTATTTTTAAAAATCAAATGTTTAATTCTGAATAATATAGATTTTAATAAGTAATGTTAACAAATAAACATTAGTTTATAAATAGTATTTTGTATTTTTTGCACCCTAATAAATAGAAAGTTTTTTAATTAGTAGGGTTTAAATTGCATATAAACAAAAATGCGAAATTAAAATTAAAAACATATTAATTTCAATAATTACAAAATAGAAACTTGGAGTTTTACTAATAGTTATAGGTCCTGAATAACATTACAATAACAAAATATTTACATTACTGAATAAGATCTAACAAATATCTAATTTATTTTATCACACATACTTCATACATGTTTTAGAATCAATTAGCAGTTTCATTTCTCTAATCTCTATGTTTAGGTTTCTAAGTTAAAATTATAACCACAAGGTGTTAGAAGCAGATCGATAATATCTAACAAAACATTGCAACTCATCATAGTAAAGTCCTTCTCAATCGTCATAAACATAGGTATGTACTATGCCGTAGCATGACTTGGGATTATAATTAGGTCCAAAGGCAACAAAGTCAAAAAGATTGGGAGGCATACAGAGGTCATTCTGCTTTCACTTGGATTTGATGACCGAGGCCACACAGGCTTCTCTCCCTCCCTCCCTCTCTCTCTCTTTTCCTTTTTTTTTTTTTTTTGTTTATAAGGGAAATACAAAACTAGCTAGCCGATAACCCTACGATACTGGGTGCCCTGGCTGTCCCGAAGGAGGAGCGGCAAAAGGGTTACTGGAGGTTCGGGTAGATACTCTCTCTCTCTCTTTTCTCACGCAAAGACCAAGTTGAAAAGAGGAGTAAATGGTTGAGTCCATGGTTGTCGGTCCAATTCCGACATGAAAATCACACAATTTAGACGTATGCTATCACTTACTTCAACTCTAATATTCAAATCCCTTGCTGTCTACTTCTAGTACTGCAGCCAATTTTTTGCAAAATAACATCATCTACGTACTTTCTCAATCCCCATGTCAATTTTTTTCGTCTAATAAAATACAGAACTTCGAGATTATTATCTAATAAACATACACCTCATATGCTTGTATCGTAACTTGGTCTTATATACCTTGTGAAATCGTTTACATCAGATTAGTTTCTTTTGTGAAAGAGTGCAGCGAAGAGGACAGACAGTTGGATATTGAATAGAACTTGAGCATAATCATATGGTAGCTTCACTCATCGAAGGTGTTCCAAGTTCATGTATTTTGGTCCCAAATGCATCTAATAAACCCATCAATATAATCCTCGAGATCATGTTTCGGAATTAATCATGAAAATAAGCCAAGCTTTTCCTGAAAGCTGTTCATATTCTTAAGATAACAGGGTTATGGCCTCTTATCTTTTTCCGAACTCTGACACACATAACATGGGACTATGAAACTCTTCATAAGCTATCACCTCCATTTCCCTTTTACACTCTGTTATCTGTCTTGTTTGAGGCCTGACAAGCAGGAAGAAAGCAGAAAGTGTAGAAATGATGCCATCAAGGGTCTTCAGGAAAGTGAAGTTGACCTGCACACTGGAGTAGTGTGATTAAGGGTTTGTTTTGGCACTTTGGAGCTTTTTAATTCACTTTCCTCTGCGAAACGTGTCCATGTGGTCACCAATGTCCTATTGTGCCATACCCTAATCGCTTTCTTTGCAGTACCAAGAGAATCTTGTGCTTCTCTGTACACACATAAACATTTATTGAATTATTTCTAATCGCGTGTCTCGTTTTTACCTTTTCATTCTTCTCTTCTTTTCTGTTCCCATCGTTCTGCCTAGAGAAAATGCGAAAAAAACTGCATTAACTCTACCATTTACTTTGTACTTCTTTGCAACAGGGGTACGTTATATTTTTTTTTCCCTACTTGCAGTTCTAAGTTCAATTAATATAAAGAAAAAAGATGATGTATAATCTAAGAAAGGGCCAACCAACTCAAGATAAGTTTCTTCCAGAGTGATAACAAGGCAAGAGCAATTTGTTAATTGATTGATGATTAGTCAAATACATTCAGTACCAGATACAAATTTGCTAATATAGTTGCTATAGTTGATGATTTTCCTTATGAAGCTCAAAATTTAGGTCATGCCACAAATGACATTGCTTTTATTCCATGTGTTGTGGGAGGATAAGTATATATAGTACGCTGTGATAATTAAACATCATTAACTATCTAAAGTGCCAAGAAGATTCAGAGTTAGAAAATGGATTTGTTTTCATCACGAGGGGTGTTGCTTTCAGCAATAACGTACTCAAAATGGGCCAATTCTAAAAGAAGTCATTTTGGATTGCCAATCAGCATTAAATATGACATACATATTAGATATGGAAATGACTTTTTTTTAAACATCAAAATGGAGTATTGATAAATGATTTTATGCGTATGTATGCAAAATATCTACCCAATTGCGTTTTCGCATGAGTTTCATGAGTTGCCTGGATGCCTAGTTCAGTAAATTTACATAATGAGCTTATGAATTATCAATATACACTAGGTAAGCAAGTTTTACAGTCCACTAGTAAACTTTTGAATAATATTTTCGATGTATTAGAAAAAAGGGTTGCTCCAATACACAAGACTTCCGTATTGTGTGAGGTTCAAGAGAAGATCATTAATTGTATATAACATTTCTTTTATATTTTTATAATAAGGTTGTTTCCATAACTCAAGCTTGTAACCTTTCAATCACAAATAAATAACTTTACAATTTTGATATATTAAAGTGAGCATTTAATTTTCTCGAGAATCATTGGGTTGGATGGGAATATTATGTATTATTATGGTTCTAACATTTTAACTTAACCTAGTTAAAAGAATCTTTATATAAAAAGAATATAGATAAGATTTTAATATCATATTATAATTTTTTTTAAAAATTTAATCATATTACAGCATTTGAGTTGACATGAACATCATATAAAGTGATGACATAGAAATTGCGTGAACAAACTTCAAAAAGTCACATATTCACATAAATTTGGTAATATTCTTTCAAAATCAACATTTGAATGGTTATTCTTCAGTCTTCATGGAAATTTAGAAATCAATCTAAAAGTTGATGCTTTGGACAAACATGCCTTTGAATAAAACAAAACAATAATCCATAAACTAACAATGATTCTTCTCTAAATTAAGTACAAAAGTATGATTCTTTCCAAGGCTGCCACCCCCCACTATGTTGAGAACGTACTGAATTCTTGAACAAGAGTCCTTTATCCAAATGTTGAACACTGGCACATGATTACAATAAATGCAGGAAGGTATTTATCCAAGGCAACTACGAATTAATGGGTGGTTCTGAGTGCCTTAGCGAGAAATGCGCTAAAACGGTAGTCACTAAATGCAAACGTGCGTGCAGTAAATACCAACATGCAAGATTAAATGCCCGCTTTTGGATGCACATGTGAATCCAATATAATATTAATGATCTCTATGTTAAAATTTCAAACTCATGAAAAGAAAAAATACTCTCTCCTATCTAAAATAAAAGTCGTTTTAGAGAGATGCACACTTATTAAGAAAGTTAGTGAAATGTTTAATATACCCTTATTAATTGCATGTTAAATTGCCTTGAAAATGTAATCTGTATAATTAGGATGTGAGAGAAACTAAAGGGTAATTTTGGAAATAAAATTATAAACATGCATGAAAAATCGTGAACGACACTTATTTTGAGTAATTAAAATCCATCTAAAACGACACTTATTTTGGATAGGAGGGAGTATAAGAGATATAATAGTCATTTAT
>JAOSBK010000002.1:38086395-38097491 GCA_027568895.1 Erythroxylum shatona
AAGTAGGATCAAACTTCATTTGCATTTCCAGCAAGTGATGGATTGTCAAGGGTGATCCCACCCCTTGACAATTCCAAGAAAGGCACCTCATTTTCCTCCGGGGACTGTTGTAGGACAGTCACCCAAGCCTCCAGTAAGAGCTTGCCCGTCAAGACAATGAGACTCCCCCTCAGAAACACCACCCTTCTTCCCTCTGCCCCTACCCCTACCAGCACCTCTCTTCGCTTGACCCTCAATCCTTCCTTCCTTTATCATAATATTTTCCACTCTATTGTCATCACCTTCACCATCCTCAAGAGAGTCACCCACCAAAATAGACTGCATAGTTGCACCCACAGCAACTCCCCCACATTGTTGTTCAACACCACCCGTGGCCTCAATAGATGTCCCCTCCCCAAACACCCGTGTCTGCATTAGTTCCTGGCCATTATCAGCCACTCCTTCCGGCAATAAAATCACAGAGGCCACAGGTGTAGGTCTTTCCGTAATCAACAGGGCACTCATACTGTCTTTAAGCTGCACTGGTCTAGCTTTCATCCACGGCCCAAAAGATCTCTGCACTTCCTCGTCAGCTCGATCAATCCTTTCTCTTCGACAATTCCTACCTTGGTGCCCCAAAATGCCACAATTATAACAAAAATCCGATATCTTTTCATACTTCACCTCTGCCCAAATCCGATTCTGGGGACCTCTAGGCACCTAAAAACCAGGCACCAACGGGATAGCGATGTCAATCTCAAGTTTCATCCGTAAAAAACTCCTACCCAATCCCATCTCCCAAGTATCATCATCCAGTGTAACCATTTTACCAAGTCTGTCCCCAATTCTCTGAGCATTAGGGCGAGTAAGCATTGCCAAGGGGAGGTTATGAATTTGAACCCAGAAGCTACAACGGGAAAAGTTTACCTTCTGGACAGCTACATCCATGTGCCATCGCTTCAAGACAAAGCAACACCCCATCACCGTCCACGGCCCTCCCTCAAGCGCTTTCGCCACCAGCTCGCCACTAGAGAAAGACAGAATATACAAATTAGTGCTCAATTCACGAACATCAGTAAGTTCCTGCACAGTCCACATGCTCTGCAACACTCCAAAAACACCCGTCCGGTTCACAATCTTATCAGAGATGAGTTTACCCAAAACCACATATCGCGTCGAGGCAGCAATCAAATCCTGTTCCAATTCCAAATCAATTTCTAACTCAAACCCCGCCATCACACAACCCCTAAAAACAAACCCCAATCCTTCTTGAACAAGGGATTCTGGAGAGAAACCACTCTGAAACCCGTCTCAAGTAAAAATCTGATCGCAAAACCCCCAAAGAAATCAACAGCAAAACCTAAGACGCAAAGCAAAGCAACAAGATGCAAGTGAGAAGAACTAAGACTCAAGAGATTGCCCTAGACAGACCACGACCCAGAAACCTCACCAAAATCAGGAAAAGAAAAGGAAAAGAGGAAACACGATGCGGAAACAAACTCTCAGACCTCGAGAGAGAGACTCCCACATGGAGAGAGAGAGAGACGCCCATGAAAAAAAATCGTATGCTTATTAGACACAAAAATAATTCGTTAAAAGATTAAATAAATATACAATTAACTAGTATTGATAAAAGGATATATGCATAAAATGAGAAAACAAATTTTTTTAAATATTTATGTTATTGCTTAAATTAGTAATGTAAAATGTAATCTTTATGTCATGATCTCTTGAATTCTTATAATCTTCTTATTTTGCTTATAGAATATAAAGATTTAAAATTTTGTTTGGTGTTTATGAAATAAGTTATATGATTTTTGGTGTTTAAAAGGATTATAATGTGTTAAACATAACACTTAGAGAGACACATCGGTTAAAAACAAGCGTCAAAACTTAACATGTTTAGTATTTTAAGCATAAATTTTCACAAGGACACCAAAATTGAGGTGATTTAAGAGGCTATAAAAAGTTAAGAGAAATATGTACAATTCATATGTAAACACCAAGAGCATAATTAACTATGCGATTGGCCAAATTCATATTTTTTTGACTTAACAACCACCTAAATGATACTTTAAATAACAACATGGACTATTACATTATTTTTTTAAATTTTAACCATTTGATTAATTTAACTAAAATATAGATTGATCAAACACTCTATTAAATAGTTTTAGAGAAGGCTTTTGTGGACATAATCTGACTATTTTGCCAAAAATAAAAGAGAAGAGTAATATTAGAAAAGAAAGAGAAAATAAAGGGAGTGGAACAAATGATTCCAAGTTAGAGACAAGGATTTTCACGTGATTTTAGTCAAGGATTGAGATTTATAAAAGGGATTTAGGTAGAAAACCACTAAAAATTACGATAGGAAGGAAAGTAAGGTTTATTAGTAAGAATGGATTAGACTTGGACGGTTTAGTGAAAGAAGCTCTAACCTCTTACTAAACCCAGTTCACGCACCCATTTCCCCCACCCCTAATCATTTCACTTCTTTCCATTTTTGGTCACCTACCTAACGTTCTTTATTTCCACCTTTCCATCTTTGCATTTTATTACCATTAATGATATGAAGCCCACACATCCCCTTACTACCATCTAGCATGAAATCCCCATCCATCCTCCTTCGACAACCTATCCCCTTGACTTCCTCATCTCCAAGGCTCCACTCTTAACCATGAAGCTATTAGCTCGAAAAAAGAAGCTTTTAGGCTTAAGGAAATGCACAAGATATCTTGGAGTAAAGTTGTAGGTGATACTATGTTGAATAAAAAACAAACTGCTTGTTTTATGTTAAAAATCGTAAGTATACAGGTTGTTACTTGTAGTAAAAAAGTAGATATCGTCCCATAGAGATTGTGCTTAGGCACTACTTAATTCAGGTTGTGCTTTATTTAAGACTCAATTTCAAATAATAAAAACTGAAAAATGAACTAAATCAAACAAACTAGCAATAAACAAATAATGTAATAAAAGTGTAAAAACTTTGATTTCAAGATTTAAGATTAGAGATCACTTTTTCCCCTATCCTGTCTCCCTCCTACCTTGTTGATTGAATTATGCCTCACTTAAGATGTCCTAATGTTTCAATCATCCTCTCTCAAGGTGTTATCAAATGTCCCCACCCAAAATAAATGGAATTGACTATGCAATCTCTCAATCTACAAAATCAATCCACCAATTTAACTAGTTATGAAGTTATCCTATGGGTAATAAACTTATTAGTCAAGATCTACTATTCAATTAACTTGATAAATGCATGTTTATAGGGTGTCAACTCTCATTGAACAACCCTACACAATTTACCCAACTCAATTTCTCAATATATTGTAAGGTTTAAGCACAACATTTGTCAAAGGCATTCATTCATTCGAAACAACAAAGTAGGAGTTCAACAAGTAGTTTAAAAGTAATCTCTATAATATATTCAGCCACTCATAATCGAAACAAGTTCAACCATATCCATATTCTCTAGAGTACAAAACATACTTAAAACAAAACAAAAATAAAACAAATACAATGGTAGCTTTCTTCCTTTTTTGTATATGAAAATCTGCAAAATGGAAGCTTGATGGAAGCTCTTGATTATCAGTCTTAATTCCCACCTTTTGCCCTGGAAGCTTGTGACTTTTCATAAATAGTTGAGAGCAAAATCTGTATGGTGGCTGCTACCTTTTTAAAAAGTGTGTAAGAAGGCCTAAATTTTTTTTTTATTTAGGGTAACCTACCCAAAAGACCAAAAAGTCCCTCGAAAACTTGAGTCTAGAAGTGTCCACGCTTGTGTCTTGACACTGGCCATGATCGTGGCCCTTGAGTAAGCTCTCTGTCATAATCGTGGCTTGCAGGCCACGATCGTGGACAAATCATGGTGTTTCTGTCATGATTGTGGCCGGCCTGCATGCCACAATTGTGGCTAGCTTGCCACGATCGTGGGCCTATATTATGGCCTGAGTTCTCTCTAAACCCCTTCATTTTTTGATATTGAGCTTGAAATGGTGACAAACTCATTAAGGCATCTCAAATACACAACATTGAAGCTTAAAATCATGCTCTAACCCATAAAACACGTAAAACACAAATAATTAATACATGAATACAATTTTAACCTAAACATATACTAAAAATTAAATTAACAATTAAACACACACCAAACTACCCACTAAAACATGATGTAATCTACAACTATCAACATCTCTACACTTAAACTTTTTCTTGACCTTAAGCAAAAATCAAATACAACCAATAAAATTCTATCACTTCATTTTCACAAAGAATAAAGCATGTAATCCCTCAAATTTTGGCCAACTCAAGTGTTAAGATACCACACACAACATGACTAATTTTCATTAGTGCATATAAGCAAACTCAACTTATGAAACCGTCACTTAAAAATAAGTATAAACTCAAAATGGACCTTCCTTACGGATTTCACTCATTTCTCCCAAGTGTTTGATGGTTAGTATTTCACTCAAACTTCTTATAGGAAACCACACTATCATAGGCTTGCTAATACACCAATTCTCCTCCACAATGATTACATGCTAAGATAGGTCAAATGGACTTTGTTTTGGGTTGTAATATGGCTAGGGTTAAGGTGGGTCAAAAAAAGTTTTAGGGTTTTATCACAAGCGTTTATAAAGTGCTAAGTGAAAAAAGGAATGACAAAGATAAACTTATAAGATATGCAAATAGATATGATTACTACCTCGTATTTATTGATGCTACTACCTGTTATTCCTTTTTCTTTTCTTTCTTTTTCTTTTCTATTATTTGATTATGTTCTTTTCTTTTTAAATCATAATAAAGAAACAATGAACAGAAAACAACAACTATATGCAATGTGCTATAAGAGTAGAAGTACTAAAATCTGCTCAAAGTATCTTAGAAAAAAATTTTGTAGCCAAAAAAAATCCTAAACTAAAATATCACTTAGCACTCTATTAACTTGTGATTAGGTAAGTTAATGGTGTGGGTTTTAAAATGGGGTGATTTCAAGAAACAAAAGGTTAAAGCTCAATAAGGCTAGCAAAGGATAATAAAAGGGTAGGTTATTTAAGCCAAGGGTTAAAGCAAAAAAGACCTTAATCATTTCTATCTAGCATGCATCCAGTATATTTAAACCAATTCAAAGCAAGTTCTGAAGGTAATTACCTAAGGAAGCATCACACAAACAAGGAAATGAAATAACTATAGAATAGAGTCATAAAGGCTTATATAATCTTAAATGAAAATCCATTATGCTTCTATACACTACCTCATTGCTCAAGTGTCAAGCCCTGAGCAAGCTTATGCAGCTAACTACTTTCATCACTCCATATGGTTCACTCTCTACTCAAGTAGCCTAATTTGAGTTCATGCATGCATTTAATCTTATTCCAACTAGCATGATAAAATCTCATGACAACACATTCATTATAAAGATACACACCTAATACTAACAACCTAACATGTATCCTAAATGACATGCAAAAATGTAAACACAAATGTAAAAACTACCTCCCTATACTTGAACAATACATTGCCCTCAATTTGAAAAGGAGAACACGCAAAACCAAAAAACAACATAATGAAAAACAAAACATAAAACACAAGAAGAATATTAGAAGCAATTAAAGGCAAGATGGGCTCATGGTCATGGAGGCGATGGAGGTGGTGTGTTTTTCCTCTCATCCTTTGGTCCTCCAATAAGCTATGATGCACAACAAACCTTCAAATAACCCCAAAACATATTATTGAGCACCTGAACAACAAGAGATAGAAGTGTGAAATAATTTAAAACCTAATTAAAACAAACTAAACACTATCAAATCAAAGCAAAACCACACTAACATAAAGATAAGCAAATGAAAGAAAAACATGCTAAGTTAAGGTCATTAGCTTGACCATTCCATATGCAATCATTAAAGAGTGAGTGAAAGTAAAGAAAGTACTTCCCTTTCTTGTGAGAATGTCCCTCCAAAGTATAGCTTGCACCTATGCCCATTAACATTAAAAGTTTCACCCTTATCATTTTTCAACTTCAAAGCTCCATAAGGAAACACTTGAATAACCTTAGAGGGGCCACTCTATCTTGACTTGAGCTTTCTGGGAAATAACCAAAGTTGTGAATTAAATAAAAGAACTAAATCCCACTCTCTAATTCCTTCTTCTTAATACACTACAAGAAAAGTAGGAATTAGCGACGGATAATTTTCGACGAAAAATAAAGCGTAGCAAATTAGCAACGGAAATCGTATTTCTGTCGCTAAAATCGACGTGAAAAAATTCATTTACCGACGGTTATAATTTCCGTCGCTAAAAATGGAGGGAAACCGTCCCAGCAAAATTAGCGACAAACTTTAGGGATGGTAAAAGTTTCCATCAGTAATTGGACTGCAATTAGCGACGGACAACATATTTCCGTCGCTAAATCGACGTGAAAAATTTTGTTTTGTGATGGTAAAAGTTTCCGTCAGTAATTGGACTGCAATTATATTTCTGTCGCTAAATCGACGTGAAAAAATTTTATTTAGCGACGGTAAAAGTTTCTGTCGGTAAGTATATTGAGGGAAGGCGGCATAATAAAATTTAAAGGAGGGAAATAAAGGTGGTATAATAAATTTTAAAATTACCGATGAAAATTTTCGTTGCTAATTTCTGTCGGTAAATCACGTTTAAAACACCCGAACACCCCTTCCCCCCCTCTGATTCATCTTTTTCATCCCCCCTCCAGTTCCTCTCCCATCTGGTGAGTTCCTCTTCTTTCTTGTTTTTTTTTTCTCCGATTTCTTTATTACTCTTTCAACGATACAACTAACGTACTTTCCTTTTTCTATGTTAATGACAGTTCTGGTTCTGTATGCTTGGACGTTATCAACCAGTCATGGAGTCCAATGTTTAGTAAGTAATACATTTTCTTGTGCTTAACAAGCTCTTAATGTCATTTAGCCTAATGGAAAAATGTTTATGTAGGGATTCTTTTTTGCATGGAAAAATGTCACAACTATTACTTTATTCAAATTATTCGGACCCTCTAAGTGGTGATGAAGGATCGACAAAAGTATTTCCCTTACACTGCTTCTCACTGTATCCTACTAGAGACAAATTCTTGCAAGTTGTATTTATACTTAGGTTGCTAAAGGAGTTGGATATTGCTAAAAACTGATGGATTTGGTTGGTAAACAGAATACTGTGAGCAGTATGCAAAAAGAGAGAATATTACCAAGTCCACTGTGGAAGAGAGGAGTGAAGCTGCTGAAGATAAAAGGAAGAGTCTCGAAGAATACCTCGTTAACAATAATGGAGACTTTTTTTTTAAAATTTTGAATTTTATTTACCGACGAAATTTTATTTCCGTCGGTAAAATGATCGATATTTACCGACGAATTCCGTCAGTAAATTTATCAACCGAATACTTAGATCCGTCGGTAAATTTACCGACCGCCGTTTTAATGATGTCGTTGCTCGTCGGTAATTTCCGTCGCTATTTTACATTACCGACGGAATTCAAATGTTTTCTGTCGAAAATTTTCGTCGCTAAACGCCTTATTTCTTATCGTGTTGGAATGGGTCGGATAGGACTCGAGCCCAACCTTAAGTCGGGTCTGAAAATTTGTTTAGACTTGGGTTTGCCTCGAAGTTTGATCAAACCGAGTTAAGTTCAATTAAATATATTTTTAATTTTAAAAAATTAAAATAATATCATTTTATTCAAAATATTGTCGTTTTAGTTAAAAGTTTCAAGTATCGTATCAAGTAGCTTAAACCCAAACTCGACTCGAAACTTAATTTTTTTTAAAAAAGTCCAAACCTCGTTCCAAGTCTAATTAATTTGGATTAGATTTATTGATTTCGAGCCAAGGCCAAATAAATGATGTCATTTTAATTAAAATTTTCAAGTTTTGGATGAGACAACCTGAACTCAAACTAGACTCAAAACCTAAAATTTTGGAAAGACTTTAGGTCGAACTAGTTCCAACAATTTTTACCGAACTTAATTCAAAATTTATAGTAGTGTTCGTATATATATAAATTCATTGCTAAATTGATAAAAGGGAGATCGTTGATCTAAAAATTTTAATTAAACTATAAAGTTTCTAATATTTTAAAAAGAGACACTCTAATGCTTCAATGAAAAGATGCGAGGAAATAATGTTTAGAAATTGCAAGAGGAAAAAAAGAAGGCCTAATAAGAACTAACAGAAAGTGATCAAGAATGATATGACTCAGTTACTCGGATGAAACTTACAAAGAACATAACCCGCAATAGAAAATTTTAATGTATTAAGATATAAATAAAAGATCTCTCTTAAATAGGCCATTCGCGATCTTTTAGTATTTTTTTATACTGTGTCCACTAAATGTAATACGTGGTACTTGTATCTTAATTAGTTAGTTTCCTACTTAGGTTAATTACTTTCTTAACATAGTTGGTTTGAGTTATTCTTTTACGTGTCTTTTTTTGGTTTTGTGTATGTGTTAAACCATTTTATCTTTTATTATTAATTTTTATCATATTCTATAAGTACGTTATTTTGTATTTTTTCTTATTTATATATTTTTATTTATATTATTGTAGTATTTTCATATTGCTTTACATGTGAGTCTATCAAAAACAATTTCTTTATTAGGTAAAGATAAAATTGTATATTATTCAACTTCTCTAAATTTCGCGATTCAATGATACTTTTATTGAGAGTTTCTTGTTGTGTACGTACTATTTTACAAAAAAATTACAACATTATAAACACTATTTTAATATAAATCTTAAATTGACAAATTTTAAAATTTCTCTCTAATTATGTCAAAAAAATAATTCGTAATATTTTTAATATTATAAAAATTTGGCTAATATTTTTAATATTTTCATAAAAATATTAGAATTGAACATGTTCCTTTTAGTTATTGTTATGTATGATATATATAGTTGTTTTTCATAAAAATTTTGCTATTATAAAGCAATATATCATTATTAAGTCGACAATGACATTATTCTTCACATGAGAATGGATAAATACATCTAAATCAGATTGATTTTGGTCAATTCTCATCAGTCCAATTCCATACAGAAACATTTTTAGGCCATCTATATATGAACTATTTCACTCAACTAAAATAATTGTAAATATTGACGAGTGAAATGCTATATCTTTATCTATGTTGATAGTTGAATAAAAATTGAATTACGAAAGTTGGAGTACTTAATTAATTATTTTATAATCTCCCTCAAGGTCTCAGCCATTGTTTTTAATGGAAAGCTCGTCTCCCTCAAGCTCGCAACTATCATACTTAATGGGCAACGTCTTAATTAATTACTGTTAAGAGAAAAAAAAAGCAATTAAGTCATTGCCTAAAAGCTATATGCATATATTATATTGTTAAGATATTCAAGGTTGTTTTTAAGAATTTCCTCAACGAAGACGAATATTAGTTCTCATATTTAATTTTAAAAATAATTGTATTAAATTAATAGAAAAATGTATATGAAAGGTTACTGAAATTGTTTAGTATGATAAAAAGACACGTCTATTTATTCTTTGTTCTTAAAATTTGCATATGTTTTCATGCGTTGATACTTAACCTAATTTTCAACTATGTTGAGCTAGTTAATCATTATCACCATTATTATCACATCTAATTCGAAATTTTACAATAAAGCGAGGTCTAGGAAGAGATTTTTAATAAGGATATATATACTTAGAAAAAGGGTTGGAAGATGAAGTCCAATTAATAGACTACAAGAGAATAGGAAAGGGAGTCTTTAATCCCATTTTACATCAATTTAATTAATTAACTTTCTTAAGGTTTCACTAAGAAATTATTGTGACTGAAAATCAATGAGGACTTTTACATAAGAACGTGTTATAGAAATAATTCACACATGAAATAACATGTCCATATAGATACGATATATATATATCTATATATAGGAATATGATTTATCAGAAAAATTAAAAATAAATAGTTTAAGAAATTTCCCTTTTACGTAAGGGACTTTATAATTATTAGAATTTTAAAATGGGTAGAGTGTATAGTCATTAACAAGAATTGGACTTAAGTTAACCATTATCCAAATAACTAGAACTAGAACTAGTTATTTGGATAGTTGATTCTTACCATTTGTAAACTCGTTAAAATTTTCATGTTTCGTCAATATAAGATACTCTAATACTCCCTTTCAAGTGCAACTGAGACTAGACATCTAGTTGTCACTTGAAATAAATGCAGTGGTAACCGAACCGGACTGCTAGAACTGAACATTTAAACGAACAATCGGAAAATTAATAATCCGGACCAAACAACTCCCATACCATATTAGAAATTTAATATGAGTAGAGTGTATAGTCCACTAACAAGAATTGAGTTTGGTTCAACCATTGTCCACATGATTAAAACCAATTATTTGGATAGTTGACTCTTACCATTTATAAACCCTTTAACATTTTCATGTTTAGTCAAAATGAGATACTCTAACATAGTCGATAATGTTTTTGTAAGAATCCATTTTTGAATTATGCAAAAATGATGGATTATGGGAAGAGGATTTCAATGTGTATATGTGCATATATATGATTCCCTTTTCCAGAATTTCTATATGAAAATTAGGTTTCTCTCTCGATTATGTGTCTCCTAAAAGGGAGGCTTGACTTAGGGTTTCAGTTTTTGGATATTGAGTCATTTTTTAAAATCCATAACACCTTATTCCCATTTCCATGGACCTCAAAAAACTGATGATGTTGAATTTTCAGTTAAATACAAACAAGAAACGCATTAATACATTTCTTCGCAAGACTAATTAGGCTTTTGAATAATGAACAAGTACCCTTTCTCCAAATAATAATAATAAGAATAATGATACTAAATAAATAAATATATGAACATATGATCTCAAGATCAAGAGGTATATATGCATATTTACTTCAAATATTTACTCCAATTACTTAGTCCAAAATATGTTTTTTTTTTCCAGAATTTCTATATGAAATACTCTCTCCTATCCAATATAAAAGTCGTTTTAGAGGGGTTTTAATTATTCAAAATAAGTGTCGTTCACGATTTTTTATACATGTTTATAATTTTATTTCCAAAATTATCCTTTAATTTCTCTCACATCCTAATTATACAGATTACATTTTCAA
>JAOSBK010000002.1:38102393-38113273 GCA_027568895.1 Erythroxylum shatona
GCAAAGCTGTATTGAGTGATCCTATGTTGTGCCATGTTGTGTGAGTTATGATGTTTTGAATGAATATTCATGCATATTTGATGTGTGTATGTGATCCGATGAATTCATCAATGATGGTTCACTCATTGAATTTGCAAAACTCATCAAAAATTGTAATGTGATTTTTCAGGTACAAGACAGGAGATCTAGTGCTTTAGACAGGACTTAAGGACCCTTTGGAATTTTGTTATGGCTTAGAGGTTTGTCAACTGGCCCCAGGAGTGTGGAGTCTTGTATTTTGTAGTTTTTTTAGAACCTATAAAAGGTTTTGTAAATATTTGTCTAAAGGAAACAGTGTAAATTTGGTGTATGAATGAAATGAAGCGTTTCAAAATTTACTGACTTTTAAATGATGTCAGTGATGCCATGTATAAGTTGGATTTGCTTTTTCTCCAACATACCATTATCATAGGGTATGTACTTGAATGTCCTTTGGGCATTCAGGTATTTGCCTTATGGTAGTGGGATGTTGCAGAGGTGATAACAAAGTTACCACCTCCTACGAATGTGAAAAGAGTTCGTTCATTCTTGGGACATGCTAAGTTTTACAAAAGATTTATTCAAGATTTTTCCATAATTACTTGACCTCTAACTAATTTGCTTGTGAAATATGTGCAATTTGATTTTAATGTTGAGTGTGTTCAAGCTTTTGAAACATTTAAGTCAGCTCTTACTACAGCACCAATTTTAGCAGCACCCGATTGGTCATTACCATTCGAGGTGAAGTGTGATGCAACCAATCTTATTATAGGTTGTGTACTAGGGTAGCAAAAGGATAGGAAACTGCATTCAATCTATTATGTAAGCAAAACGTTGTTGGGAGCTCAATTGAATTACACAACAATCGAGAAGGAGCCTTTGGCAATGGTTTTTTCTTGTAAGAAATTTAGATCATACCTCCTTGGAGCAAAAGCAATAATCTTTTCGGATCATACAACATTGAGGTATTTGTTTAACAAGAAAAATGCAAAGCCAAGATTAATTCGTTAGGTGTTGTTACTACAGAAATTCGACATTGAAATTAAAGATAAAAAGGGAATTGAAAATATGGTGATGGATCACTTATCTCAAATCGAACAAGAGAATAATACGAACAATCAACCAATTTGAGAAGAATTTCCAGATGAGCATATTTTCATTATTTAGCAGTTGGAAACCCCATGGTATGCTGACATAGTAAATTATGTTGTGAGCGGTATCGTCCTTTTTTACTTGTCTCATCAACAACGAAAGAAATTCTTTGCAAAAATTAAGCATTACCATTGGGAAGAACCATATTTATTCTGAATATGTACTGATGGATGGAATAATATGTGCTGATGGATTAATTTGGAGATGTGTTCTAGAAAGTGAGATGCTCTCTGTGCTAACTCATTGTCATGATTCGCTTTATGCAGGGCATTATAAGGCCAATAGAACTTCAAATAGAATCTTGGAATGCGGATTTTATTGGCCAACTTTAAACCAAGATGCGAGGGAGTTTGTAAAAAGATGTGATAGATGTCAGCAAACGGGCAACATTTCGAAAAGAGACAAGATGTCACAATCAAGTCTATTGGAGCTTGAGATATTTGATGTATGGGGCATCATTTCCATGGGACCATTTCCTACATCTTATGGAAACAAATACATATTGGTGGGAGTAAACTATGTCTCCAAATGGGAGGAAGTCAATGCTAGCTTAAGTAATGATGGAAAGGTGGTAACAAAGTTCTTAAAAGGGCTGTTAGTGTGATTTGGAGTTCCATATGTTTTAATCAGTGATGGTGGTTCTCATTTCTGTAACTCAAGGCTTGGACTTCTGCTTAAACGATATGGTATGTAATATAGGGTGGCAACACCCTATCATTTACAAACAATTGGGTAGGTGGAAGTTGTCAATAGGGAGCTTAAAAGGATTTTGGAGAAAATGGTGAATAGAGTAAGGAAAGATTGGGATATGAAGCCTAACGATACTTTAGGGGCATATTGGACAGCTTTTAAGACACCTATTGGAACAACTCCATGCAGACTTATTTATCATAAGGCATGTCATTTTCCTGTGGAACTTGAATACAAAGCATACTGGGCTATCAAAACTCTTAATATGGACAGAAAAGTGGCGGGGACTAAGAGATTGCTGCAGTTGCAAGGGTTGGAGGAGTTACGTTTCACAGCTTATGAGAATACCAAATTATTCAAAAAACGAGCCAAGAGATGGCACGACAAGCACATTAAAGATAAACACTTCAAGGAAGGTGATTTTGTCTTGTTATATAACTCTCAATTAAGGTTATTTCTATGTAAGCTACATTCAAGATGGAGTGGGCCTTTCAAAGTCACCACTAGTTATAGGAATGGAGTTTTGGAGCTTAATAATGCATGCAGTGAGAAGTTCAAGGTGAACAGGTAAAGATGTAAGTTGTATCTTGGAGGTGTTATCTATAGACCTAAGGAGGCAATGGCTTTTCAATTTAACCCTTTAAACAAAGGTTTTGGTTATCCTAAAAAACCTTAAAATTAGCATGTGTGTGTGTACATTTAAATAAAAAGTTTGTTTGTTTGTTTGTTTAAGAAGTTGCTTGTAGGAAATAAAAATGGTGTGATCGCCACTATGGAGCTATTTTGCAGGTGTAGTCTTGATTGCGATCGCGAATTGCACCATATCAAGTAACATTCAAAATTCAAAATTTTCTCAGTTTCCTAAAGAAATTTATGAGTCTTTACATCCTTTTCTATTTCCTTTGGCTATTTAAACATCATTTTGGGATTTTTTTGTGATATTCATATCTCAAAACCCTAGCTTCCAAAATTTATTGTTTGAGAATCAAGAAGAAGAGAGAGAACCACCCGTTCAAAATATCCTTCAAACAAATTACCCATTGAAGAGAATGTCAAGGAGGAAGATGGCAGCAACCAAGTCTAAAAAGAAGGGTAAGGCTGTTTGACAATTAATATTGGATCTTTTGGCACAATATTATGCCCTTTTCCCAATCTTCTTTTATAAGGAAGGAAAGAAGTACCAAAAGGTGAAAGTGAAAAGAATCATTGCACCAAGGTACTTTAATTGGGAGATGGTGACACAATTAGATCTAAAGGATAATCTTTTAGCTATGGATGAGTGATTCGGATGGAAGCATTTAACTATGGGAGAATGGGAGATCTGTAAGGAGCAGGTACATGAATGTTACACCACATTGGTATAGAAGGGGATAAATTTACAAAACTGAGGTTTGGGCTACGTGGATAAGAGTGGGAGATGGATTCCTCGATGTTAGAACATTTACTTAGGCTGCCAAAACAAGGTTCGATTAAACAGCTGGCAAATTTTACTCAGGGGATTTCTAGCAAATAGTTACGTAGGGTTCATCAGCCTATTTTATTCATAACGCCCCAAATTTGCTCATTCGGGATGCCTCATTGATTCTTCTACACAAATTCATGGCGGTATTAGTTTTTAACAAGGTGGAGAGTAATAAGGCCTCAAGTCAAGAGTTATATGCTTTGTGGTGCGCTTCTAATAACATGTCGCATTATACCTCCTTTCACTTGTTTAAAGGGTTTACACAGATGGCATGACTATTAAGCACTAAATTGGGATTGGGGTATATATTGACCGCATTAGCTCAATTAGTTGGCCTTGACCTCATGACGTTAAAATGCATTCCGATAGAAGTTTTGGACCAAAGATACTTGCATGTCTGTTGCCTGATGAGCTTCATAGGATGTAGTTTACGACCTTATTATGAGAGAGCAGCCGTCAAACATAGAGGAGCAAAGGAGTCAATCTCTAGTGAAGATGAAGAAGAAAGCAGCAAATGTTGCTATAGTTCTAGAGGTGCTCAAATGTTGGGAAGATGCTACTGTAGCAAATCACAATAGGTTAGCAGCAATTGAATTAACAATAGTGGATATTCCAAGGCAGTAGTGGTACCAAGCAAAGAAATTGAAGATATTATTTGCTACGTCTAATGTGGAGGTATCATCACCTACACCACCACCATGTTTTCCTGTTCCCTAAAAGCCCTACTTAATTTTCTTTTATGTGCTTGTGCATTGGTTGGTTGCGATGTTTTCCATTTTATTGTTCTTTGTTATGTTATGTGTTTATGAATCAGGTAGTACATACCAGGATTCTTTAACTTAACTTGACATATTTTTAACATCCTACATTCCCTTTTAGTTATTAAAAATGCTTGAACGTAACTAATGATCATTTAAGGATAGTATGCATACTGAAATAGCTTTGGAACTTCTAGCAGAATTATTTATATTAAGTTTTTTGCTTAATAATTATGACTATTGTTATTTATTTGAAATTTTAACTAGAGGATAAGAAAAATTGTATGAATGATAAGGAGGAATTAAAAGAAACCTCTAAATTTTTGTTCCGCTATGTTGAGGGTGCCTGAAACTAGCCTTAGACATATGAGTAGTGTTAGTATCCACTTGATGATGAAAGTGAAGTAGGTTTTGTTTATTTAAGTATGCTCCTCATTTACATTTAATTGAAAAACTTTTCATCTCAAGCAAGGTTCTTAAGTTGTGCTGGAAATAAGGTTTCTTCATCCTCATTACATAGTTTTAACAACAAGTTGTTAACAATACACATACACTTAAAAGAGAATTTATTCTAATATTGAAGTTACTGGTGCTAATTACTACTCTTCATCTGCATTCTTGGTAATTCAGGGTTGGTAGGATGTTAACAATCATGTCAAGTTAGGCAAAGATTCTTTGGTATCAAGCTATTTAGGTCATTGCTTTTGTTTCATTTTCTTTTGTCGTATTATTTGCTTGGGGACAAGCACAAGTATAGTGGTGAGTATTATTGATGTGAGTTTATTTACTTGTTGAGTTTTAATGTTTTTAGATTTTCTTGGTTTAGTAGTTTGGCTTAGTTTTTGGGCAACTTTGATGTTTTGGTAAGCGTGAATGGACAGGGGAGCAAGATGAGAAAAGTTGGTGAAAGAAACAAGGAAAGAGGTGTCTGGTGCGATTGTGAGTAATAATGGTGCGAGCGTGACTAAAGCTTTGGATTTAAGGAAGCACAACATCACACTGGTGCTATCGCGAAAGTGTCTAGTGTGATCACACTCTGGATTTTTGGTGTGTGATCATGAGGGTTGTGGTGTGGTCGCACTTCATAACTTTAAGGGTACTTCCATCATTTCATCAAGTTTTTAAATGAATGGTGGACGGTTAGAAGAAGTCTACAACATGCAAGAACATGGGGAGGAGCTATTACAATCCACTGGAGGTGGAGAGTCATTAGGAAATTATTAATTTCCTTTCCCAAGGAGGAGAAGTATAAAAAGAGGAAGAAAGGCACAAAGAAAAGGGGGGAAGAATGAGGAAGAGGAAAGAGCAGCTCTGTGAAGCTTATAATCTAAGGCATAAGAACATTTGTTTTCATCTTTTCAGTTTATTTTCAGTTTTCTTATGATATGTGTTTTCTACTTTCCTTATTTCAAAGGTTATTTCACCCTCTAGTGTGAATCTTGTTTTCTAAACTTTTTCTATTTATGGTTTGATGTTCTTATGAATAGTTCTTATATGACCTTAATGAGGGTTGAGCTCTTCTTTAAAATCATACAAATACAACTTGCATGGTAAAAGATTATTGTCTAAGTTTTATTCCTCAAAGGTTATGCAGTTCATCTCTGTTTTATTTATATCTGAATTGAGAAATTTGCATTATGATAAAATAGAGTAGGTAATTCAAACTTGAAAGAGAAGAATTACTTCTATGGAAACTTAGGGTAGCATAATAATAGGATTCAGATTTACTTTAATAGGAATTAATAACAATTTTTGGAACTTTAATCTTGTGAATTCGTGAAAGCAATTCCTCTTCTTAATGATTTATTTTTATCCTGAAAGTTTAAATGTAATTGATTTATTTTTATCCTTTTTAATTTCTAAATCTTCTTATTATTAACTTAAACACTATAGAAAGAATTGATTGGTGCTTAGTATGGATCCTCATGGGAGCAATAATCGTACTACAATAATCCGTAAACTTATTGTCAGGGTCTGAGTGCATTTTATTTTATAACTCCTAAAAAACATGGAGCCAAGTTCTTAATGATGCAATTGGATCCTCCTCCTTCTAGTATTTCCCTTCATCATCTTTAAATTGCTAGTTTATTATTGTACCCCTTGGAAGTCTTAAAGGAAGGATTTGTTAAAGGTTAGATTCCTTTGTTTGGTTCTTCTTGGATAAAAGGCCAGCTCTGCTAATTAATGTCTGGGCTTAAAAGACTTGAAAATCTATTATTCTAGAAGAGGTGTTTATTTTGAAGGAGAAATAGTTCATCTTTAAGTTCAATTTAAAGTTTAAGGCTTAGACGGTTCTAAATGGAGGTTCTTGGCACTTAAATGATCACCCTATCTTCCTCTATAAGTGGCAACCTAAACCACAAACATATAATTTGAAGAACCGAAAAATACTTGGTGGATTAATCACCATAACATTCCCTTAGAGTACTAGAAAACCAATTATTTTAGCTACATATCAAGCTTTATATGGAAGTCAATAGTTATGGATCAATCAATTTCCACCTTAAAAATCATCAATTATGCAAAGTTATATGTTTTAATAGATATTAACCAAGCTTTAGCTAAGGTTATTCCTTTGATGTGAATGGCTAAGAATGAAGAAGTTTTTAAGGATACCATTCTTATTATCTATCAATGGAGGCCCCAGCCTCACCATTTAGACATAAAGTGGAAACTCATAGGAAAGTGCTTCAAGATCGGCAACTATGATGAATTGGTGGATATTTAACGAGGTAAGGAAAATGTTAAAAAAACGGAAGGAGAAAAGCTTTTGAACTTTTCTCTGGAAGCTTAAATCAAATCAATAAAAGGGAGCTTGATTAAATGGAGAAGGAACATAAGAAATAGTAGGATTACAATAGAAATAAATGGACTTATCAATAAGAGGATTAAACTAGATCGAAGTTGTAAACTCACTTAATCTAGCTAAAGATAATTTACAGATTGAACCTTTTAATATGGCTTATGGCTAGCACTTATAAGTGTAATACATCTTACGTCTTTATAATGGATGATATTTTATATTTAAAATAAAATCTAATAGAAAGAAAAGGAGTTAAAGCTCTAAATTTGTTGTCCAATGATAGTCATATGCTAGAATACACGAGGACTAGTGAACAAATTTTGCTCAAGTATTCTATTTTTTAGTAAAAATCTTTGCTGATGGGTTAATTAGAGACCAAGCTCAATAAGGAATGGCTTAAGCATCTTGGTTTATTCAAGTAGCAAATGGTCTATTTTATCTAATCACATTGTATATCATTACGATAGAATTGTGATTGTTTATTATTAAAGAAATATTGGGGCATTAAACACCTCAATGAATGATCAAATAGTTCATATGAAATTGATTATTCTAGAATTAAATGTTAGGATCCAAACATCCTTTATCTATTATTCTAATTTCACCTTTCAAAAGTATATTTTGTGGAAAAAATTGTAAGACATTCACTCCATTACCCAACTTCCATGGTCATTAATAAGTGATTTTAACATCATTCGTTACCTATATGAAGCATATGGTAATGCAAGCATTAACAATTTTAATGATGATGTAGCAAACTATGTCTCAAAAATTAAGGTGACTAACTTTAAATATGAAGGGAACTATTATAGCTAGAGCATAAGTATCAACATTTTTGTTTAATAAGAAAGAGACTTAACCATGTAATGGTAAACTCCAACTGGTTCTTAAGTTTCCTAAATAGTAAGGCAAATTTAGGTGACCCCTAATTATCTTACCATCCTACAATTACTATAAATAACTTAAATATTAGGGTGAAAGTGAGATCTCAATTTAGATTTAATGATTACTTAACCATTGATCTAAGTATTCAAGATACTATTAAAAAGGTCTAAATGTTTTAATACAAGATCCTCCTTTATGAATATGTAATGGGAAGATCAAATGTATCAAGAGGGAACTTAAATCACTTAACTATAACAAATATACTAATACCAAATTGATTGTTACAGACTCTAGGGTTTAACTTGATAGAATTAAACACTCCCTTTATCTGGATCCTACAAATAAGACACACTAAAATGATAAGAAGAAAGCAATTCTTAAATATGCTAAGGCTTTGGAAGTTCAGCTCTCAATACTGAATTAAAGATTAAGAGTACAATGACTTTAAGATAGAGATAGGAAAACTTCCTAGTTCTATAGATCCTTATTTGTTAGGAAAAAATTTCGATATAATCACTTCTCCATAAATTAATGACGGATAGATAGTATCATTATAAGAAAAGCTACGGACTACACCTTTCAATTACTTTTTCTAGAGCTTTTATGACTATAGATCATATAAGTTCTTCAAATTTCGTATTGAATCCCTTTATTTTTGAAAAAAGCTCTAGTAAATGTGTAGCTTAGCTTAAAGCTCCATTAACCCTAGTAGATGTTGGTAATATAGTGTTCATCTTAGAACCTATCAAAGCATGCAAACTTACTAGCCTTCAAGGACTATTTTTTTAGAAGTCTTGGAATCAGATTAAGGTCATTGTCATATATGTAGTTTTGAATTTCTTTAATAGGGGTTACTTATTTAGAGAATTTAGTAAGACTTGTATTAGTCTTATTCCTAATATATCCTTAATCTCATGTTGCAACTTGATTTTTAAGCTGACATCTAAGTTATTTACTACAAAACTAAGGAATGCTATTAAGCCTCTAATCGATAAAACACACACTGCTTATATTTAAAGAAGAGATATAGGGGACAACATACTATTAGTTCAAGAAATTTTCAAGAACTACATAAGGGAAAATTATCTTAAATGTTACGCTATCAAGGTGGAGCTTATGAATTAGTATAATTAAGTAGAATGGTCCTTTAATTTCCTACCCACACTTTACAAGTATTCAAATTTCTTACAAAGTATGTTGATTAAATACATCAATACATTTCTATAATGTCTTACAATATTTTAATTAATGGCTCTACTATTAAATTGATCACAAGTGAAAAGGGAACTAGGAAAGGGGATTTCATATCTGCTTACCTCTTTGCCTTTTTTTTAATGGAATTCCTATCAAGACTGATAAGACAATGCGTTAGTTTGAAAACAAAGTTCAAGTATCACAATATATATAAGAGGTTGAGTATTTATAATTTATCCTTTGTTGATGACCTCTTGATCTTTATTATAGCTAATCGTCATTCAATTAAAAGGAACTGATGAATGCCTTGTATACTTTTAAAATTATCTCAGACTTGTTTATTAATAAGAAGAAAAGTTATTTTTTTATTTAGTTATCTACTATTCATTACTAGTTCTCTTTCATCACTTGTTTAAAAGAAAATGACCTCGCATTTACTTACTTGGGCATTCCATTTTTATATAAGAGGTTATCCTGTATAGATTTTCTTCCTTTAATTACTAAAGTGAAGCAAAGAGTAGATAATCGGTGCAACAAGGCATTGTCATTTGAAGGAAGAGTTTAATTAAATAGTATTGTATTGAACTCTTTGTACTTACATTAGGCACCTCACATTACTCTTACATCTTCTTTAGTAAAAACCATAAAAAGTATTATGAGAAATTTCTTATAAACAAACACTTTTAACTCTCCTTACACATAAAAGTTAGGTTAGAAAACAATCTGTTAGCTAAGAAATGAAAGGGCATGATAGTAATCCCCATGAAGAAAATTAGTACATCACTTTTGATCAAAAGCAGAGATTATTAAGTGATAAGGAATCCTTTAGTTCAAATGGACGAATTCTTACCACTTGAATTAATAGGATTTCTAAATTCGTAATCCAAAATAAGATGCTTCACAGACAATGATTCATTTGATGAGACTAAGAGAATAGGTGAGGAATTGGTCAAAAACAAGATAGATGTTGGCAGCACCATACTTTAGACTATTTTATGGGGTGATTTGGATCCCATGTTAAAGCAAGACATATTTATTCATCTAAGGACACAAATTCCATTCTATGCTACTATAAAACAAACGATCTTGGATAGTGAATTGAGCCTTGATCAATAGAACCAAGAGAGGTTGAAAATGATGTTAGAAGGGAAATTGAGACCCTTTAATTCAGGTGATTGTACTCTATAGGTTAAAAAATCCATTGGAATATAGACTAATAAGTCTTTTAGAGATTCCTTGAGGGAAAGGAACTTAATTGTTCCTGGTTCAAAGTTGTTTGGTTCCCTAAGGAAATTCCAAAATTAAGTTTTATTTTACAATTGGCAATTTATGGTAGGCTATCAACTAAAGGTAGAATGATTAGTTCTACCTCCTCCATATACTACAAGAAAAATGTTGAATTGCGACGAAATATTACTGACGGTATGAAAACTGTTACAATTACCTACCGAAAATGCATAGCCGTCGGGGAAGATGGTTGTGGAGAAAAATTGTTGCGACGGTCCAATATTCCGTCGCTGAATGTTGTGGAGGAAATTTACCGACACACTTTTCGGTTAGTAAAGTGGTCGGTAAAAACGTCGGATTCATGCCCTTCAGTTAAACCAAAACGACGTCATTTTTAAAAACTAATAAACCCTCCTCTTCCTCCTTTCTTCCTCTCCAGCGCGCAGACCTACCTTTCCTATTTCCTTCTTCCTTCTCCTTATGGTTCTCCTCTACTCTTCTCCTCCATCACCGCCGCCTGTCGTCAAGTCGTCTCCTCCAACGCCGCCAATCTCCGATAGGTAAGTCCCTTCTCCTCCCTCCCCTCTTTCTCCGATAGATGTGCTTGTGGAAACGCATTTAAATAGAAATAGTACATTCAATACTTTTCAATTCTAGGAAATGCATTTATCTCATTATTTAGAAAGAAAAA
>JAOSBK010000002.1:38167304-38177432 GCA_027568895.1 Erythroxylum shatona
ACGCCTATTTGGTGAATTTTCTTGAAGTATGCGATACCTTGTGATATAATGGAATGTCAAAAGATTCGATTAGGATGAGGCTCTTTTCTTTTATACTAAGGGATAGAGTCAAGGCATGGTATCACTCCTTAAACCTTACAAATATCATGACACGGGAGAAATTGGTCCATGCATTTTTAGATAAGTACTTCCCCTCTATCAAAGATGACTGGGTTAATAAAAGAGATCACAAATTTTCAACAAAATGATAGGTAGTCACTATAGCAAGCGTGGGAGCGTCACAAGGACTTCCAAAGGAGATGTCCTCAACATAATCTACTAAAGGAATTTCTCTTATAAACATTCTATCATGAAGTTCATCAACCCATGAGGGAAACCATAGATACAGCTTTTGGAGGACCCCTTATGTAGAAGATAGTTGAATAAGTGGAGGATTTAGTAGAAGAGCTGGTAAGCAACTATTATCTTTTGACGTCAGACAGAAATAGACAGCAGTCGATTTTTCAAGATCATACAGGAGTCATTGCTATCAATTTAATGACAACAATGCAAGCTGAGATTGATAATTTAACAAGACAGCTGAACAGCCTGTAATACTCTTAATTTGCTCCAAATAGGGCAATTCAATATGCAAGTGAGTTATGTGGAAAAGTTAATCATGTTACTGCTATTTTTTTTTTCATCCAAAATAACAATATGGAGCAACTTAAATATATAAACACACAATTCAATTGACAAGGAGGAAAGAACCTTTATTATAAAACTTATAACCCTAGGTGGAGGAACCATATAAAATTTTCTTGGTCAAACAATAAGGGTAATCAACTATGGAATTAAGGGCCACCTGGATTTAAACAAACTAATTCCAATACTAATGAATCCAAGTTGGACAAGATCGTGGACAAGCTCATAAGTATGGATGAAGCTCATAAGAGGTTGTAAGGGAAGATCATAAGCATTGATGAGGCCTAGAAGAGGCTAGAAGGGAAGTTCGAGCAAGTAACTAAAAAAACCATGCCTCATCCATTCATAACTTAGAGGTCCAAATGAGTCAATTGGCCAATGGGTTATCTATGAGAAATGTGGGGAGTCTCCTGAGCAAAAATGAAGCAAACCCAAGGGATTAACTTAAGGCAATCACACTTATAAGTGAGAAAGAGCTTAAGCAATTAGTAGAGAAACAATATGAAACCCATCTAGAATAAGACAAAGAAAAGAAGGAGCATGTAGACATGAGTAAGTCACGGCATGGTATGCCTCCACCATATCCACCAAAGATTCCTTTTCCTTAAAACTTAATAAAGAACAAACTGGATATATATTTTGCAAAGTTCACAGAAAAGTTAAAAACTTTGCAAATTAATTTATCTTTTAAGGCGCCATTAGAACATATGACCTAGTATGCAAAGTTCCTTAAAGATATATTAATAAAGAAGCAGAATAGGGAAGAGAATCAAACGATAGCACTAACTAAAAGTTGTATCTCTATTATCACTAATCATATGCCTTCTAAGCTGAAGGACCTAAGAAGCTTCACAACACCCTCTATGGTTGGTGAATTAGAATTTTTAAGGTGTTTATGCGACTTAGATGCAAGTATAAATCTTACGCCTTTCTCAATCATTAGGAAATTAGGCCTTAGTGATATGAAGCCAACTTCAATTCTTATTTAGTTGATAGATTGACCCATAAAGAAACCGTTTTGTGTGATAGAAGATGTTATCGTAAAGGTAAAAAAGTTCATTATTCTTATGGATTTCATCGTATTAGATTTCAAAGAGGATAGGAACTATCAAATAATTATTAGACAACCCTTCATGTACACTAGAAAGCATTCATAGATGTTTATAAATGTGTAGTTCAGTATGAACAAAGAATTGAAACATCTGAAATGATATAGACATAATGGAAGACTATATTAAAGAGCAAGAGAAGGGCTGCTTCAAAGAAGTTATGGGGAATAGGTGACAAAGGATATAGAGTTTGTGCAATATATGGAATTCCCTATTCAAGAAGTTGACACGAAAAAGTGGATGATGCTGATTGCAGAAGATGGGTAATTCACCTTCTTAAAACACAAAATGTTCGATTCCATAAAATATTCATAGGATTTTGTCATTCCTAATTACGTTGACAGTTTGTTATCGAAAAGAGCATTAAAAATTACTTGGATTATTTAGTTTGACTGATTATATCCTTTTCATTATCTTACAATATGTAACCTATATACAAGCTACAAATTTTCCTTGTAGAGAAAAGGGTGGTAGAATCCTCTTATAATTGATCCCGATTGAGTTTTAAACGATGAGTGGCTCAGCTAAAAACCATAACTTAGAAAATTTCACTAGTTAGGTTTGTTTTTGAATTATAGAATTAGGGTTTTTAATTACAAATATTTGGAGTAGTTTGGATGATTAAATTACTTGTTTTTAAAGTTCATATGATTAGGGAAGCAAGTTTAGAGGTCACTTACAGAAATAATGACAAAACAAGACAAAGAGGTCGAAATTCCAATATGTCACAATCGTGACATGTGGCTGGCCATAAAGGACATATGATTTTAACCTCTTAATATTTCACCCCTTCTTTTTCATTCCTAATCCCTTATATTCACTCTTCCCCTCATTTTACACACATCACTTATCTCTTTAAGCCTTAGCACACCAAAAACCTTAGATTTTGAATCTCTCTTGCATCTTTCAACCAGATTTGCTTCCCTCTTACACATAACTTGTATTTTACACACAATTATTGCATTCTTTAAGAGATTTCCATAAGATTTGGTTCTAAATTTATCCATTCACATTATAGGGGTGTGTTTTGGTGTATTTTGTTGTGTTTTTAGTCTATTTTGCATATTTACACATCGTAATAGAGTTAAGAATCAAGAAAAGTGCAAAATGCTCACAACCAAAAAGGAAAGCACAAGTAGCTAGGAGAGGTGCACAGAATAGGGTTGTGAACTTTGGAGCACCTTTTTGGATATTCGAAAGATGAAGGTATTAAATTCCAAACCCTTCACTCTAGTAATGTTAGTGCACCTAGTTACTTTGATTTTGATATCTTAGACAATCTTGGAATGAAGGATTAGGTTAAGCATTTGAGTTATAAATTTGAATGGGACAAATTTAATAATTTCAACTATGTTATGTATCCAAAATTGACCCTACAATTTTATACTTCTTTATAATATGAGTTGTGTGATCTAACTGAATTTTGATTTTGTTTACAAGGTCAACCATATCAATCGAATTATGAAAGTTTGTTGGTGGATTTCCAAAATCAAATATAATTCATACATATGATAATTTTCATGCTCAGAGCTACTAGGTTTAATTGACTAGGTTAGATAACTTTAATGTTAAGAATGCTCATAATAATGTTATTTGTACTCTTGAACACCTATTACTCATAAGTTTATGTGTCATATAGTCTTTGATAAAGTGGAAAGTAACAATAAAAATTACTCATTTTGTGGATAATAATGTTAAAGTTTGCACAACTAATCATATTTTTAATACTGTAACTACTACTCTTAAAAAGAAAAGTAGTTATCTTGGCATAGGATATGGTTGATTATTATGGTGTGAATGTTGATGGACTAACCATTTTAATCATACCCATCTAAACAGAGCTGAGATCTTTATGGTCCATCATATGGAACTTCGAGATGTCAGCTCCAAAACACATGTGAAACACAAGACCAGGTAGGCTAGTTCAAGATCTACACCACCACAGAAGTTAACTTAAGACTCAACCAGTGAAGAGACAGAGGATGATGAAAAGGCAGGTTGTGAGACAGTCCTTAATATGGTTTATGACAACAAAAAACTGTTGAAGGAGATGGCATAAGAACAACGACGACAATGATGAGACATCAATAAGATCTTTAGATACATTGTTGATTAGGGTGTTCATATTCTGTCTCCAACACCGTCACCACCTCAATCACCTTAATGAGTTTCATTATCTTACCTTTCCCTATGTTAGTTCTTATGACTTTTATATATAGGGTGTTTGTTCTACATTGAGGACAATATGTAGTCCAAGCATGGGGAGGTTTATGCATTGGCATGTCAGGGGTGCGAATGTTGCAACCATATTGTTAGTTTTTTATTGGGTTGACATTATGTAAAGATATGTTGCATATGTTTGAATTATGTGAATATGTCAATGGCAATAATTTGATGGAGTTAGTGTAGCTTTGAACAGAGTCATTAAATTTGTAAAAACATATTGATTTGTGAAATTTATGTTTTAAGTACCTTTGATTGAACATGTTAATTAGGATATGGCATTCATCTTGTTCACCTTAGGAAATTAATTATATGCATTTATAATGATAATTCAATTGAAGGAGTTAGCATCATTAGTAAGCTTTTCATGAGGATGATTGACTAAAAACAAATAAGGTAGGCTAAGTAATTAGAAAATTATGTGTTAAATAGATAACTATTTTGCTAGCCCTTTTTGAAACAAATTAGGTAAAGAATAGAGCTAGTAGCCAATTCATAATGTGATATAGTTGAGTAAATCGGAGAATTCACGACAAAATGTTTGTCTTGCATAAAAAGTCTAGGATGACATTTCAACCAAGTTAAATGATAAAAATGTGGCCTAGTTGAGTAATTAGGGTATATTCACCAAAATATTTTTGCCTTTGGGTCAAAAGACTAGGTTAATGTTAAAGAAATTTTAAAAAATAGTGTTTCAATAAATAAAGCCTACAGATCTTTGAAAATAGCAAGAATTTTCATGAAGAGATACTTAGTGATTGTTGCATTTTCTATTGATTACTAATTATGAAAGGTGAATGAATGAGGTGTTATTGTTTTGATTAATATGTTTATTCAGTTCAAAAGTGCTTAACCATGAAAAGCATAAGTTAATATGTTGGCACAAATTGAATGATTAAAGTTTGGGGTTAAGATGATTCCATGAGATTTGCACCATTATCTCATTATTGCATGTTAAACGAAAGTGTGCTTATGTGTTTTGTGTTTCGTTTGGTTTTTTTGGTTTTTGTCTTTGCGTGAGAGCAAGCAAAAGTTTTAGTGCGGGGATGTTGATAGATGTAATTTATATTAAGTTTTAATATATGTTTTAGTATGTGTTTAGGTGTTTGCTAGATGATTATCACATGTATAGGGTTAGAATTATGTTAGTGTGATTGTTTGTTTATATTTTAAGTGTTATGTGGGTTAGAGCATGATTTTAGATGTTAATCTTATATTTCTTGAGGTATTTGATGTGTTTGTTAGTGATGGAAATTAAATAAGTGAAGAAAGAAGCAATCTAGAGCACATTAAGTGGTGAGAACTTAGTTATTCAGTGGATAACTTCACATTAACAAATGAGTAAAACTTGCTCAATACCTACTCAATTATAAGGGCCCACGTTACATGAACATGTTATTGTTAATGAAAGAATAAATTGTTTCTTTTGTTGCCTAAAAAGATCACTTTATTCCCTTATAAATATTCAAGTTATAGTTTGAAATTATGCTATTGCCTTATTAGTCAAAACTTGAAGCAATATTATCCATTTTGATGTGTAATTAAATTTTTTTACCACAAATTTACAACAATGCCATTTTATTTGACAATATAAATTCTATAGCCTTAATAAAATGACAACAATAATTGTACTTTTACCTATGCTTTTCTTTGTTACCTATTATCATTTTTGCTGTAGTGTAAAAACTTTTCTACTTTGGCTTTTGTTCAGTGTGTATTTTATAGTTAGGTTGTTTTTTGCTCATTACATATGTTATTTCATTATATTACAATGACTTATATTTTGACAAAAGAATCTACAATCCTTGTTAGTACTAATTATTGTTTGGCCAGCAGAAAAAAACAAAAAAAGCTTACCTAACATGGCCGTCATTATTCTAGACTTAAACGACCAAGATTCCCACAAAAAGTAAATCCACGTGCCTGACAAGGTACTATAAACAGCAATGTATACACATGAGCCAGATGTTTCTCAGAAAGAAGACAGCAGATTGTCCAAGTAATCACGCCCCAGGTCCTCGAACTCTACCATTTCAAAGCCACTGCCTGGTATCTGATCATAATCACTAACCATTCTCTTCCTTGAAGATTGCTCAGCCATTGAAAACTCATTGCTCTGATCTTCCCAATTTCTTGACACCCTTTTTCTGGGACTTGTTTCCTTGTGAATGCCTCCAACTCCTGAGGTAGAAGTTTCAGTACTTGCACGAGAAAGTGTCCAAGAGGCGTCTGAACTGGTCAGGGAATCAAAAATACCTGAAGCCTTAGCAACTGTCTCGAGTGGGAAGTTGAGATATGCCTTAGGGCCTCTGATTCTCAAGGCAGCTTTATCATAAGCTAAAGCTGCTTCTTCAGCTGTTTCATAAGTACCAAGCCAGACTCGAGCACCTTTCTTCGAGGAGTCCCTTATCTCCGCTGCATACTTACCCCAAGGTCTTCTCCTCACTCCGCGATAATGTTTGGTCGCCACTTTTTGTAGTTCCATAGCTTTCTCTTCTGAGCTTAAGCTACTGTTTCTGAAGCTCTGTCCGCCATTATGCTCTATGTTGTTGATTTCAGGAACATTTCCGTCAAGTAATTTTTCCCATGTGTCTGCTCCCATAGAAATCCACCTGCCTAGACTTGGCAGTCTTTCTAGAATGTTCATCGGCTCGTCTTTTCCATCAAGACTAGGCATTTCTTGCCATGGCTCTGACATTTTTATTTCATTAGTTCTGTTTTCCTTATCT
This sequence comes from Erythroxylum shatona, assembly GCA_027568895.1. Lineage (NCBI taxonomy): Eukaryota > Viridiplantae > Streptophyta > Magnoliopsida > Malpighiales > Erythroxylaceae > Erythroxylum > Erythroxylum shatona. The sequence continues at coordinate 38,174,050 of JAOSBK010000002.1, forward strand.
CCTTTGTCCACCTCAAAGAAGCTTAGCCAAACATTCTCCAACATTGATTCTGATTCTCTGGGGTGAAGATCACTTTGTTGAGCCATATCGCTACTCTTGGATACGAAAGGGGAGAAGGAAAATTGTCATTTGAACATATTTAAACATACGCGAGTAATCTTTTAACAGCTCATCTACTACGCCTATGCCACGCCATCAACGAGTTAACCAGTTGGAGACTTGTGTTTTAAACCATTGACTTCCTAAAGTTATTGAAGATATTATTGTTTGAACACCAAGAAACGAGGAGGTTTCCATATTTTAAGGCTTCTGCGTTGACTTGAGCATATGTCGTAATGTAGAAATCCTTTTACGCGGCTTCGTCTACGTAGATACTTATGTACTTCGTTTCTTGTTGGAAAGCGTTTCGGTACAGTCTCTTGAGTTTCCTTTTTCTAATAAACCATCATTTTAGATTCCGGTGGAGATTGTGATTTATTTTTGGTAAATTTAGGTGTGATTTAATACAACAGGATTATAGGGATGGACCTTTGAACTTCTGTCCTGAGCTAGACCTTAACAACATTAAACATCTATTTCCAGTGGTCCTCAACAATTACACAAAATGTTGACAAATAAAGGATAGAGGGCATGCAAAGTTTAATATTTCTCCTATAGCATATAAGGATTGGTTTATGTACCACAGTCAATTGGGCACATGTAGTTTAGTGATATAATTATTTAAGTTATTTTTATCTTATACATATTAAAATATATATTATAAAGTTAATTTCATAAATATATATCGAAAATAAAATTATGACGAGATCATAATTGTGAGATTCATATGATATTTATGTGTTATCCATAAATTGTTCCCAATAATTATTCTATCGAGATTGAACATTAATAAAGTATAAAAACACTATCACAAGATTATGCTTCTTCCTTATGAATTAATCGATCTTATAGACTAAAGTATAGAAAAACTTAAACAAACTTGTTGGTGTTTGCTAAAGAACAAGTTTAGTGAACTAGCCTCATTTGAGAATTCTATTTAGATCACTACATGTATATCTATGAAAATTTTCACTGTGATGATTGCATAAATAATCAATTAATTTGGGATCATTAAAGCATTTCATATAGAGATTTTTTTGTTTTAATGCTACTTTTGATCTATTATAGCAAAGCTAGTTCAAGTTGTAGACATTGGATACAACAACAACAACACCCAATATAAATCCCACTAAGATACGGGGTCTGGGAGGTCTTGTAGTATGAAACCTTGCCTTTAACTAATAGAGAGGTTGTTTCCAAATAGCATGAAATACATAGAGGTAGTTGAGTAATCAATATAGGATTCACCATTCTAAAGTAATTAGAGAGAAAGTTCCATGGTTCTCAATTAGTATTGATTTGAGAAATCCTTAGTCAAAGTGAAATGATAGTTTGAAACGAGTTTTTAGATGTCATTAGTTAAATCAATTACTAATGCTAGAGAAATAATATTATTTGACTCTAACGGAGTAGACATTAATTTCATACTTTATGTCTAATCAAAATATTGTATGATGAAATGATTGAATTATAAAGAAATAATAATGTTCAAAATGGTTAGTTAAAACTACTTTGATATTTCCAAATATTTAGGTAGTCATAATGCATTATTAGATACCAATTTTGATCTATTAAGGGGTTTAATTTACCTAATCCTAAATATGATTTAGGCTTATAATATGTATTTGTTGCCAACATATTTAGAAACCAAATGAATTATACATAAAGGACGAGAAGAAGAAATAAAACATTTTAATCAAAGAGAACCTTATTATAAAGTTTGAAAAAATGTATGATCAAATATGAGATATTTAATAAATAAGGACCAATACAAGATACTGAATCTTATTTGGTCACATTGGATTTAATTAGAATTAATTATAATTATAAATAAAGTTTAATTCAAATTAAAAATTTTATTTTAATTTAATTGCTAAATAGAAAAACTATTATAAATAGGCTTAGGCTCCAAGAGAGCTAACACTTCATACTTCTCTCATCAACAATTATATTCTCTCAGCATGGTTTGTAGATATTGTTAGAAGCTAGACATGTATACGGTTATGATGGTTGAGATAAGATAATTTCATAAATAGTTTGACAAAAATGATAAATAAATGATTAAGCTTCACAACAAGGTACTAATTATGATTCATGCTTTATTATGTTTTTATGCATTAATCTTATTATAGAATTTAAATGATCTTGACATTTGAAAAATCAAATGAAATTTTGGTTCTTATTTCGTTATACGAATCAAATCCCGCCTTGATTTTCATATAGGGGTATCAGAGATTTTAATTTTATAACTTGATTAAAATTATTTGTTTGTTATTAAAAATTTTTGAATTGATTGTACAAAAGTTGCAAACCCTAACCCTAAAATGAAATTGAATTTACATAATAATACGAAAGGTTATTATTGATGTCCTCACAAACCCTAATTATAAATTGAATTAGATTTAAATTCTAAAATTTAAAAAGTCCATATTGTAAGTCAAAGTTTAGAATATTAAAACCTTATAATTTGAAAAGTTTCAAATGAATGCACATAAATCCTTAAACTAGCCATTTTAATTTCATTTAAATGTTAATGGAATAATCCTACTTTAAAAATTTGAAAACTTCATATTTTAAGGAACTCATCCCTTTAGAGATCTAAATTTTAGTTCAACAGATTCATAAATGCCGTCACATAATTTCAATTTTAGAAACCCACATAAGAACTAAAAATGTGACATTGAAATCCAACCATTTAATAATAAAAATGGTGATACTACAACTTGCCTAGTCAACTAAATTATGTTAAGTTAAAGATATCTATTGAGGTTTGGGATATATAAGGACTTATGGTTGAAGGTGCTTACGGAGGACATTGGGGTTTCGTTGCTGAGGGTTGGATTTGATTGGTATGAGAGAATGGATTATGAAGCAAATGCAGAAAATGGCAGTGAAGCTGTTATGGAGTTTATGTTGGGCCCCGATTCGCAGTAAGCATATTTTCGTAATTTTTGAAGTTTAGATTGATTAATTTGTTTTAGTTAGAATAATTTGGGATTTTAGTGCTTAGTTAATGATAATAAATTGAAAGGATTTAGTTAGAATTATAATTTTGAGAAATTCTTAGAAATTAAATGCATAAGTTGTTGTAGAATTATTTTAGGAAGTTGCTTAGGTTTTTAAGGCTTAAGGTTTAGAAAAGATGGGCTTTTATCCCTTTTAAATGTTATTAAATGAAGAGGAAAGGAAATCAAAGTGAGGGAGTCATATGAATTAGTGTCATGGACGAAAATTGCAAGGAAAGATTAGTAACCTAACAAAACTACGTAGTTTTAGTGTAGGTA
>JAOSBK010000002.1:38205371-38224835 GCA_027568895.1 Erythroxylum shatona
GTTCACATATCTTTTGTATTTTGGAATATTCTTGAAACATTCGTGTATTGGGGGCTTGAAATGCCCACTAAAGCTTGATAAAACTACGATCTTTTGATACTAATGGTTTATGATTTTGCTTCTGGCTATGATACTCAAGGTTACGTTGGGGAAAAAAATTGTGTACTGATTTCAAATATATTCTGGGTTGATGTGAGTTGATTTAAGCAAAATTGTCTTCTGGAAAGTTGTATATGATTTTTCCAGCTTTCCAATAATATAAAGTTTGTAAGATTTGGAGATCATAGTAGAAAGTTATGATCATTTGAAGTTGGTACTGTTGCATAGGGTAAACTTTCAGGACAGCTGCATTGATTTCAACTTTTAACCCATATAGAGGTGAAAATAGTTTATGAGGTCTTCATGGAAGTTTCAGGTCTAGAAGTTTTATTTAAAACGGTCTAATAATGACCTCAATCTAAAATTTGTAGTGAAAGTTATGACCTTTTTATTGCTTCGTCTTAGTTTTACGCTTTAGTATGACGTCAGCAATTCGTCTCAAGACATTAGCAACGTCTTAGTTTGGACAAAACATCTTCTGGTCCAAATTTGATCCTTTAGAAGATAGAATTGGTCTTTAAGGTCTTCATAAGGGTTGTAGATCTTGAAGTCTTCTTTCTATTCATCCAAAGAAAAACTGAATCCGTGTTCTATAGAGAAAGTTATAACAATTTTTTCAATTCATCTCATGACATCAGCAATTCGTTTCATGATGTCAGCATCGTCATAGTTTGGCCAGAACATTTTTTTGTCCAAATTTGATCCTCTAGATGATAGAAATGGTCTTTAAGGTTTTCATGAGAGTTATAGATGTTTAAGTCCTCTTTTTATTAATACAAAGAACACCTGAATCTGAGTTCTATACAAAATGTTATAATCATTTTTTCAATTCATTTCATGACATCAGCAATTCGTCTCATGATGTCAGGATTGTCTTAGTTTGGCTAGAACGTCTTCTGGTATAAATTTGATCCTCTAGATGATAGAATTGGTCTTTAAGGTCTTCATAAGAGTTGTAGATCTTGAAGTTTTGTTTCTATTCATTCAATGAACACCTGAATCCAAGTTCTTTACAGAAAGTTATAACCGTTTTTCCAATTCATCTTATGACATCAACAATTTGTCTCATGACGTCAGCGTCGTCTTAGTTTGACTAGAACATCTGCTAGTCCAAATTTGATCCTCTAGATGATATAATTGGTCTTTAAGGTCTTCATGAGAGTTGTATATCTTGAATTCCTCTTTCTATTCATCTAAAGAACATCTAAATCTGAGTTTTATACAGAAAGTTATAACCATTTTTCCAATTCATCTTATGACATCAGCAATTCGTCTCGTGACGTCAGCATCATCTTAGTTTGGCTAGAACGTCTTCTAGTCCAAATTTGATCCTCTAGATGATAGAATTGGTCTTTAAGGTCTTCTTGAGAGTTGTAGATCTTGAAGTCCTCTTTCTATTCATCTAAATAAAACCTGAATTCGAGTTCTATACAGAAATTTATAACGATTTTTCCAATTCATCTCATGACATCAGCAATTCATCTCATGACGTCAGCGTCGTGTTAGTTTGGCCAGAACATCTTCTAGTCCAAATTTGATCCTCTAGATGATAGAAGTGGTATTTAAGGTCTTCATAAAAGCTGTAGATCTCAAGGTCCTCTTTCAATGGTTTAAAAATGAAATAAATCCAACGTTTGTAGCAAAAGTTATGGCATTTGCGTCAAGACATGTACAATACGAGTAAAGGCATAAAAATGTTAGATTCTTTTGGCCATAACTTCCTCATCCGACACCAAAATGAAGTGATTCTTAAAGCAATGCATTTCTAACATTTGTGCCTATCTCCCCACAAAAATTTGTATCTTTTGGAGTTGACTTGGATAGGTTTGATGGAGAGAAAGTAAGGGGTCGGTTGGGAGAGCCTAATTGGTGCATGTACATGCTTTAGTTTTCTAAGTATATCTCGAGCTGTAGGGCTCCGATTGAGATGATTCTTGCTTCAAAACGAACTAGAGATTCATAACTGCAATTTCTTTGATGAAGTCAAATTGTAATTTTAGTGTTTGATTAGTGTGGGCACTCCACTCTTATAGGATGATGGTTATTTAGGGTTATTGGAAATAACCTTACAAGGTAGCACGCAAGCCCAAGGTTTATCACTCCTGATGTTGGGCTCCGAAAATGGGGTCCAACAAGGGGGATCCATTATCACCCTACCTCTGTATAATACCAATGGAGGTTTTGATAAGAATGATCAAGAAATAAGATGAGAATTCCACATTAAATATAAGGCCCAAATGATCACTTCCTTATCCTTTGTAGATGATCTTATACTATTTATTAAGGTAGACTTTACCCCAATTTTTATCCTGATGAGGACACTACAAAATTTCAAGGATCTATCAAGACTGGATATGAATAGAGAAGATAGTTAATTAATCATTGTAGGGGCTTATGCAGGCTTGTTGGCTTCACTAACTAGCCTAAGCTGGGGCAATCCATTCATTTTCCACTTGGGCATCATTATTACTACCAAATGGCCAACCTAATTTGACTCCAATCCACTGTTGGAGAAAATAGAAAACAAGATTGGGAATTGGAAGGACAAGACACTTTCAATGGTAGCAAAAATCTTATTAGTAAACTCAATCTTAGGGAACTTGTATGTTTATTCAACATCCCACTTGTGGTTCCTCAAGAAATTGATAAAAGCCAATAAGATCTTAAAGAACTTAATCTAGGGAGGAATGGGGCAGAGTGGCTTTATAGCAAAGATTAGATGGATTAAATTGTGTAAGTTAAAAATGAAGGTGGCTTTGGCATTCTGTGTCATCAGAACTTCTAATCAAGTTCAAAGATGGACCTATTATCTAGCTTCCTTATGAATTTAAAAGTAAATTATTACCCTAAAAGGCACTCATAAGTTGCCATTTAGTTATAAGATTAGGAGTGGATCCATAACCTCTTTCTAGTATGATAACTGGTCCTAATTGGAACCATTATCTAAACATTAGGAACTTATATAACTAATTAACCAAATTCCACAGGAGGCTACAATTCAAGAAGCCCTCACCATACACCATAACTTTACTTGGCTTATTAGTAGCATGGAGTTTGCTCATTAACCTATCACCCTACTTGCGAGACTAAATAAAATGGAAAGGTCACCTTTCTAAAATCTTTAAGACTCATTCTTACAAGCAGCTAATTAGAACACACTTTCCTATAGTTCATTAGTATAAGCTAATATGGTTCCAACATGCATGCACTAGAGCTGCAATATGCTTATGGTTACTACTTAATGGAAGATTTATTACTAGAGATTGGTTAAAAAAATTTATGAACATTGTGTTCTCTGTGGCAATGAAGAGGAGACCAGGGATCACCTTTATTTTACCTGCACCTATTCCAAATTTTTTTGAAGGAAAATTATAGAGCTCTATTAGCTAACACTAGACATCTTCAAGTTGCAAGAAATCTTAAAATGGTGTTATAGGGAAGTAAATAGAAAGGACTGAGAATGGACAATCTTCAAAATTGGCCTTGGATACACAATTAGAGCAATCTAGTTACTAACATCTGGGATAATCAATGGAATATGGGAGAAGCTCATTGCTCCAAAACTAAACATTGTACGCACTAAGGACTAAGTAAGTAGATTGAAATGAGGAACTAGGGCATAAAAATTGGTTGGAGAACACCTGCGAAATGTTTCTATGAAACAACAAAGCCAGATGGATAACAATTGAAATAGATTGTTGGGTTGGATAAGAAACTATAATCTATTTTGTTTAGGATGCTCCAATATCCTGTAACATTGGCAGTGTCCTGGCCGAACAATAAGATATTTGTTAACAGTTCTACATAATGGAACGGACTCATTTTTTGCGTTGTACTGCTAAATCCCATTACCTCCTCTCTTAGGTATGTTCAACATTGTTAAGTCCTCTGTACCTCCTCACCTAGGTATGTTTCATGTATCGTTTGGTAGTAGAGTAAAGGGTTAATTACCAAAAAAGCCCAAATTTTATTCAAATTTACAGTTATAGTCTGAACTTTAAAAAATAGCAATAAAATGTCCAAACATTTATTTTTTTAATTATAGCCTAAACTTCAAAAAGTGACAATAAAATACTCAAACTTTCAATTTTTTTTAATTATAGCTTGATGTTATTTGTTGTTCTTCTGATGCCCTCAGTCGGTCCTTTGTTTTCTATTTGTTCTTCTGATGCCCTAAACTACTCTCATGTTACAGTATACTACTTTAGTAAGCTTTTCGTTTTTAGTTCATTCTCCTAACACCCTTGGTGTGAGTGTGTTGGGGCTGCGTAATCTAAAAATCGAAGGGTGAGGACATCAATAAAACAAACTCAAATCGAAGGAAAAATTGAAATAAAAAAATAAGGTTGTCGGGACTGTGTAATCTGATTTAAGTCATTTTTAAACAACAATGTCATTTTAATTATGTTATTAAACGATATCATTTTATTCATATTCATTTGTTGTGTTAATTTTGGCTAACACGTATTAATAGTTAAGGTTTCTGAAACACGTGGCAACTTATGTCAGAAAGCTTAGAAAACACTAATGTTAGACTATAATTGCAAAAAATTAAAAGGTTGAATATTTTATTGCTAGTCGTTGAATTTCAGGCTATAATTGAAAAAAATTGAAAGTTTAAGACTTTTATTACTATTTTTTAAAGTTCGGGCTATAATTAAAAATTTAACGAAAGTTTAGACTTTTTTTTATAATTAACCCTAGATTAAATAATGAAGTCAACGTAATAAAATAAATCCCTTTCAAATTCGTATTATTTGTATGAAAATAAAGGAAATTTCCAAAATCACTACAAAAAAGGACATATTCCACTTTTTTTTTTGGTCAGACATCATGCTAAATTGTATCACTAGCTTATAACGTTATTAATACCTTCATCTTAGGTGTATTCTTCCGGTCATTTCCTGCAATCAATACTATGTAATAAGAAATTTGCATTTATTTGGCGATACATGTCATGTGTAGCACAAGTAACAATATAACATGATTTGATTCAGATTTGAAAGTGCAAGACGTGATCAAAATCCCAAATAGGAATAGCCCAAAAAAGAAAAAACTAAAGGTGCCACAAGGATTAGATATTAAAGAACTGAAGTATATCATCGTAATATTTTCATTATATTTTGACAAAGGAATTTACAGTTAATTTACAGGGAAGAATGACAATTTAGCAATCTAAGGTGCATAAGATAGGGAGTTAAGATGGAAAAGTATGTTCATGCCATTAATTCGCTGGCTGAATGTCTTAACTAATAAGCTATAACCGACAATAGCTTAAAGAAAAAAATGGATCCAGCATTAAATTCCTAACTACAAAAGTTGGCAGCTTCTAAACTTTCAAGTTATAGTCAAAAAATAACCAAATAAAAGTTATTCCATATATGCGAAATTTTAAATTCTTTGTATTTGCTAGCAGTCGTCTGTAATTGGTAGCGAGGCCATCATTCATAAAAAGCTGAAAATCCGGCCAAATAGGGAAAAAATCGTTGGACATAATAATAAGCATGTATTTAACTTTTCAGAATATATCTATTTATCTTGTACTTGGCCAATGAAATGAAAATGTGTTCTGGTCTATGTTTATATATAGAGCCAAACCGCTCTATATTACAATACGTTAAGCGAAGATAAAAAATTTCGTGTGAGATGGGAAATTGTCTATACTATCTTCTTCTCAATTTGTTATTGTTGAGTGTTATTTCGGATGCTGAAGGACCTCAAAGGGCAGCCAATACCTCGGTGACTGCCATTTTAGTGTTTGGAGACTCCACAGTGGACCCTGGAAACAATGACTACTGGCCTACTCTTGTCAGGGCCAATTTTCCACCTTATGGCAGAGACTTTCCTGACCATTTTCCGACAGGGAGGTTCTGTAATGGACGCCTAACGACCGACTTTGTGGGTGAGTTGTATATTTAACGTAACTGAAACGAAGGTGCTTCATTGCTCAACATATGTACAGGTTACCAATTGTCAAATGATACGTTGGTATTTCTTTCTCTCTGGCTAGCTTCGTATATTGGATTGAAGGAGAATGTCCCTCCATATTTGGACCCAAATCTTAGCATTGAGGACCTCAAGACAGGAGTCAGCTTTGCATCGGCTGGCAGTGGATTTGATCCCCTTACAGCTAAAATATCGGTATAACGTCACTCCAACTTGTGTGTATTCAAGGTTATTCAAACTCCTCGCTTTTGTCACTTCAATATGAGCTTAACCTGACAATGAATGTTAGAGATACTGAAAGCTCTTTTAAATTCAATTTTAGAAAGTTGATTTATCAAATATCTTATAGATTACGATTCGAATTACCTAAGGTAAGCCTTGATGACGCACCAAAATTATTAACTAAAATTGTTTGTCAGACTTGTTATTATCTGTGGCATTAATCTTGACCAAAAACCAAAATTGATGCCAAATATTTCAATGTTATATATTGCAATTTGCTATTACCACAATTAGTATAATTATGCAATCATGTTTTTACCATAACTGCTGGAACTAGCTGTAGTTATGGTGTTGCTCAAAACCATTCACAGGATGATTTGACTTAAACCAAAACGAATTGTACTGCCATATTAGACCTTATTTTTATTTATACAGAACGTAAAATGGTGGTCAATTTCCAACATTAATGGCAGAGCGTAATCCCTTTACCAAAGCAAGTAGAGTATTTAGCGGAGTACAAGAATAGAGTGGCATCTGCCATAGGAGAGCAAGAAGCCGAACATCACATCAACCAAGCATCGTTCGTCGTCAGCGCCGGCACAAATGACTTTGTAATCAATTACTTCACCTTACCAATTCGAAGAGCCACCTTCAACATCTCTGCGTATGAGCGGTTTATTGTGGATCGAGCAGTAGAGTTCGCACAGGTTTGGTTCTACCAATTAAAAGTAAAAGCTTAATTAGCATTTATTTCTCGTATCTTAAATGTTTATGTGGCCAATATAATTAGTTAAGAAAGCAACTAGATAGCCTGTACGGCCATGTAGTTGTTACTAGCATGTAACCGATAAAATGGTGGCATTGGTATGTAGTGTCGCACACAGACTAGTTTAGTGAAAAGCCAACTGCATAAATTATTTTTCCAATGTAGTTTACTGCAAGGATTAAGATGCTAAATGTATACTGATTAATTGATAACAGGCTCTGGTCGACCACGGGGCACGAAAGCTTGTTTTCACTGGACTTTCTCCGATGGGTTGTTTGCCAATTGTGAGGGCCCAAAAAGGTTTGGATGTAGGTTGCGTCGATCATGTCTCCGAAGCTGCAAGAGATTTCAATCAATTGCTTCAGGAAGAACTGAACAACTTGCAAGAGAGATTAGCGAGCATTAATGGTGCCAAATTTTATATAACCGACACATATGAACCCTTAAACAACATGATTCAAGGTCCTGGAAGCGCAGGTAATAAATTGATCTAGTACAAATTAATAAGCTTCTCGACTTGACTATTACCTTTTTTTTTAATCTCTCTGGCTCTTTTTCAGCCTATGATGTGGTAAACAGAGGTTGCTGTGGACTGCTTGGCACAGTAGAATTCGGACCGCTTTGCAACAAAGATACACCTGTGTGTGTAGATGCGTCCAAGTTTGTCTTTTGGGACGCGGTGCATCCAACTGAGGTCACATACAACAATCTGTTCCAGGCCATGAAACCAACAATTGATCGCGTCCTTAGAGGTTCTTAATGGTTTAGTTCTGAAGAAGATCTCCATACCAGTAGAATACACATTCCATTGTTTTTTATTCAATTTCTATGAGATAGCGAAATAAAACATTTTAAAGCTCGCTCAAGAAATATAAAATAAAAGATTTTAAAGCTGGCTACATTACTCTTTTTCTCACAACTAGAGCTATTACAATCCAACAGGTAATAGCTTCGTGTTGCTAATGAATGCAAAGAGAGAAAATCTCAGTGCATAAGGCTATCTACTTTGCAAGGGTCGGAGAAAAGTTATCAATTGTATACTACCTTCTTTTTGCATTTTACAAATAGTTTGTTTATGTGACTTGAGCTCGTGACCTTCTGATTACAAAATAATAATCTTACTAGAAATATAAAATAAAAGCTTCGTATTGTTGATGTGTAATGTTAACACACGAGAGCTCTTTTATTTTCATTTCTAAGATGAAGAATTATATTAAAATTAAGAATAGACTTTGAGTACACCAAAAGATTAGGCGAGAAGTGTTTGCTTCATTGGAACTGATAGGTTTAGGATATTTTGGTAATTTAATTAAAATAAAATTCAAATTTCAATTGAATTTATTAGAATTAAAACTAATTGTAATTAAATACTAATTGTACCTAAATAAGATTAAATATCTAATAATAGTCCTTATTTATTAAATATCTCAAATTTAATTATAAAGTTTCTCAAACTTTACAATCAAGTCCAGCTTGATTAAAATTCCTTTTGTCTCTCTAATAAGTTTTTTTATTAGAGTAGGTCATAAGTAATATCAAAATATAACAATTCTTAATGAGATACTTTAGAGATCTTAAGTCAAGAGATCATTTATACAATCAGCAAAATGAAAATTTCTATAGACATGCACTTAATATTCTAAATGAAATTCTTATATAAGGTTAACTTAGTGAACTTTTTATCTAACTAGCACTTGTATATTTGTTTAAGTATCTCTTTACTCTAGCCTATAAGATTGACTACTATTTTCATAATGCATAAATGTAATATGTAATAGTCTTTTTACATTCTATTAGTGCCTAAACATAATAGAATAATAACTAAGAACAATTTAAGGATAATTTATAAATACAATATGAATATCATAATTATGATCTTATCATCATTTCATTTGCAATTTATAATTACCCTATAGACTTTATTAGATACACCTGAATATGTATAAGATAAATAATGCATTTAATTAATTATGTCATTAAAATATAATCAACTGATTGACTGTAGTAGATACACCAACAATCTTCTACTTGCATTATACTAATTGTTTAAGTTTCTTATACCATATCGATATATGATGATCATGCTACTGCTAGGATAGTGACTTAGGGAGAGAATTCAACAAAATTCTCTATAATGAGTACTTGTTTAAAACTTACAATTTTCATCTTAATTATCATTATGATTAAGAGAAATTGCCTAATGCATGCTTGAATCTTTAATGAGATCTTAGCTCATTTTATATACCTAATGATTTTAATGATTTATAGTACACTACTATCTTGAAAATGCAAGAAACTATGTCAAGTTCATTATATAACTCCTTGATCCAAATATTCATTTCACTAAATAAAAAATGTGTTATAGGTTGATTAACAATCAATGCTACATTGATACCTTTTTAATCTAAAAATATTTTTTTAACTAAACCATACCTTAACCAAGATTTACTTCTAAAATTAATATACATTTACCATTACACATTCAATAACATCAACCACGATAGTAATAACTTCTACAGCACTACTAGTGTGATTATCTGCCTCCGTTAAGGGTGATTCATAGACAGCTCACCTGTCATCAATTACTACATCATCCTTATCATCAACTATACTAGAATCCAGTAATTCATCATGCCATCCAGTTTGAAACATCTTAACATTCATCAGATTCAAGGATAGGAGAGGGAGATGACATTCTTCTCCAGTTCACCTTTGTCATTCAGCCACATAATGGGAAGTGAATAAGGTAGGGAGGCCTTCTTAGAAACTTTAATGCACATTTTAGTATAATAAATCCGTTCCATCATTGTAGTTTAGGAATCCATACAAATAGGGTTACCCAAAGAGCTAGCCATGTAACTAAGACCCTCAATGGTCCAGAACTCCATTGGGATGTTATGGAACTATACCTATAGTGGCAAGGTGTCTATTTGACCTCTATCCATTTCCAATCCTAGTTGCCACTTTTGGTTGAAAAAGAGTTGCCCTCTAACGTGCCATGGACTTTACTCCACAATCTCGTCAAGGTTGGTGCTATCGGCAAACTTGAACAAAATGGAGTCGTATTCCTTAAGCATTGCTTTCTTAAGTCCTTTCTTTCCCATCTTGATTTTTCCCAAGCATTAACGGTCGAAAATGCATAACGCTTGGACTAGAAGAAGCCTAGCAGAGATATGGACTAAGCTCTAGCTCCTACTGTTAACAATTCAACTCGAGGAAATAATACTACATGCTTGAGTACATTTTGATAGTGCTTGAGTGTTCCCTTGTGGTGGACGATCTACAATTTTTTCCTTCATGCTCCGACCATATTGGATGTGGCTAGATCTTTATTTGCAATTTCCTAGCGGCTAGAGATTTTACCATTTCGATCAACTGCCGAGTGAGATGCTACTATTTCCTTGCTAAGCATTGGGAAGTTGACTTTTGATAAGGAGGGTTCCCCTCTCACGATGCCAGAAGTGTTGGACCCCAGAAAATTTTTCCTTAAAAGATAACATGGCTTAAATTAATTTTGGAGTTTTGATAGATTTAATTTTGGAACTATACTTATGAAAAGGTTAGTAGGATTTGTTGAATTGGTAAGTAGAAAATTAAAGTGTTAATACAATAAGGATGTTCAAGGGCATTTTAGGAGATTACTTTAGCATAAACGAGCATAAGCTTATAAGAAAGGGTAAGATGGACTTTTTGGGCTCATTAAAGGTACAAATGGGATAAGAATGTGTTGTTTGCTTGTGAAAAGGAGAAAGACGTGAATTGAAGAAGAGAGAGAAAATGAAAGTAAAAGAGAAAGGAGAAAGGTTTCGGTGAAAGAAAGAAAGAAGACAAATCAAACGTGTTAAGGTAGGTAACCCATGTTTTCTTCTTGCTTATTAAAGGAAAAGAGTGAGTGTAGAGAATGAAAAAGTGTGTGTGGAAAAAAGATGGAGTAAGAGAACCCAATTGATTTTTAAGGTTCCTAAACTAGGTCTGGGTTTTCTAACCTTAATAGGATTTGGGTAAGTTAGATTTGAGTTCATTTTGTGTTTGGTTGAAATTTCTGTAATGTTGGAAGTTTTTGAGTTTATTGGAAAGTTGTCTTGAATGGAACCTTGGCTATTGTAGGGAACCAAGGAAACCCTAACCAAGAGCAAAGAGAAAGGCAAGTTTGACTTGGTTTACGCGAGCTATTTAGGTGGGTAATGTATTTATAGTTTTTGTGTGATTGAGCAAATTCTTGCCTCTGTGTGTGTGTGTGTGTGTGTATATATATATATATATATGTTTATGTTTGATATTGACTTATTGTAAATGTTAGAAATGCATGATGAAATATGTCTGTTGTTGCACCTTGATAAAAGTCACGATATTCGATATTGTATGAAAAATGAAAGAAAAGGTTTTAAAGGTATAAAATCATTTTGATTTAAAAAAATGTTTTTGAGCATGATTATATGCTTCTGTTTGGGTGAGAGTGGAACCATTTTGTCATCACATGCACGTTGATAAGAGCCTTCTCTCGGTTGCCCGCTTGTGGCATATGAGCTCCGAAATGGACTCATTCTGTTTATGGGGTAAACTTCAATTTTCTCATTCTGTTTCATGGAACCTTCGAGCCATTTGTTGTGCATTGCATTTTGATTGTCAAGTATGAAACATATTGAATTATATGTGCTATGAGCTATAATGTGTTTTAAACTAAATGTTAAGGAATGTTTAAATTGCTGATTTGCAAGTCCATATATATATATATATGCATATGCTTGAAATTGAGACTAGTTGCCAATGGCTATAAGTATATTAGCCATTGAGTTGTGTTGCTCAACACCATTTTCCCTCCTCAGGTGCAGAACAAGAAAGTTAGCAAATCCTTGCAAGGCATCGGAAGCTCTAAGATATTAGAAACTTGTAACTAAGTTAGTTCAATAACTTTTGGACAACTTTATAGCATGTTAGAACATTAAGCATCTTATACGTTGTATTTGGGTTAAGCTTTTGTATTAATGTTACAATGTAATTAAAGTTACATATGAGTTCTGACTGATTTGGTTAAAGAGTTAGAACTGAAAAGTTTCTCAAGTGTACGTGCATGCTTCTTTGTAATTATTCATTTCAAAATCCAAGCCTTTTCTAGGTGTAGAAGTTGTGTGCAAATTTCAGGGGCAAATCTGGGCTTGATTGAGGCAAAATTAGTCAAAATTGTTTTCTGGAAGGTGTAGCTTATCCTTTAGCTTTCCAACGATTTATAGCATAACAATTTTGGACCTTTAGGCGGAAAATCTTTTTCCTTGTAAAGGAAGAGGTATCTTCTGTCTTTTACTTCTTCTTAGTTTTTTTCCTTTTGTATGACGTCATCTTCTTCTGTATGACATCATCTTCTTCTGAGTTTTGCTCCGTCTGTCTTTTGCTTCTTCTTCTTTTTGCTTCTTCTTAGTTTTAATTCTTCTTAGTTTTGCTTCTTCTATATGACGTCATCTTCTTCTGTGTTTTGTCGACACACTCCTTCTGTCTTTTGTATCTTCTGTGTTTCGTATCTTCTGCCTTTTGTTCCTTTTGTCTTTCCGCTCCTTCTGCCTTTTATATCTTTTGTGTTTCGTATCTTCTACCTTTTGCTCCTTTTGTCTTTCAGCTCCTTCTGTGTTTCGTATCTTCTGTGTTTCGTATCTTCTGCTTTTTGTTCCTTCTATCTTTCCGTTCCTTCTGTCTTTTGTGTCTTCTGTGTTTCGTATCTTCTGCCTTTTGTTCCTTCTGCCCTTCCGCTCCTTTTGTCTTTTGTATCTTCTGTATTTCGTATCTTCTGCCTTTTGCTCCTTCTGACTTTTTGCTCCTTCTATCTTTTGTATCTTCTGTGTTCCAAATCTTTTGCCCTTTGTTCCTTCTGTCTTTCCGCTCTTTCTATCTTTTGTATCTTCTGTATTTCGTATCTTCTGCCTTTTGCTCCTTCTATCTTTCCGCTTCTTCTGTCTTTTGTATCTTCTGTGTTTTGTATCTTCTGCCCTTTGTTCCTTCTGTCTTTCCGTTCCTTCTATCTTTTGTATCTTCTGTGTTTCGTATCTTCTGCCCTTTGTTCCTTTTGTCTTTCTTCTCCTTCTGTCTTTTGTATCTTCTGTGTTTCGTATCTTTTGCCATTTGTTCCTTTTGTCTTTCCGCTCCTTCTATCTTTTGTATCTTCTGTGTTTCGTATCTTCTACATTTTGCTCCTTCTGTCTTTCTGCTCCTTTTGTCTTTTGTATCTTTTATGTTTCGTATCTTCTGTCGTTTGTTCCTTCTGTCTTTATGCTCTTTCTGTCTTTTTTATCTTCTGTGTTTCGTATCTTCTACTCTTTGTTCCTTCTGTCTTTCCACTCCTTCTGTGTTTCGTATCTTCTGTGTTTCATATCTTCTACCCTTTGTTCCTTCTGTCTTTTCGTTCCTTCTGTCTTTTGTATCTTCTGTGTTTCGTATCTTCTGTCTTTCGCTTCTTCTGTCTTTCCGCTCCTTCTGTCTTTTGTATCTTCTATGTTTGGTATCTTCTATGTTTCGTATCTTTTGCCTTTTGTTCCTTTTGTTTTTCCATTCCTTTTGTCTTTTGTATCCTCCGTGTTTGATTCCGAATGTCGAGCTCCAGAAACAAGGTCCAGTAACTAAAGTTTTTTATAAGCCTCCTATTGAATGTTACTAATTTATAAGCCTCCTATTAGATGTTGCTAACTTATAAAAACTTCTAACATTTTTAATATTTTTAGGTGTAAACTATTATCTAATAGCTTTTCTTTTATCTTAAACATTATCTAATATCTTTATTTTATCTTCATCCATCCTAACACCATTTTCTCATACAACATACCTAAGAAATAACAAATTTTCAGTTATAAATATGCATTTTTTAAAATTATATTATAATTTAGTATCTTTTAACATCTCAAATACCTTTTAAGATGCTCAATATGTTTATCAATCGATTTGTTATAGATAAGGATGTCATTAGAATAAACCACAACAAATTTACTTATAAAAAGTAATAAAATTTAGTTCATGAGGCGTGTGAAGGTATTTAATGCATTGATCAACTTGAATGACATGACTAACCGTTCATATAATCCATCTCTTGTCTTGAATGAAGCTTTCCATTCATCCTTAAGCCTTATCATTATTTGGTAATAACTATTCCTCAGGTCAAGTTTATAGAAAATAATTGTCTTACTTCATTGATCCAATATATCATATTAGGATAGGAGACTTGTACCTAATAGTGACTTTTTTAATTAATTTACTATCAATATAGATCTTCCAACTACCATCTTTCTTTAGCGTAAGTAAAGTAAAAATATCACATAAACTTTTACTCTCCCAAATATGATCCTTGATAATTAAAATTTCTACCTTTTTCTTTAATATCTCATTTTCATTTACACTCACGAAAAAGTGAGGTACGTTAAGTAAACTAACTAAGGAAAAAAGTTTAATATGGAGTTAGATATCATACATATGGGGCAATTTATAAATGATGCTTACGAAACACACCAAAAATTAACACAAGCTCTACACAATTAAACTTGTAGTAGCTGTGAGAAAGGATCATATCTACAAAGAGTGTATGACTAATTTTTTATTAGGTATGACTAATTTTTTATTAAACTAATAAGTGTAATAAGATGGGGGCTTTAGAGGAATTAATTAAACTAAGTTAAACAAATCAAATTCAAAAACAGTAATCAATGGATTTAAGCTCAGTTCTCAATTCAATCTCAACCTTCCTATAAATATCTATAATCAAGTGCAACAGTGTTTCCATCCCTCTCTTTCAAATTATTAATCATGGATTAACAATAAGCTCCATTAATCTAAAACTTTCCTTAAATTATAACTAATAAAAAAAGCTCTTTAATTAGATCTAACTATCGAACAACCTAAAATAGGCTCTCTAGATTTAATGCAATAGCAACATCAATAATCAGGAAAAAAGGCCAATATAAGCAATAACCACACAAGATTGGATTATTTAACTTATGATATGTCATTAACCACATATGAATTAAATTGACAATAATTATAAATTATAATCATAATTTTGGTAGTAAATCTATATATGAATGATCTAGTAGGCCTTATCTAATACATATATCATAAACTTTATACACAATATAATGCAATAAATTTCAAAAGAGGGATAGGAACAACGTTGTTAGAATTCATTAATACACAAATAAGTGATTAGGCTTTGAAATCCCCTTAAATTAGAAGGAATAAAATTAGCCACTCATAGCTCTTCAAATAATAGGTCCAAAAAGAAGAATGGGCATATATGGATGTCCATCTTGCACATCCCCTTTAGATTGACCTAATTAATTGCCTTTTATACTTTACAATTATGGTTTCTAGAGTGGACATGGTTAGCCACACAGCTATATAGGTGATTATATCCCTTAAGCTAGCTTTAATTATTCAAAAATTATGAAGACATATGGTTTCAAAGAGTTAAACGAGCAATATGCATGACCAGGAGTGTACATTTTCACATGAATAAACAACAACTTTGAAGTTGTACCCATTTACAATCACTTATATAGTCTCTCACATAGTCGTGTATGTTGGAACCTAAACTTTTATTAGAAGATTAGAACTAGCAAACGAGGAATTTTGGTGATTCTTCCTTAGTAAAGAACAAATGATGAAAATTCTTGAACCAAGAAACGATAGATAAGAGTAAGGTAGAGAATGAGAAGTACAGATAGATTCATAATTTGCCTTGGTGCTTTCAGTGGATAGAAGATTTCAAAATAGGAAGAATTAAGGTAAAAGTTAGAAGTAGATGAAAGCCAAAATTGAAGTTGCATTTGTGTAGTAAGTTGATGAGGAATATGTATATATGTGTATGTTTTGTCATTGGTGTTCATGATTAATCATAGATTATAAATTTCTTTATAGATGCTATTGATTTGAAATGGAGTTGAGAATGAGGAGTAAATGAAGTAGAACATGTGATCTTAGTATGATTTATGTTAAGGAAAAATTGTGAAACAAAATGGATGGTTGATCTGGAAAATTGTTCACGGAGTATGTTCAGTCCTTTAGTCACAACTTTTTCTCTAGTTATTTAAACGAAATGATTCTTGATTTGGATTAAACTAGAAACATATGACTACATTTCTTATGAAGACATTGAATTTAAATTCTATATTTAAAAATCTCAAAATTTGTCATGAATTTGAGAACTGGGTGTAGTAAATTGGTGGATGAATGTAAAGTTCAAATTCTGAATTCAAGGGAAATTCTGGATTATTATAGGCTGAATTAGAGAAAGTTGTCTTCTAGGAATTTTTCGATTTCTCTTTTATCTTTCCAACGATATATAGTATGAAATTTTTGGACTTCTAGGCTGAAATTTATGATCCTTATAAAGGAAGATGTATCTTCTATCTTTTCGCTTCTTCTATGTTATGCTCCTTCTATGTTTTGCTTCTTCTGCTTTTTGCTTCTTCTGTGTTTTGCTTCTTCTGCTTTTTTGCTTCTTCTGTGATGATGTCATATTCTTCTGTGTTTTGCTTCTTCTATGATGACATCAACTTCTTCTGTGTTTTTCTGTGATGATGTCATCTTCTTCTATGTTTTGCTTCTTCTGCCTTTTTGCTTCTTTTGTTTTTTTCGCCTGGCCTATCTTTTGTTCCATTTCTACCCTTCTAACAATAGAATTTGTCTTCAAGGTCTTCATAAAAGTTGTATATATTGAAGTTCTCTTTCAAACCATATAAAGAACACCTTAATCCGATATCTGTAGGTAAAGTTATAACAATTTTCCCACTTCTTCTGTCTTTTTCCACTTCTTCTGTCTTTTTCCATTAGTCTGCTTTGTACCTATCTTCTGTTCCATTTTAAACCCTCTAGAAGATAGAATCTATCTTTGAGGTCTTCATAAAAGTTGTATATCTTGAAGTCCTCTTTCGAACCATATAATGAACACCATAATTCGATATCTGTAGGGAAAGTTATAGCAATTTTTCCACTTCTTCTGTCTTTTTTTCACTTCTTCTGTCTTTTTCATTAATCTGCTTTGTACCTATCTTTTGTTCCATTTTAGACCCTTCAGAAGATAGAATATATCTTCAAGGTCTTCATGAAATCTGTAGATATTGAATTCCTCTTTCTAGCAATATAAAGAAAATCATAATCCGATATCTTTAGGGAAAGTTATAAGAATTTTCCTACTTCTTCTGTCTTTTTCATTAGTCTGCTTTGTACTTATCTTCTGTTCCATTTTAGACCCTTCAAAAGATAAAATCTATCTTTAATGTCTTCATGAAAGTTGTAGAGCATGAAGTTCTCTTTTGAACCATATAAAGAACACCTTAATCTGATATCTTTAGGGAAAGTTATAGCAATTTTCCCACTTCTTCTGTCTTTTTCCATTAGTCTGCTTTGTACCTATCTTCTCTTCCATTTTAGACCCTTCAGAAGATAGAATATGTCTTCAAAGTCTTCATGAAAGTTTTATATCTTGAATTTCTCTTTCAAACCATATAAAGAACACCTTAATCCGATATCTGTAGGAAAATTTATAATAATTTTCCCACTTCTTCTGTCTTTTTTTTCACTTCTTCTGTCTTTTTCCACTAGTTTGCTTTGTACCTATCTTCTGTTCCATTTTAGACCCTTCAGAAGATAGAATCTATCTTCAAGATCTTCATGAAAGTTATAGATCTTGAAATCCTCTTTCTAATCATATAAATAACACCTTAATCTGATATTTTTAGGGAAAGTTATAGCAATTTTCCCACTTCTTCTGTCTTTTTCCATTAGTCTATTTTTTGTCTATACCTATCTTCTGTTCCATTTTTGACCTTCCAAAAGATATAATCTACCTTCAAGTTCTTCATGAAATTTGTATATCTTGAAGTCCTCTTTCTGACATATAAATAAAACCTTAATCCAATATCTATAGGGAAAGTTATAGCAATTTTCCCACTTCTTCTGTCTTTTTCCATTAGTCTGCTTTTCGCCTGTACCTATGTTCTGTTCCATTTTTGACCATTCAGAAAATAGAATATGACCTGAAGATCTTCTTCAAAATTGTAGATCTCAAAGCCCTCTTTGAAATCGTCATAAGATGACCTTAACCTGATATCCCTAATTACAGTTATGCTAATTGTCCCAAGGCAGGTGTAAAATGATTGAGGTCAAAATATGTTCGAAAATAGTAGAAGTAAGTTGTCTTGAAGTTTGTCTTGGTGGGGGCACACTATCCTTGTGGGATACGCATTCAGATGTCACTTAAGATGTCAGGCTCGTGAATCACAAAGGCAGGGTGTCCAACACTTATGATATCAGAGCAACTAGGTTTAGGAGTTTCCTAGGCTTTTGGTGGGTAATCTAAGACATGAAATGAACATGCATTATTTTTAAGTAAGCAAAGTGCATGGTTTTTAAATTGTTTTACATGATTTGAAATTGTTTTACATAAATTAAAGGTTTTCACTGGTTTTATATTGAAGGAGTGAAAAATACTGCCTCGAAAGAGAACTCGAGGAGTTGTGACTCGAACTAGCTCTCATCAAGGGAGCACAGATGAATCCTATGTCCCGCAAGATGCTGGGACACACCCTACTCTTGATTCTGAGGCACCTAGCGTACAACATGAAGTGCCACCGCCTCCTCCTCCCATGTCTACTATGGACCCATGGTTATTTCAAACCTTCGCTCAGGCTTTCACTTTCGCTATGGGTCAAAGTTCTCAAGTTCTAGTGCCATCGCTAGTGGGGAGGACTGGACAGTATGATAAGCTCCGCAAGTATGGAGCTATATACTTCAATGAAACCACTTATCCTGAAGAGGCTGAAGCATGGTTGAAGAGGATCGAGAGAGTCCTAATTTAGATGAAGTGCTCCGAAGAAGAGAAGCTGGATTATGCAGTTAGTTTACTGCAAGGGGATGCACTTCATTGGTGGGAATCAGTGCCCCACAGTTAGGCTATACCTCTGGTGCTGACATGGAGAGACTTTTTGGAAGCTTTCAGGAGAAAGTACTTCTTGAGGGTCTATATCCAACAGAAGGCCAAGGAATTTCTAAATCTCACACATAGGGACATGAGTGTGAGTGAATATGAGCTGAAGTTCACCCAGCTATCACGGTATGCGACCAACATTATTGCCAATGAGGAAGATAAGTGCTGCAAATTTGAGGGAGGACTTCATCTGGGGATCAAGGAGAAGGTGTTGATCCATAATTTCTGTAACTACCGGCAATTGATAGATGCTGCACTTCAGGCTGAGAAGCTGGAGAATATTAGGAATGAAGTGAGCAGGAAGAGGAAGAACAAAGAGCAGTCTACTAAGAAAGGAATGAATGCCCCAAGGCCTGAGAAGAGTACAAGGAGTTACCCTACTCAGTGTTGGACCCCGATTTTTAAGTGACATTTAGAATTATTAAATGAAATGAAATAATGTTTTTATGCTACAAGAAAATTGATGAGAAAA
>JAOSBK010000002.1:38243269-38257060 GCA_027568895.1 Erythroxylum shatona
CAAATTTTCCATATTAATAAAAGCAAGGAACATTACCAATATAATTCCCTTACTTTTGAAATAAGATGGTGGGAAAGAGAATTTACAAGATGAGATTAGTGGTGAAGCAATCAATTACTTCAAGAATACCCTGGGTCCCAAGTTGATTGTTCCTCCTCTTCTCAATCTCTCAAATGCTTAACGAACTACCAAATGACTACTACAAATGTAAGTAAACCAACAGTAAGAGAAGTGGAGTTATCTTTATTTCAATTGAATCCTAGTAAAGCTGATATTCTAAATGGGCTTAACACATTATTCTTTAAAAAACCTTGGCCATGCATTAAAGATATGGTTATTGAAGTGACCCTTGAATGCTTTGGAAATGGAAAAATGCTCAAATAAATAATTAAAACCTTATTACCCTTATCCCAAAAATTCCTAGCAAACCTTTATCTTAGATATGACCAATATCATATTGTAACACATTGAATAAGGTCATCTCTAAGATCCCAACCATAAGGATGAAGGTTTTGTTTGGCAATATCATAAATAGCGCTTAAGGATCCTTTTGCTAAAATAGGTTGATTCGTGATAATATCCATTTTGTCCAAGAATTATTTAGGTCCTATGGAAGAAAGAATTCCCTAATAAATTATGCAATAAAAGTATAATTTCATAAGGCATTTGACTCTATTAGTTGGAACATTATCATTCACATTTTAGAGGCATTTAGATGACCTAATGTGGTCATCAAATGGATAAATTAATAAGTTATAACTACATCCTTTTGAGTGCTAGTTAATGAACTTCCCTCGAGCTGGTAAGGGGCCGAGACAAAGGGAGCTATTATCCCCTTACATTTTCATTTTGTATATGGAATCTTTATTGAGACTAATCACCTATAACATTGGTAATAATCTAGGCTTTAAATACCATAATTGGTGCAAAAAGCTTGAACTCTTCAATCTTTGTTTTGTAGACAATCTTTTACTCTTTTATAAAGCTAAGAACAATCTTTAAGTTTATTAATGTCCTCCTTAAATAAATTTAAGGAAATTTAAAGGCTTTCCCTTAAAATGGGGAAGAGTCGCCTTATAATCTTAAAGAGTGGTAAGCTTTTATCCAATTGGCTTTCTTCCAGTAGTAGTTTAAGATGTAAAGATCTGCTTTTCTCCTGCTAATTAGGTTTTCTATCTCTACTAAAAGATCAATATATAGAGAGTGAATCTCATTATAAGAGAGGATAAAAGAGGATCAGTAACTAGGGCACTAAAGCTCTTCCATTTGATGGGAGATTACTCTCAATGAAGTATGTACTCAAATCCTTTCTTACATTCTGATTCTTGTATGTTTTTCTTTCAAAAGAGTTGATTAAAGATATTGAAAGGATGTTCAAAAAATGTCTTTGGTGTGGGACTCATAGCTCTTATACTTACTACAAAGTCAATACGAATGAAGTATGTAAGCCTAAATTAGCTGGACGTTTAAGATTAGAATCTCTAAAGACCAACAACAAAGTTCTTTTGATTAAAAGATTTTAAAGAATTCTCTCTAACAATGAAACATTGCAGGTGATATGGATTCATACATATTTTTTAAAAGGTAAAAGTTTTTAGGAAGTTCAATACAATTCCAGCACTTCATGGTTCATGAATCATTTGTTAAAGTTGAAAGAACTCCTTTATACCAGTATCCAATACAAGGTTGGTAATGGTAAGTTAGCATCTTTGAGTTTTTATAATTGTTGCTCCTTCGATCCCTTATCAAACTATCAGCAAATGAACTAACTGACCCACCAATACCCTTTATCTGAAAAGGTGAGCATAATAATTATTAATGAATGGCAACTAGACTTTTTGAGAAACTATGGAAATCCTGGTTCCTTACAGTCTAATCCAGATATAGAGGACAACGTTTCAAAGAGGCATTAGGGAACTTTACTCTCCTTTCTTGCAAAGAACTACTTACACCTCTGCCAAATAAACACCCTCGGGCAAACATTATTTGGAAGAAGAAGAAACTTCCTTAGGTCTCCACGGATTTGTTGTTAAACAAAAGATAGAGACAATACATAAAATGTATTACCTTAACAGTCCTAATAGATACATCATAGGTAAGAATGCTTCAGAATCCTTAAATCATCTTTTTTTTCTCTTGCTAACATTCCTTAGTCATTTGGAATGCAATCCAGGCTCATTGGATATCGAGTGACCGTAGTTTGGAGTACCAGTTAATCCTCAACAAGCTTGCATCCTCTAATCTATTAGGGATGGAACCATGTTGAATCATAGCCCGTGATGCTCCATGTACACCATATAAGATAAGAGGAACTCTAGAATCTTCAAGAACATGGAGAGAACAAATAAGTGATCAAGTTGTGTCTAAACTTATGGCTTAGATAAGAGGACAACTCTTAATACACGTCACTTCCTAAAACATCTGGACTATCCTTAGCAGTGGAAGTACTAGCGAGGAAGAACTTCATCAATAGTTAGCACCCCAAAAGGTGATAGGTTAAATCAATGTTAAGTCTCCTTGCTTTCTAATAGTAGATGATATTCAGGAGAAAGCATGTCAAGAATCTCGTCTGTACTAGAATTTTAATCTTGCTTATTGGAGCTTATTCTTCCCTTGATGGTTCGATTATTATGCATCATATAATTATCAATTGAACTTAACATTTTGTCCTTATTCAATATTTTTTTTATTTTCTAAAAGAACTAATTAATGAATTATATTTCTCACACAAATTACAAATTATATGTAACCCTAATAAATTTAAATGTCAATATAATTAAAGAATGAACTTCATGGAATCTAGAAAGTTTGGGAAATGTGATATCCCAATAAGTATAGGTGTCAACCCAAATTAAAAATGGAGAAAAGAAGGGTTATAAACTTATTTTGGGATGATCCTATTAAATTCAAAATATAATTGTTTTTGACAAAATATGATTCGAAAAGGAAATATGCTGCAATTATATTTTTTCTTTCGTTGCCTAATATGCCATCCTATCTATGCCTAACATTCCAAGAAGTTATCCATGGTTTGATTCTTCGGCAGCATCCAAAATACTAAGAGATTGTTTCAGGAGGACAGAATCCGTACATATCGCATTTATTTGGGGCTAAAATGTTGGGAATTAATTCAAATTTTAGAGTTATTTAAATTCCTTTAGAATAGGTCTTAGATTATCTTAGAATAAATCTTACATTATATTTAATCTTATCTTATAAGCTAGATTTAGTAGCTGAAAAATCTATTTAGTTGTTTGTATTTTGTTTATATAAGGCAACCAAGTTTAATAATAAATGTATGAGTGTGTTAATTATTGTTTAATCTTTATTTTATCCCATCCTATTCATATTTTCTTTTTCTTCAAAATTTCAACATAGTATCAGAGCCTTAGATCCTTGAGGGACTGTGAGAATGGTAGAGGATGCTTATCTAGCAAAAGTTTCATCATCGAAGAAGGAAGGAAACAATCTCCAATATGCAAATTGTAAGAAGCCGGGTCATAAAGAGGAATATTGTTGGCACAAAGGAAAGCCTCAATGTTATAACTGCAAAAGATTTGGTCATTTGCAAAAGAATTGCAGGTTTAAAAAAGAAGAACATGCAAATTTGGTTGAATTAGTTGAGAGAAGTGCTCAATAATAGTAAGATGATGAGAAAGTGCATCAACAATAGTAAAATGATAAGAAAGTGCATCATACAGTCAAAAGAAGGTGCTTCACAAATAAAAAATTTAGAGAGAAGTGCTTTATGGAGATAAGTAATGAGAGAAGTGCTCATGTTGAACAATAGGGAAAAGTGCTCTATTGAGAAGTTTGGAGAGACGTGCTTCAATAATTACAAGTTGATAAGAAGGGCATCAACGAAAATTGGTAAAGAGAAGTGCTTCACATAATCATTACGGGTTGATAAGAAGGGCATCAACGAAAAATTTGGTGAAAAGAAGTGCTTCACATAATATTCTGAAGATTATGATAGATGTGCTCCATTCAGAAAATTTGAATTAAGAGAGAATGTTGGGAATTGATTCAAATTTTAGAGTTGTTTAAATTTCTTTAGAACAGGTCTTAGATTATCTTAGAATAAATCTTATATTATATTTAATATTAGCTTATAAGCTAGATTTAGTAGCTGAAAAATCTATTTAGTTGTTTTTATTTTGTCTATATAAGGCAACCAAGTTTAATAATAAATATATGAGTGTGCTAATTATTGTTTAATCTTTATTTTATCTCATCCTATTCATATCTTCTTTTTCTTCAAAATTTCAACACAAAAATGGCTTTGAAAATACCAACAGAAGGAAAAACCGGTGCAGGTCACATGTCCTCACGCCAAAAACAGACAAGGAATGATCAACTATTCAAGCCATACTTTTCGCGTCCTTTAATGTCACCACTTACAGACTACCAAAAGACAAGAAATATTTGCCATTTAATAAAAGATCCATTAATTTCTACCCTCTAAGGACACGATCTATTGTAGGTTGGATGGACTTGAAAACCTTGTAGTATGCGATCTCAGTTGGATGTACCGCATCCCAAAATACATATTTGGAAGCATCTTGGCACACAGCTACATACTTGTTGCACACTGGTCCTACTGCCATTGTGCCCAGATAACCACAGCAACCTTTGTTCACATCATCAAAGGCTGAAAAATAATAATATTAAAAAGTACACACATACAGATGAGATGGTCATTAAGAGAAGAGCATTAAATTAAGCTACATGAAATTATGCATTGAATCAATTTATCACCAGCGCTTCCAGCCCCGTGAATCATGTTATCCAAGGGTCCATAAGTGTCTGTTATATAAAACTTGGGACCATTAGTGTTTGCCAATCTCTCTTGCAAGTTATTTAGTTCTTTCTCAATCAAATGGTTGAAATCCCTTGCAGCTTTGGAGATATGATCAATGCAATGACGCTGCAAACTCAAAGATTTTAGGGTGATAACAGCCGGCAAACAACCAATGGGAGAAAGTCCGGTGAAAATAACTTTCCGTGCACCTTGATCCACCAGGTCCTGTTATAAATAACCTAATCATAATCGTAAGCCTTTTATCCGTCCTTAACAAATCACCAGGCTCCATGTGGCAATGAAATGTAATCGAGAAAAACATGCGTTGGCTTTTGAAAATGATCTTTTTTTTTTTTAAATGTAGAAGAATATTAAACAAGCTAACATGAAGATAACCAGTTCTACAATATGGTTACTAAGAAACCTGTCATAATTACAGGCCATTGAATTAAGGTCATTATTACATTGGTCATGGTGAATGATGCTAACGGTTATTATTTAAGACTATAATGAGCAATGAATGTTCTAATTCAGATTTTTTTATTGCATATTTTAAAACAATAAATAGAGTAAAACCTGTAAGAACTTTGTTGCCAGCTCCAGAACAAAGTGCTCGTACGCAGTGATGCTAAAGGTTAACTGTCTATGAGGTGAATTGTAGTAATTGAGAACAAAGTCATTTGTGCCAGCACTGACAAGAAAGACTGCTTTACTGATGTGATGTTCGGTTTCTTGCTCTCCAATGGCAGACACCATTCTCTTCTTGTACTCTATGAAATACTCCAGTTGCTTCGGTATAGGAATGACATTCTGCCGTTAATATGTAAAATAAGTAACCATTGCACCTCCATATGAATAAGATACGTATAGTTGCTGACGGTAATTTAAAACCCTTGCAACATTAAAGCTAAGAATACAATTTTGAAACTGTAAATTGCAGTCTAAAAACCATGAACATTCGACGTCAGTATTCTTTTCCTCAGTTTCGACTTTTACTATAAAAGAAACATTAAAGTGACTGGGGTCAGGACTGCTAGAAATCCCAAATACATCTTGGAAAGAGACGATACCACTATTTTAGGCGTGTCTGGATCGAATCCACTGCCAGCCGATGCAAAACTAACACCCGTCTTCAGCTCCTCAATACTAAGATTTGGATCCAAATATGGAGGCACATTCTCTTTCAATCCAATATATGAAGCTATCCAAAACAAAAACATCATCATATCGTTCCATCATGTGACTATTATATGGAAAACAATAAGCTAGTTCGATTTCATGTAAAACTCACCCAAAAAGTCGGTAGCTAGGCGTCCGTTCGAGAACCTACCTGTTGGCGAATGGGCTGGAAAGTCCCTGCCATAAGGCATAAAATTAGCCTTGGCTAGGAGGGTAGGCCAGTAGTTATTGTTTCCAGTGTCCACAGTCGAGTCTCCAAACACTAAAATAGCAGTCACTGAATTGTTTATGGCCCTTGTAAGTCCTTGAGCATCAGAATTAGCAATCCAGAATAACAATTTGAGAACAAGAAGAACACAGTTTAAACAATTTCCCATCTCTGGTAAAACTTTTAAAAGCTCGACTTACTGCACTGCAATCCAAAGCATTTTGCTTATATACCTCACCAAAGTTACATTTGGTTAGTAGCGTTCATGATAAGATATCTGTTAAAAGATATATCATATCGCAAACGACTATCTGATAAACAAACATTTATTACATGCCAATTTGTCTTTTCTGACAGGTTTTGGGCTTGAACTGAAACACTATAACGCGCTTAGCTCCAATTAGCCTTACAATGAGGTTCACGAAGTGTTGTTTCCAATTTACTTGTTTACCTTCAATAGGACCTATAAGTTTCTTCAAAATGCTCTTTTGTTAACTGATATTTTACCAGTTACCGATCGTTCCAAATTACGTTATTTATTTATTTTTTTTGTCTCATGCCATATTTAACATCTTACATGACAAAGAACCAATTAAAACTAAAAAAAATTTGTTAGTCCGGTATGATATGCTCCTCTCACTCAATTAAATTTCTCAATTCCATCTGATTCTTGAGCTTTTCTATTTTATTTGTGGCAGATGCCAAGGTGGCAGAATCCATCGAGTTCTGCCTCTAGACATCCTCTAGCTCAAACTGGCAAGCTTTATCCTAATATTGGGAAACTTTGGAACTCCTGGAGTCCGGCATCCTTAGAAGCAAAAAGCTCCATCAACTACTATTGGGATTCCTTAAGCTTTGTTGACATAGCTAAGACTAAGAGTTGCTTCTTTGTGTTTTCAGCATTTTGTTAACCTCGGCTCTTCGTAACTTAAATATATTTAGTTGATCTTTTGCTTTGTTCAAATCTTCTTCAAGTTGTTCAAGCTATGATTCCAATTTAGATACTCTGATAGGATGCTTCTTCTACACCTGAAAAGATTAATATAAAGAATACTTCATGATTGAAATAAATCAACAAATCACAAAATCAAGCAAGAAGAGAGA
This sequence comes from Erythroxylum shatona, assembly GCA_027568895.1. NCBI lineage: Eukaryota > Viridiplantae > Streptophyta > Magnoliopsida > Malpighiales > Erythroxylaceae > Erythroxylum > Erythroxylum shatona. Next base: position 38,250,562 of record JAOSBK010000002.1, read on the forward strand.
TGGTGAGTTTCCGTAGAGGCACCTTCAAGCTTCTTAGAGCAAGCAGATAACTGTATTTTCAGAACCAATCAAAACTTTGACAGATTAGAGATCTGTCAAAATGAATCCTAGAAACAAAAATTAATGGAGACAAACTAAGGTTTCCTTTCAAACAAAACTAAGTTTATTTTAAGCTCCATATCAAAAAACTAAAAAACAGAAGCTATGCTCTCAAAATCAAAATATGGGAACTCAAAAGCCATACAAAGTATGACATGAAGACATGACACTACAAAAAATGGGTGTTTAGAAATGAAAATTAATGAAAGAATGTGCCGACCACATGAGTCATTGGAGAAACGACCATCAGTGATTTTTAGTGAGGGAATAAAAATATTCCGTACTGACGAACAATTTTTTTTTGTCGTTAAAGATTATCGACGAACAATTTTTTTCCGTCGCTAAATATAGCGAAGGAATTTTTAATTTCGTCGATAATATTTACCAACGGACAAAGGATAAAAAATCCAAATTAGATTCATTTTTTCAAATTATACAAGCACTTAGTCCTAGTTGTAGTAATTATACAAAGGGTAAATTACCAAAAAAAAATCAAACTTTTTGTCAATTTTTTAATTATAGTCCGAACTTTAAAAAGTAGTAATAAAATGTCCAAACTTTCAATTTTTTTAATTCTAGCCTACATTTTAGAAAGTAGCAGTAAAATGTTCAAACTTTCAATTTTTTTCAATTCCAGCCCGACGTTAGTATTTCTGTTAAGTTTACTGACGTAGCTTGCCATATGTTTCAAAAACCTTAACTATTAATACATGCCAGCGAAAATTTACACAACAAATAAAAATTAATGAAACGGCGTCATTTAATCACATGATTAAAATGACATCGTTGTTTAACAATGATCTAAATCTAATTACGCAGTCTAGACGACCTTACACTTTGATTTTAGTTTTTTCTTTCATTTTTAGATTGTTCTCTCGACACCCTCACTCTTTGATTTTTATATTACACAACCCCAATGCCCTCACACTAAAGGCATCAAGAGAACGAACTAAAAATAAAGAGTTTATTGGTACAATATGCTGTAATATAAGAGTAGTTTGGAATGTTTGAAGAATAAACAGAAAACAAAGGGTTGAGGGCATCGGGAAAACGACAAATAAAGTTAGACTAGAATTTAAGAAAATTGAAAGTTTTAGCATTTTATTGCCACTTTTTGATGTTTTGGCTTGAATTTGAAAAAAAATTGAAAGTTTGGGTATTTTATTGCTATTTTTTAAAGTGTGGACCATAATTAAAAATTGACAAAAGTTTGGCTTTTTTTGGTAATTAATCCTTATACAAATTAAAAAAGTAGCATTGTAGTAATTATACAAGCACTCCCTTAATTCATACATAATCTATTTATACTAAAAATAACCTAAAACATTCATTAGAAACAAAAACTAACCATTTAATGGTTAGGACAGTAGCACTGGTGAATTAATTCTATTACAAACTTATGGTATATGTTAATAAAAGATCAATACAAGGAAACACAAAAGAATAACGCTTACTGAACCTTGAATCATTCAAAAAATACACAAAATTAAAATATATTATGAAATATTAACAAAGAAATAAATACTAGTAAACTAAATATGCATTATAAGTTGAAAAGGAAATAATATGACTAATAGAAAGAGGAGAAGCCAACAATCTTACTTCCCAAAGAAAACTAATGTTCTTAATCTTAGGAACCTTATTCTGTCATCTTAAAATTTCCTACAAAAACAAATTCAATTATCAAAAACCAAGAACATCAATTTAAAATAACAAAGTAACTTTTAGAGAGAAGAATAATACTAACTCAAACATTTTTTATAGACAAATGACATGATACATTTTCAAATAGGGTGGTTTTTCTAAGTTAGAGATTAAATTATATGGATTAAGTTATTATTTGAAAGGTTTGTTAGATTAAATTGAATTGATTAAGAGTTGAATGCAAGTATTTGAATACCTTTCTAGTTGATGAATAATGCAATTGAGTAGATGATAGACAATTTTGATTTCTCTAATATATTTGTTTTGTTTTTTAAATTGACAACAATTTAAGTTAAGAGTGATTGAAATTGATTTATTTGAGGACGAGCAAAAGCGTAAGCATGGGAAATGTTAATATTTAAAAGTATTTTGCTTCATTTTCATGTCAAATTACCTCATTTTACTTAACTTAAAGTTATTTTCATATAATTATAATAAGTTAACTATATGATGAAATTATTTGAGAATTAGAGGCTATTTTAAACAAAAATATGAAGACAGTTATATTTCTTGAAGGAACATGAATTGGCCTATTGATAAGATTGAATCATCTTATATTTTCTTATGCATTTCAATGTCTTTTCAATCATATCTTTGTGTTTAAATACTCAATTTGTGTTCATTTTGTGTTTACATATAGATTTAACGAGTGAACATGGATATATGCAAAAAGAAAGAAGTTTGACAAAGATTGAAGAGCCATTCATAGAGGAGAAACCATCAAAGGGATTTGAAGGAGAATTGGAGAAGACCCGAGAAATAATATAGGGTCATAATCGTGGCAAATATGTTATAATTGTGACAGAAATTTGATCATAAGGCTACGATCGTGATAGAGAGCAGAGAAACTGGCCATGATCATGCATTAAGTTCCACGATCATAGCTTGTACGTAGACAGACGTAGGGTCACTTCCATATTCAAGTTTTCAAGGGACTTTTTTGACTTCTTAGGCACGAAAAAACCTAAAGGTTTACCTTAAATGGAAAAATAATATATAAAGAAAGAGAAATGGCCTAGAAAAGAAGTCATCCATCTACCACTTTTGGGAAAACTTTAAGAAGAGAGATGGGCTCTCAAAATTTTCTATTTTCGAAAAACTTCAAGAAGAGAGGAGGGCTCTCAAAATCTGCCATTTTCGGAAAACTTCAGGAAGAGAGGAGGACCCATTAGAGAATTTTTTGTTATTTTCCATAAGATTAGCGATTCTCTTTCAGTTTAAATGCTTTAGTTTCATATTCATTCCATTAGTTTAAAGCTTTCTTAGTGTTTATCATAGTTTTACACGTTCTAGAATGCGAGAATGAATGTTTGATGGATTTTATAGTTAAACTTTATGAATTTTGTAAGGAATCTTTATGTTATATCAATGGATGTTCATTCCTCCAATTATCTAGCTTTAATCTTGGTTGTTTGAGCTTATTTATGTTCTTTTTTCAGATATGAATATGTTGGGTATTTGAATGTTTAATGGTTTATATTATGGGTTTTGACTTATTTGTGATGCTTTGGATTAATTTGTGCTTAATAGTTAGGATTTACGCATGTTCTTAGATTCATGATCAATTAATTTCAACTTTTATGCAAGTTATGTTTGTTGTAATTTTTGTTTTGATGCAACTACTTTAGATTTTACAATTTGGGTTATGACTAGTTATTTGCTAGCATAAAGAGTTTTGATTTCTATTAAGTTTGTGACAAATTTTGGTTTTTGTCACTTCTTTTATAATTTCCATCTTTGGTTTTATTTAATTAAGTATGGATGTTGTTTATTTAAGGTCTATTCTGCTTAATATGAATATGTATGGCCATACTACTTAGGAGTTTGGAGATATTATAAGGATAAATGGATGGAAATCGTGAGAATATAGTTGACTTTGTCTTAAATTAGTGCTTGTAGGTCTAGGCTGGTTGGGATTTAGGATAAATGTCATGAATTAGGGATTGCTTGTAGGCTTGATTTTAGGTAACTTTCTAATCTGAATGCTAGGGATGAGCACGTGATCTGTAATAGTCTATAGTGATTCCTGGAATTAGCAATAGGTTAGTTGAATTTGTCAGGTTACTTAGTGAACTAATCTAAGATCCCATACCTTTAGGTTACGCCTTTCGAGCTTATGAGTAGGTGACCTAAGTTACTTGTTTCTTAGTACCTAATGCACCTTCGCTATTGAACTTAGAGAGCCTATTCTAGATTATAGTGGAGATCAGGGCATTTGTAGAGTTTATTAGTTTGCCTATTTTAGACAAATTAAGGGTTCAAGAGCTTAATCGACTCCATAGACTAGCACCATGATGAGAGTACCTTTTATTTAGATTCAAGGATCAATGAACCTCCTGGAATCTCGAAGATATCTCCAACCCTCTTCTTTACAATTATTATTAGTATTTTCCAAACTCACTTTGTGTTTGTCTTTTATTTACGTTCTTTGCTTCTTAGCTGTCTCATTTCATCATTTAAAAGTGTTTTGTTTTCTTTTGTTTGCAATATTTGAAATAGAATTTGCATCCCAGCTCTCTATGGTTTGACCCTAGCTCGCCATTTACTGCATAGTTTGATGGTTAGGAATTTATTATTTGGTAGTTAGCGATAGCTATCAAACTTTTGGCGTTGTTGCCAGGGACTTAGCATGTGTTAATTGTTATTTCTTATGTTGTTTTCATTTTTGTTTTTGTTGATCTCTTTTTCATTCTTTCATTGGTTTGCATGTCTCATATTTCCTCAAAACACAACCGTTTTCGTAAATTTGCTATGAAAAACAGAGGATCATTACTTTCTCCATTTAACCCTCTTTCTTTTTCTCCTATTGCATATCTCACCATATTTCTTCAAAGAGAGCGAGGAATCCCTACGCATCTTCTCGAGAGCGGTCGTTCTTTATCTTTTGAAGAAGAAGTCGATGGGAATTTAGAAGAAATATAAGAGAATATGGAACAAAATCAATGCACCTTGAAGGAGCTTGTAGCTCCTTCTTTCAATCCTATTATTCTTTGTATCAATTATCCGGATGGTGAGTCAGAAGTTAAAACTAAACCTAGACTGATACATACGTTGCCTACTTTTACAGGTTTTCATGACACCAGGTCAATGGGATTAGGCTACATCTCAGATCCCAACAAGTTCCTAAAGGAGCTCCACATCACATGCTCAACTATGAAGCTAGTGGGAGTCCCAGTAGAGCAACTCAAGCTAAAGGCATTTCCCTTTTCCTTAGCATTCACAGCCAAGGAGTGGTTGCATGACTTGTCTACCGGCTCGGTCAACATAAGGGAGCAAATGCAGCAGACATTTCTAGAAAAGTACTTCCCTACCTTAAGAGTCACTATCATCAGGAAGGAGATTTGTGGCATTTGACAAGACACAGGGGAATCTTTGTATGACTATTGGGAGCACTTCAAGAAGTTTTACAATAGTTATCCAAACCATTAGATAAGTGACTAATTATTAATTCAATACTTTTATAAAGGTTTTCTTCCTTTGGATAGGAATATGATGGCTGCTACGAGTGGTAGAGCCTTGGTGGATAGGACATTATAGGATGCTAGGAACTTGATAGCAACAATGGTAGTAAACTCCCAGTATTAGGGCAATCATGATAATGCTTCCTCCTCGATAAAGTAGGTTAAGGAGGCCTCCATTTCCAAGCTGGAGCAGTAAGTCGCAAATTTAACTTCATTGGTACAGCAATCAGTGATAGGAAAGAGGCCTACTAAGGTATGTGGTATTTGTGCATTAGCTAACCATATTACAGATGCTTGCCCTTCCTTGCAGGATGAACAACACGTCAATGCAGTTGGAGGGTTCCAAAGACAACAGTAAAGGTATGACCCTTTTGCTCCCACTTATAATCTGGGGTGGAAATATGTCCTTAGGGGAAATTATTAAGAGCTTAAGGTTTAACACTCTTCAATTTTAGCAGGAAGTGAGGAGCAGTTTGAAGAATTTTGAAAATCAAGTCAGTTAGCTAACTAATGTCGTGGAGAAGCTACATGCCCAAAGTTCCTCAAGATTGCTTAGTTAACCTAAAAGGAACCCAAAAGAAAATGTTTGTGTCATTAGCTTGAGAAGTGGTAAGAAGGTACAAGGGCTAAGGAAGGGGAAGGAGAAAAAGGAAGAGGAAGAAACTGAGTTGACAAAGAAGAAGGAGGATCACCATCCTCAGGTATGTACTTCACACCCTATTGTCAATGCTTCACCACTTGTTCCATTTCCAGACAGGTTAGCAAAGAATAAGCAGTAGGAAAAGGAAAAGTAAATATTGGAGGTCTTTCACAAGGTATAAGTAAATATCCCTCTTTTGGAAGAAATTATGCAAGTTCCATGATATACTAAATTTTTGAAGGAGCTGTGCATCAACAAGTGGAAGCTGAGGGGAGATAAGGATCCAGCTATTTTTACCATTCCTTGTAAGATCTGTAACATGATGTATGAGATATGTATGTTAGATTTAGGATCTTCGATCAATGTCACGCCTTTATATATTTTTAAATATCTTAATCTTGGTTTATTAAGGCCCTGTTTGGTTGGATGTTAATTAATGGAATGGAATGTAATAGAATGGAAGGGAACGGAATGGTTTATAATGGAATGGAATGTAATATAGTAAAAAGTTGTTTAGAAAGGATGGAAGGGTTCATAATGTAATGTAGTGAAATATTGTTTGGAAGATGGATGGAATGGAATGTAATGTATAATA
>JAOSBK010000002.1:38257160-38271967 GCA_027568895.1 Erythroxylum shatona
TTGTTCTTTGCTCATGACTAATCACCAAAATTTCTTATTTCCAGTTCTAACTTCTAAGAAACGTTTGGGGTCCAACAATAATATTAAACTTTTATCAAATTTCAAATCACAAATATAATACTATTTAAAGGAAAATTAATATATTTAAAGAATTATGATATTAATTAATTTTTACTATTAATGTTACCAATGCAAGTTCTAATGATCTTGCTATTATATACTTAATGATGAAAAATAAGGATTAGGTAGACACAATTCTTAAGCATGAATTCATATACTTGTATATTATGCTCATATTATTAATCTCATTGTTAAGGAAGACACAAATGTAGATCATTTAATCCTCAAAATTTAAATTAATGTGAGATATGTTACGTCTTTTGCTAGTAGAAGGCATACATTAAAAACATTATGAGAGAGAAACATTAATAAAAAGAATTATTTAAATATAATAAAGAAATATGATAAGGCATTTAAACATCGTAATAAAGAAGATCCATAGTTTAAAACACACTTTTGTGATGAGAAAAATATTGGATGTCTATCTAGTCAAAGAGAGTAGAAAGTTTTTTTATAATTGGTTAAAATTTTAAAAATATTTTATGATTTGACCTTAAAGTTTTTTGTTTTGTTGCATTTCACTTTCAACATATATTTTCATGAGTTTGTAATGATAAAATAATTTTTAGCTTAGTTTGAGAAGAAATACAGATAATATCTTGAGTTTTATGGCAGAGCCTATGAAAATGGATTGACAAATATTAAAAATTTTTAAGAATTTGACATTTATTTTATGTTACATTATTTTCGATCTATGGTATAAGTTGGCATATGTTTTATCGTATTTGAATTAGGTTCATTATATATATGACTTGTGAAATTAGATTTGTATTGTAAAATTTGAATTAAGTGCATTATCTATAAATAGAAAACTGTAAATATAAAATAATATTAACTCTCACACTAATAAGTGTGAATTGCATCATGTTTTAGGGCTTAGTTTGATATGCATTTAATTGTCAACTTAATCGTTTAGTATGTGTTTTAGTTAGAATTGTGTTAGTTTGTTAACTAATTGTGTTTAAGTGCTTTTAGGGTTAGTACAAGTCTTTGAGCTTAATTATTATGTTTTTGAGGTACCTTGATGTATTTGTTAGTGTTTCAGGGTAAACATCAAAGAACGGAGAAGTTTTGTAGACACTCAGGCTGAAACAACAGGCCACGATCATAACAGAAGCACTGGAGTCAGCCCAAGATCGTAGCCCACATCGTGACAAAAGCCCAGGACACAACCCACAATCATGAAAGAAGTCTTAGATATGGCCCACGATCGTGGTTTGCAGGGCCACGATCTTGTCCTATGTCAGGCAGACGCCCAGACACTTAAAAACATCAAGTTTTGATGGAGTTTTTGGACCTTTCGAAACCCCAAAAAATGCTAGGGTTGCCTAGAACACAAAAGTTGTATAAAGAATAAGACAAATAAGATGAGGAGGTTTTTGCATTAGTCACTTTGAAGAGAAACCCTAGACAGAGTTCATCGAAAGATTGAGAAAGAGAAGAAGGAAGAGAGAAGTGGAGAAGAAGTCGACATCGATGTACTTCCCAGATTTGGACTTTCCCAACGTCGCTACCTTCCATCTCTATCCAAGATCATATTTCTTGTTATTTTCCATTTTTATTATTGTATAGAATTGGGAATAGCTGTTTGATGATAGGATTTATGAATGTTGAGATGTTCTATACTCACCTTCGAGTTTGTTTATCTTTGATTTATTAAAATATGATTGTTTTATATTTATTGGATTTATTGTGATTGATTTATGTGATTGCATAATTTGATAATAGACTGAGATGGTGAATCGAATGAAAAATGATTAAATTGGGCTTACGAGAGTTAGGTGATTTAATAAGAACAAGAAATTAATCAAATCGGTAATTGTGTGAAGAGAGAGTATAATCAACCCCAGGATCATCTAAGACCAATAATTCGATAATTCATAATCGATTAGGTTAGCGATAAAGATAGGTAAAAATTCCCCTTTCTCTCAATTGATAGTTCCTTTAGGTTGATTCTTGAGTGTTTGTGCAACTACTACTCTATCAATATTTTTGTAATTGATTATTGGAATTGAGTTGCGTGATTGAATTAAATTGTTGCCTTACTTTGATACATTTTAAATTACTACAAATTGTTTTGGCCTTAGATTTTAGGATTAAATTATCCCTCCTCATGGGATCGACACCTTAGGTACTATGAGAATGACCTGTACGCTTGCGAATATCGAGGTTATTAATTAGAACTTACAAAACCACGATCACACATCAACTATTATTATTCATATTTTTATGAACTAAGATCCAATCTCTCACCTACTTCATCTTATAGGGATGGTTAGTGTTTGTTCCCTTCATATTCTAAGAACATCTCAACTAACATTAGTTTATCTTTAACGAATAACTTATTAGATGAGTTCTTACTCTAGCTTATTGAATTAGGTCTTATATATAGCCTTTGGTCTATAAACCTATAAATTATTCATAAAGAATCATATGTCAATTATATATAGAATATTTGATATAGCATTAATCCTAAAGTTCCAAGTTTTTTCATGTAATGTGTTAAAGTGAAAATGTGATACATAACTAGCTGGATGAGTGTGAATAAGTTTAAACGATTTTATATGCATAAATTAAAAAATACGATAAAAAAGAATAACTTAAACTGAAAGTTAAGATGGAACATTCCATATAAGTAGCTTGTTCAAAATTTATATGATTAAAGCAAGTAGTATGTTTCTTGATTAGAATTTCACCCTAAAAGTGTTAGACTTTGATCTTTTAAATAACTACATTTCCTGGTGAGGATACAATAGAATCATTTATAATTACAACATTTTCTCCTAAACATGTATGCTCATAACAATAAAACAATGAAAGTTATTTCAACTCATATGTAATAAATACAAATAAAAATAAAAATATTTTATTTGATTATGATTTTACATTTCTCAAAATATAAAATAATACTAAAAGAAATTGCTAAGACAAATGAACATACCATTTTCTATAGTTTAGTTTCAGTGAGTTCGAGTATCAATCCTTATCCAGCAAGGATTATAACTATTAGTACTAACTGTTTTCTATTATAATAAAATAAATGAGTGATTGAAAGATATAATTAAAAAATGAAAATAACAAATAAGACACAAAATCAAAGCAATGTATAAGAATAAACAAAAAGTAGAAAAATGAGATCCATATAAAGAAGAATAACCTTAAAACCTTTCTTATGCTCAAATTTATCATAATTTAGTGTTTAATCTTAGTTTCTTATATTGATACGAATGCTGAAGTTACAACTATATTCTTTCTCAAGATGTATAGCCCATATCCTTAACTTGATTGATTGAAATCTCTTTCTAATCAAAACCTCTAAAAATGCATTAATTTGCTTTATAAATTTCTAATAGTTTTAACCTTAACAGAAAAGATTTATAAGGTCCTATCTCTAAGATTCCATGCAACTCTCATTATTAATATTTTGATCTAATCATAAATATGATAGTCCTTATATATGAAATATGATATGAACTTTATGTGTTTACTACTTCAATTCATCACAATAATTAAACATGAATATTTATTAAGAAAATTAGTTTTACACTAAATCAAATAATCAATTCAAAATAATAGATTATATGGTTTATGCCACCTAGATCTATATCTCAATTAGTTTATCCTCAAACAAATAAAATCTGAAATGCATAAGAAAAATCACAAGAAATAAGAAATCATTCTTATGGATGTTTAAATCTTGATGTTCTAAATGAATCTTGATGGACTTCTTCCTTTTGGCTAACACTCAAGAAAATAAAATGATCCAGTGTTAAACATGATAAGAACATGAATCGTTATTAGCATAGCATTTGGTCATGTAGTAAACTCTCCCAAAAATAGAATAAGCCATTTTAAAATATGGGAATGAAACATGGCTTTATGTTAGTATCATGTTTTTAAGTCCTAAGTAAAAATTGATGCCAAATTTTCTCTAGCTTAACTCAAATCTTCCTAAATTTATTCCTTATCATTGAGGGACTAAACAAGATCTCAAACAAAACATTTCATTTTACGTACCAAATCTGTTTTAAAAGAACATCAAAACGCAAGCATAATGCTCTGAAAATTATGATAAAAATACAACTATTTAGCACTTATCAAATTGTCCCACACTTAAGCATTTTCTTGTTCTAAAAAAATAATTTCATCACTCATAAATTAAATAAGTGGCAAATCCAAGTAAGAATTTAATAAAGCAATCACATTAATTGGGATTTTTCGTTATCCATTCAATTTCAAAGCTTATAAAATTCGTAGAAATTTAGGTGCTTGTATTAAGTTATAAATGATTTGATTCACTCTATAATCTTTCAAAGTTAAATTTAATCTATAAAATTCAACTAAATGAAATGCTTCAAATTTCAAATATTTTGATACCCCTTATTGATAGAAAAGTAAAAACACTAATTTTAGATTAACATACTAACACTTAGAGGCCTGTTTGTTTATTTACATAACCTTTTAATATGAGAGTAAACACCTTATCGAAAATACTCTCGATCACTCAATTAGGATACCATTTCAAATGATAATTAGTATCACTTTTTAACTTCAACCTTTTTACTTGGTTTGAAGACAATTAAGTGAATTTATTTAATGTTCACTCATTTAAAAAATTATTTTTCATTGAGATGCTAAAAATACTTTAAATCAATTTCAATTTAGTTCTATGTTCAAATTATATAAAAAGTATCATAGTGTAAATCAAACATGCATTCTAAAAAATCCTATACTTTTTTAAGGCTTAGCTTGATTTTAATTTCAATACAATTAATTTAACTTTCCAAAACAAGCCCATTCTCAAAATTGATGAAGCAAATTAAGATAAACATAAACATAATCATGTACTCATAATTAATTAGACAAATACTCTAAATTAATATGACAACCAAATTTATAATGAATTATATTGATCAATATCATTCTAAAGTTAAAGATTTTCCCTAAAATGCTTACTATTAAGTTACTTATAATAAAATTGATAAGCATAAACACCTAATTCCCTCCTCACACTTAAGTTGTACATTGTCCTCAATATACATAACATATAAAAAGAATAAAAGATAAAAAAAAACAATGAAAGGAAAAGCAAAATAGGAGAACTAGAATTTCCCTAACACAAAATAAGAGAATATTACAAGATTTGTTACTTTCCCTCAATAATCATTTTCAACTAAATTTTTTCCTACCTAATCATGATATCATATAAATTAAAAGAAAAATAAAATACAATAACAATAGTGATAAACATTAGTCCTAGGCTAGTAAAATGCTTGATGTCAAATTAAATGGAGTCACATATAGTACTATTGCCCTAGATCTCACCACAACATGAATAGACATCATATCTACTAAATTGCTTAATGATGGATCTGTAGCTACTAGCTCACACTTTTCATATGTCTCGATCTCTAACTCTAAATCTACAAGTGTAAACTATGATGGATGGACTAGTAATGGTGGCATCTTGACACTTGGATGACGTGCCAACATCATTAACTTATATATTATCCATTGCAAATACTGCTCTATATACTTCATCATGGGTGGAGGTGTACTTTCAAAGTGCTCCAAGAAAAAGGTAATGTAGGGGCTCTTTGTTGTTCCCTAACCTTAACCTGATTTCTCTATATAGGCACATCCTCCAATATTCTTTCTAATTCTCTTATCAATACAAAATATTGTCCATATGCATCTACACACAATTTAACAATCTTCTTAGCCCTCAAAATGTTCAAATTGATTAAAAAAGTACACATAATCATTAAACTATTCTCATCACCTATAACTCCCAATCTTTTTGGAAATATGGTTATAGCTAACCCAATTTTGATTGCATTGAAGTTTGACCAATATAAATAGCCTCTTATAAGTTGAATGATTGCATGCTCCAAGTGCCATCACATTTATTATCTTATACAGTGTAAGAAAAATAAGTCTTAATAGGTCCTTACATTGTTGTTATCATAATGTGCTTATAAAACATAGATGAGTAGCTTGTGCATATATCTCATAATAAGAAAACATAATCTATAAACTTTAGAAATCATGGGTGAATAGAGTTTCACATAGTCCACAACATTTAATACACTTCTACATTGATATATGGAGAGTCTTAATTAACTTTATTTTGGTCAACATACATATTACATATATGCTTCTTAGTATAAAACCTCACATGGATGCTAAATTGATTGTAGTTGAAATTATGTTTGACTCCTCTAGAAGGAATTATACCATCAAGTCATCATCCCAAGTAAATTTTTTCTCATTCACCTAGAACATACACATGGAATCTAATATTAGCTCTCATTACACTGGATTTTAGGTCTTAAAGCATTATAATTAACCATCAAAATTAATCATCCTTTATACACTTGTCTATAAATTTAGCTCTCTTAAGACTATCTTTATATATCATAACACCTTGAATTTCTTTGTTTCCTAATAACATTTTAATTAGAGCTCAATTATGACATTTAAGAGTGGAAGATCGAGTTATTTTCTGGTTGGTACATTAATTGAGATATCCTCAATAGGCAGGTTTAAAGCTCCCTATAAGAAACCTCCTATAAATTTGAAAGGGCATTTTTGTGCTTCTTTCAATAAGGCTAGTCTTTTTCTCACTTATGCTATTTAATAGCTATCATACATCTTAATTGATAATGTAACTTGAAAAAGGAAGAAAAAAAGCCAACAATCATAATAACCATGTTGTCACAATTTCATATAAATTCAATAGTAGAAGGTGAGTATATTGTAACACCAAAAATTAAGGGTAATTCAAGTAACAATTTAGTAAATAATAAAATTAAAATGTCCTCATATGAAATTAAGTACTAATTAACTTACTAATCGACAATTTATACTTATAATATCTCACTATCATCGTATAGAAGTTTATCTTTAAAATATTCAACCCTTCTAAACAAAATAATAATTATAGTTCATAAAGGAGCATCTAAATCCCAATAAATAATTAGCAATAACATGCCATACCAAGAGAATCCTCAGTTTCCAATTGAAATATATGATTTCATCAAATAACACTTTGCAACTTAAATTTAAACTTTAGTTTAAATATTGTAACCCTAAACAATTGATCTTCAAATATCTCTAAATTAAAATTCGCAAATACTCACCAATCATTCAACAATAAGAAATAGATGAAATGTAAATGCTAGAAGTAAAAACATACCTTAAGTTCAACATAATTGAGGATGAAAATTTACAAGATGCTTGAACTTCTCCTAAAATCCCTAATCTATAAAATTGGGTGCTTCTTTAAGAATACCTTATAAAACTTTACAATTTTATGTTTAGTGAGTGAAAATGTGATGGAATTGAAATAGGTAGGTCAAAAAATTAGGCTAAGAAATTAAAGAAAACTAAATTTCTTTTATATAAATCTAAGAAGAAATTTAGAAAAAAAATTCATCTGTATTCACTTAGTTAAAGGTTATCTTTCTATTGAATAGAGGACATACATAATTCCACATAAATACTTTTTTTGTAGCATCAGGTTAAAATGGATTGTTGCTTAGCAAACACGAAAATATTATGGTAGTGACAAGGAACCATGTTTGTTAAATGGCAGACATAGGAGGGGCAGGGTTAGTGTTGGTTAAACATGGGAAGTACATAAACCAACATAGGCTTGTATTATTTTAGTGAACAGACAACAAAAGAAATAGAGATATCATATAACTAACATAGGTAAAACATTATTTGTGTTTTGATAGTGTTACCTAAAAATTAAAATTCATTTTTGCACCAAAATGGACTTAGACCCTACATAAATTTGGTTTTTAAATAGGGAGATAACATGAAACTATGTTTTGTCCATTTTTAAAACTCAAAGTATAGATTTTGTCTAAGATTACATAAGGGAGAATGCTGGGTGGCTTGTATCTCATACCTTATCTTGGATGTATAACATAGAAGCTTCAAATACCATGTTATGCCTATGTTACATACTATTTTACAATGCTTCTTTAGATACCCACCCAAGTTTCAAACATGTAAGGGAGTTTAAGAACAAAGGAAAAACATAATGTAGCATTGGTACCATATTTTATAATGTTGCTTTTTACTCCTTATGGACATCAAGTTATTCTTCAATACGGAGAAAACACAGACATGTGTTATGTATCATGTTACCTATTATCTTGAAAAACTCTAATGGAACTAATCTCAAGAGGAATAAACGTAAGAAGACAACTAAAAACTCTCAAATTATACTTCAATCCATAATTTTAAAAACTATTTAACCCAAAACATAAGTATAGAACACCAAAATGAAACAAAGACATATTAAAACTATTACTAAGCAAATCAAATTTAAATGAACACATCTAAATCATTGGGTTTACTCCTAATAAGTTCTTTAAGAATCTTTTAATTAAACTTCTTGCTCAAGCATTCTACTTGTCATCAACATCATAGAGAGTATAGATATCTCTCTAAAATTCTTGAGAATCTCCTCTTAAATATAACTTCATTTAGTGTATGTTGACTTTAAATATGCCTTTATATGTATGCTCAAGTTCCACTAGCAAATTACATGATTTCCAATAAAATAACCTATAATTTATGGTATTAATTAGAATTTTATAAATAGCCTTATAGGCCTATAAAGAATCATCTAACTTAAGAGACCAATCTTTCCTATCGTGCTCTCCAATCATTTATAGCATCCTTTTTAATTTCCTATTAGTCACTTCCACTTGGCCACTAGTTTGAGGAAAATAAGGGGTAGCTACTGATGTGTAACACCAAATCGTTTAAGCACTTCTTCATATTGATGGTTACACAAGTTTGTGCCTCTATTACTTATTATAGCTCTAGGTGCAACAAAATGTGTAAATAGTTTCTTCACAAATTTAATAACTACCTAGCATCTTAGTAGGTAAATCTTGAGCCCCAACCCACTTTGAGATAAAATCAACAATGACTAAGAAATATTTATTACCAAAGGATGTAAGAAATGGGCCTATGATATCAATACACATTAAGCACTTCACTCACATTAATGCTAGTT
This sequence comes from Erythroxylum shatona, assembly GCA_027568895.1. Taxonomy (NCBI): domain Eukaryota; kingdom Viridiplantae; phylum Streptophyta; class Magnoliopsida; order Malpighiales; family Erythroxylaceae; genus Erythroxylum; species Erythroxylum shatona. The sequence continues at coordinate 38,266,321 of JAOSBK010000002.1, forward strand.
TAAGGCTTCTTGTCCTTATAAGAAATATTACTTATCCATTGGCACTTATCATAATACTTCATATACCATTTTGCATTCTTATACGATGTAGGCAATAAAAGTATGGTTCTAAAATCTTTCTTATTGTCCCATTTACATAATAGTGGCCTCCAACTGATCTTTTATGGTAATGCTCCTAAATACTAATTATATTGGAATAAGGTACTCACCTTCTAATTATTTGATCTGCATAAACATAAAATAGGTATAAGTCCTCCCATAGTTAATTCCTCACTTTAAAGAAGAAACTCTTCTTCTGTTAACGAGTCATCCCCTTTGGTAGAACCTAATCAACTAAGCAATTAGCAAGATTAGTAAACTAAAGTGCATCCACATCAAGCATATAAAGCTACTTGTTAAAAAAAGCATCATTTATATCTTCTTTAACTTTCTTTTCTATGTTATGATTCTCAAGACAAGATAGATGGTTTATTACTAGGTTCTTCCCCTTTCTGATCTTTGATCTTAAGATCAAACTCCTATAACAACAAAACCCATCTAATTAGTCTTGGTTTAGCATCATTTTTGCTTTAAATGTAGCGAATTGCTAAATGATCAGTGATGATGACTTTGGATATAATAAAGTAAGATATAAATTTATCAAATGTAAAAACTACAATTATTAGCTCTTTTTCAATAGTTGTATAATTCTCTTATGCATTCGTCAAGGTTTTGTTGGCGTAGTATGCAAGATGAAAATGCTTATCTTTATGTTTTCCAAGCAATTCTCCAACTTTAAAATCACTAGCATCACATATGAGTTCAAAAGTAAAAGTCCATTATGTTGCTATGATTGGGAAATTAGCTATTTTTCTTTTAAGACATTAAAGGCATATAAACCCTCACCATTAAAAACAAAAGGAACATCTTTCTTAAGCAATTTGATAAAAGGTCTAGCTATCTTGGAAAAATCTTTGGCGAATCTCCTATAAAACCCAGTATGTCTAAGAAAGATTCTAATTGCCTTTACCATTGTTGGTAGGGGAAATTTCTGTATAGTTTCTATTTTAGCTCTATTAACCTCTATACCTTTATTAGATATTTTGTAACTTAAAACTATTCCCTCTTTAATATAAAATGACATCTCTTCCAATTAAGCACTCAGTGTCTTTATACTGTTTAAGCACTCTTTCTAAGTTTTGTAAACATAAGTCAAAGAAATCACAAAAAATAGAAAAATCACCCATATACCTCCATGATATTCTTGACTAAGTCATCAAATATCACCAACATGAACCTTTAAGAGGTAAGCAATAAACCAAAAGGCATTTGTTGACAAGCAAACAATTTCGATGGATATGAGAATGTTGTCTTTTTGTGATCCTTTAAGGCTATAAGAATTTTGAAATAACCAGATAGTCTATCCAACAAATAGTAGTATGTCTCCTATGATAATTGTTCCAGTATTTGATCAATGAAATGTTATTGAAAATGGTTCTTGTGTGTACCATCATTAAGCTTCTTATAATCAAAACACACCCTTTAGGCAACGATGATTCTTATAATCATTCTTTTCATTTAGTACCACCGTCATCCCTCTTTTCTTTGATACTACATGTATAGGACTCACCTAAGAACTACCAGAATAGGGTAGATAACTTATACATCCAGTAGTTTAACTACTTTAGCTTTTATGACATTTTTCATGATTAAATTGAGTCACCTTTAAGGTTGCACTATTGATATAAGCTCATCTTCAAATAAAATTTTTGTAAGTTCAAAAAAAGGGATTCATCTTAAGTGTTATATAATGCCTCACACTCTAATTGTTGAAAGGAGAAGTCATTATTCCTAAGTTTTACTATTCATGGTGGAAGTAAGTACTTGACTAAAAAATTTTCAAATAAACCATTCTATACAGTGATTGATCCTAGACGTAATGACTTAAGACATGATTTATATTTGTCCAAGGAAAAAATGGAATAACCTTAATTGAATGGAATCCTTTAAAACTCTATTAAGTTTAAAAGTATCTTAGATCTTTAAAAACTTTGGAATGTATATGTTTGGATCTTCATTCTGCAGCTCCTCAAATTATACAAACTATCGATTCTATACTAACTATTGATCTGTCTGAATCATACTAGGCTTAATCTTGAGGTTATTAGGCTCTACTCTTAATTGAGTAATGCTAGACCCAATATAGTGATTTATGATTTAGCATAATCCCTTATAGTGCAATTTCTTACCTAACTTGCCATTACGTCTGGTAGTTGCATTTGAACTATTAAATTTCTTTCTCTTTGATTCTCATATAACACCCATTTGATTTCTAGATCTTGCTCAAGTGGTACTTCAGGGCTACTTCTACTCATACACTAAAGAGCTTAGACCAGTTTTAGAGCGAGATAAGTTGGCGATTTTGTAAGTGCAACTGACAGTGAACTCTCACATCTCTTTGAGTTTCCCTGGCGAAGCTCGGGGAGAATATGGATGCCCTCGCCAACGAGGGACACCAAGCGAAGAAGGGACGCATCAGGAAAAGAGACGATGACGTTGCCACCCCCAAGCCATCGTACAGTGCGGCTGTGACGGGTGGATCGTCTGCCGATCCGGTGGAGGGGGGCCATGCTTGGCCGGAGGACATTCCGGTTGAGGTAGAAGAAGGGGACATCATGTCCACCGTCGCGGACCATGGGGGTAGCGTCATTTTATCCCAGCAGATGCATACCAAATTGGATAACCAGTGGAAGTTGGCTGTCGTGGTTAAGTTGTTGGGACGACAGGTCGGGTACTAGATTCTCCTCGGCCGCCTGAGAAGCATGTGGCAGCTGCGTGGTCCGATGAAGATGGTGGACCTTGACAACAACTTCTACTAGGTGAAATTCAAAGAGGAAGCAGATTATCTGCATGTCCTTACCGCTGGGCCGTGGCTGGTTTTTGGACAGGTCCTCGCCGTTCAGCGCTGGAGCCCTGCCTTCCGACCGACTACTACCCAGGTCTCGCGAGCTGTCGTCTGGATTCATTTTCCGAATCTACCCATAGCTCGATACCATCCGTTGATCCTTCAAGCCCTTGGGAATCTAGTCGGGAGCACGGTGAAGCTGGATGATGCAACGTTGCTGGCCATGCGCGGTAAGTATGCCCGTGTTGCGGCAGATATTGATTTGAGCTTGCCTCTGAAAACGCAGGTTGAACTGGACGGGGAAACGCTGATGGTTGCCTATGAGGGCCTCCCTCAGGTGTGTTATTCCTGCGGCAAAGTTGGCCACCCCACACTCTCCTGCTTCCGCAAGTCCCCGACGGCCAGTTCTCCTACAGCTCCGACGGCTTCCCACGGTGCACAGGTTGCAGACACTCAACGGATACTGGAGGAGCAAGCAGGCGGGAAGGAGACAGACACGCCCAACGGGTATGGGCCATGGACCATTGTACAAAGACGTGCTCCCAAGAAGACAAGATAGGCGCAGGGGCCCAGGCGTCAGTCTGGGGCAGAGTCCCAAGGCTCCAAATATAACGTCCTCCAGCCTGAAGCAGCTAACGCGGAAGTGACCCCTAGTCCCTCTATTATTCCTAACAGTGGTACTTTTACAGGTTTTGGGCAGCGGTTCCAACTGTCGAATTTAGTTGGCTTGAGTACAGTTAACCCAACTGAGGGGGTGTCCACTTCAACAACCCACAAGTCCAAGAAGCCCTCCAAAGGCAGGGTAGGTTCGCAGACCCCACTGACCCGGGGGGATAGGGTCAGGTCTCGCGGGACTGCTCAGTGTGAGGACTTGGCCCAATCGGTCCGGCTCCAACCCACCAATCAGGTTAGGAATTTGGCTGTGGAACTTTGGACTCACTCCGAAATGATTTGTGATAGCCAGCTTTTAGGGGCTCAGGAGGTTCGAACCGCGGAGGGGCTTCAACTCATGGAGGGAGTCACTGCTGTAGCAGACGCAACCAACCTGCAAACTGGCCCCGAAGTCCTACCGCCTTCCAACCCTCCAGATTTGGTGACCCCTTCCGAGGAGTAGTCTGACCCTACAGAACCGACCCGGGATATGGAGCTGATCCTTCCAGACCAGCCTGTGGACCAGTGAGAGGTGCAAAGTGATGACATCGGGGTAGCCCCGATGCAGGGTAACGATTTATGATTCATGTTTTTATGTCGATTTTAATCTGGAATTGCCAAGGGGCAGGAGGGTCGACCTTCCAAACCCTTCTGTGTAATTACATCAGTAATTACAACCGGGTATCCTAGCCTTGCTGGAACCTCGGATTAGTGGCGCTCGTGTCGAGAAAGTGATCAATTCCTTCAGTTTTGACTTTTCTTTCCGGGTCGAAGCCGAAGGTTTCTCTGGTGGGATTTGGCTGTTTTGGCGAGCTGCGTTTGACATTTCTATTATCATCGCCCACCGTCAATTTTTGCATACTTCAGTCTCCTATGAACATAATCTTTTTGACTTCACTGTCGTTTATGCTAGTCCGCAAGTGGCCTCGCAGTCCATGCTTTGGCCTGCGCTATCTTGGATCGGCTGCTCTTCCCAGCGCCCCTGGATTGTGGGCGGTGATTTAAATGCAACGCTGGAGATTTCTGACAAACGGGGTGGTGCTACTTCTCCTCATGTGGTGGGTCGTCGGTTTAAGGAATGGGTCCATAGATGCGGGCTTCACTACTTAGGCTTTCTCGGGTCCAAGTTCACTTGGCGTCGAGGCACGATTCAAGCTCGTCTCGATCACGTGTTCGGCTCGACTGACTGGTTGACTCAGTTTCCCCACACAGTGAACCGCCACCTCCCCTTCCTTGACTCCGATCACTTCCCTATGCTCCTTCATTTATTCCATAACCCTCCTTGACTCCGTGGCTCACCTCCCTTTTGGTTTCAAAACGCGTGGCTTATGCATTCCCAGTTCCCGAAGGTGGTAGCTGAGCATTGGCTCCTTCCGGAGGCGACGATGAGTGCCTCTTTGGCACTTTTCGCTAAACATCTTCAGACTTGGAACACGCAAGTGTTCGGGCACATCTTCTACCAAAAACACTGGCTCCTCGCCCGTCTAGAAGGGATCCAGCGAGCCTTGACTCGTGCTCCCTCGGACTCCCTGCTCGAGCTGGAAGACACTCTGAGTCGCGAGCTGATGCAAGTCTTAAGCGAGGAGGAACTTTTTTGGCACCAGAAAGCCCGTTGCGACTGGATTTCGCAGGGGGATCAGAACAATAAGTATTACCATACACTCACCCTCACCAAGAGAAAGAAACTGCGGATTGATCGACTTTTTGATGAGACTGGGAACCTTGTTACGGATCCCGCCCTACTGCGTATGCTTGTCCAGAACTTTTTTGTCCAGCTATACTAGCTCGATAATGGGCTGTCCCTGGCGTTCCCTCTCACGGGAGCCTTCCCGCGTCTTTCGGAGGGAACGGTTCAGGAGCTCGCCCTCCCGGTTCAGGAAGATGAAATTCGTCATGCGATTTTTTCCATAAACCCCAACAAAGCCCCGGGCGTTAATGGGTTTAATGCGCTTTTTTTCCAAAAACAATAGGCCACGGTCGGGCTGAAGGTGGTGGCCTTTATTCAGGCTATTTTTCGGATGGAAAGATGGGAACAGGACCTAAATCACACCCTTCTGGTCCTTCTCCCCAAACTCCAATCCCCGAGTACGTCTCTCAATTCTATCCAATTAG
>JAOSBK010000002.1:38272067-38287115 GCA_027568895.1 Erythroxylum shatona
TTTTCAAACTCTGTTGCTTTAGAAATGAAATGATAGATTGAAGTAGTTCGATTATGTATGTTCATATTGACTTCCTCATTATATGGTTGAGTTGGAGTAATAAGTTCGTTTTGATGTTTGTTTGTTATGGGGCACGCCACCCTTATGGGATGATGCCTAATAAGGGTTCATGGAAATAACCCTATGGGTTAATGCTCTCGCTTCGTGATTTCGCAAGAGTTAGGCTCCGACAATGGTGCCCAACAATTTTGGCCCCTAGGAATAAGCTTAGAAAAAATTAAACAAAATAATGTCCCTATCTAAATCAACCTATGTGGAGTATCCCTGAAATACTAGCCCACTAAAAGGATTCAATATGGCAGCAAACTTCATAGGAAAACTATTGAGTGTGGATTCCTTCACTATCAGAGAAGTTAGGTAAGACATGCCTAAATTTATGTCAAAGTTAACTTAAAGAAATGTCTAAAATCCATCTTTAAGTTAGAGCTGACTTAAATATGGGAAAATAATAGCTTTTGATAGCTTTAAATAGCAGGTAAATCAAAAAATGTAACTAAAATAAGTAAAAAAGGAAAAAGGTGGGATAAAGGTTGGATAAAATGTCACAAATACAATATATGAGAGAGAGGCGCACTAGGAGCACAATAAACTGGAAAGTAAGTCACTATAAAAGCAAGGAGAATAAGATGAAGATGGGGAGGGAGGGGGTGGTGGTTGAACCAACAGTTTTAGTGAAGCTATGAAAGCTAAACAAAGATCGAGAGTGGCATTAAGGAAACGTAAGAAGCAAAAATCTCATTTCCTTCTTCATTTTCAATAATTTTTTAATAAAATACTTTAATACATTGAAAAATATTATAGCAAACTCTTAATACATCAAATTGATTATCCTATATTAATTAACCACTAACCCATCTAGGTCAACCAATCCACACAAAAAATGATTTTTCAACAAATTCAAATGCTTAAACTTAATTTTTAAATAAAATTATAACTTAAAAACTTCAAAATTGCTCCCTAAAGAGTGTTTGAAAGATCAAGATGCTTTTATATTAAAACCAAAAGTTTCAATGGCACTTGATGAATGAAAAGATTCATATCATAAAGTGATATGAAATGTTTATGCATGGTTAGGCTTTTAAAACATAAAATTAATTAAATGAGATTCTAGTTAACATTATAAACTAAAGAATGATCTTAATGTTTGTTTTTCTTCTTTTTTTCTTGACTTAGCCTTCACTTTTAAGTTACAAACTTCACTTTTAAGTTAAAATTTTCTCTTTTTCAATCATCTCTATGAACTATCTTCTTAAGTTTGTGGCTACATCTTGTTCTCATATTCCTTCTCATCAAAATAATAAAACCATCAGCAATACTTATATTTTGTTATAATCAAAATATTAATTGGAACCTCCCTTGCTGCAGCAATTACGATTGACAAATTTTCATAGATATATCCTCAATTAACTTAACAGTGGCTTTTATTATCTTACTGTTCAAAGTTTCCCTAATTAATGCATCTATCATCTAATTCTAAAAAGAAAATTTTGTTGAAATTTTGGATTTATAATTATGCAAGCAAACCCTTGGAATGGGTGCCTCATAAGCAAACCTTTGAATCTCTTCCACAACTTACAAATTGTCTCATTTTCCTATTTTGTATAGCTGGAGATATCATTTTATAACTTCATAATCTTTATTGGTAGAAAGTACTTCTGAAGAAATTCTTTGCTAAATTCTCCGATTAATGATTAAAGTTATAAGTAATGACTTCAACCTCAATTCCTATGATCCTTAAATAAAAAAAGGAACATTCTCTACCCTCCATTAATCTTGAAAGTATTATATATCAATAAAAAGTTTGCTATTTGTGCATTAAAATCCTCATTTTAAAATATGTTAAACAACATGAACTTTTATAGTATCTAAATATTGTTTGTTTTGTTATAAAAATTATTTGTTGTGAATGTTAGTCTTGTTGTACTAGATTACATCCTATAAGTGATGGCTTCATATAGTCCAACATTGTTATGTGCTTTACCTTTATATTAACAAGTTGAATAAAACCTAAAACCAAAAAATGTATAAAGCATAGACAAAAGGATTAAAGTTAAAGAAAAAATATACAAAAATAAATAAAAATAAATAAATAGATTAATAATAATTACTACTATCCCCGACAATAGCATAAAACTTGATTTGTGTTTTCTCTACTATCATTGTATAAGACTATAGGAAAATGGACATATCATTGCTCAAAAGTCTAATCCTCTTGCTATTATCTAGTTAATAATTAATAGTGTTATTGATTAGCCTAATTATAAATTAAACTAAATTTAATTTCCTCTAGAATTAAGTTGATTCTCATATGTTTATATTTATTTGTAATTCAATTGTATTGAGTTCACAGATATGGTCATTAATAAGTGAAATATATTTCAAACTAGACAAAATAATATTGACAATAATGTTTAAAGTAAATGTAATTACCATATGTGTGTGTGTGTCAGTGTGTATAATTTTAACATAGTATGAGTTTAGAGTTTAGCTTCATAAGTAGCTTATCATTCCTTATTGACTGTGAATATTTTGATGTGAGAAAAAAATGAATAAAGATTAAATACTAAATAAATTCTATGTCAATGATTTTTTTATAAGCAATAAATCAAATTTATAAGTAGTGACATTAGATACATGAAATTGTGACCTAATTAAGTAATCAATGGTATTCATGATCAAGTTTTTATTATTGCATTAAACAATTGGAATGACATTTCAAAAAAGCTCTTCATACTCCATAAGAAGTTCCAAAATAGTTGCAGTATTTTATTTCAATATGGTTTATTAATTACTTATAGGTTTATACTTTTTACTTATGTTCTTCCTGTATATTTGGAAAAGTTTTTTAACTTTATTTGAAATTTGAAAATTTTTAGGCTAGGTTGAGATTAAACTAAAAGTTAGTGTAAGTAGATAGAAATTTACATCTAAAAAAAGCTTTGAATCTGACCGAAACTAAAATCTTTTTTTAAAAAACTTAAAATGAAAATTCAATCAACTCGTGTTAAATTTGTTGACTTTAAGAAGCTGAGTTCAGACCCTTTTGTGATTCATAACCAAATTTTATAGTATTTAATTCGTTGAAATATTAATATGGGTTAATTATAAAATTTTTAAATTTTAATCAATTTTGAATTACTTGTCTAAATTTTAAAAAAGTTATCCTAAAATATCAAATTTTTAGTTTTTGTTAAAAAAAATCATTGTTAGACTATCTGTTAATAGTATTAATGTGACTAGCAATGTTAGATTACCTTTTGTGGCATGTATGAAATACGTATTATTTCATACTACATGTAATACCCATATACCCCCTAGGGGATATGCAGATGCTACACATATCATACCAACAATTCCAAGCATTCTCAAAAACTCAAGCACCATATATTACATTACATTTCATTATGTTTTAAACATACTATACATAATGGATTGACATAACACAAAACATATTACATGGTGCTACACATATCATACCAACAATTCCAAGCATTCTCATAAACTCAAGCACCATACATTGCATTACATTTCATTATGTTTTAAACATACTATACATAATGTATTATCATAACACAAAACATATTACATGCCTTGAAGTCCAAATGTCTTCTTGTTTATAAATATTAAAAACCATATGTGCAAAATAAAAACAATCTCATCATATTGAATACAAGTCAGTAATGTTAACAAAATGAACATTGTTCACAATAAAACACACTCTTAATGGGCCACTGTAGTTATCTTTGTCCCATTCTTTATAGCCTTCTATCTGAACCTACATGGGGCAATGCCATCATGCTAAGTATATAGCTTAGTGGGGAATAACTAAACAGGATACATAATGAAAACTATCTCTAAATATTCACATATTCATAAGCAATCCAAAGATTATGAATCACAAAACATAATATAATATAGTATAACATAATATCTATTTGTTTCAAAGCATAACTCACTAATATCATAATTCAAACACAATGTATTTCAAAATTGAAAATAATTTATCAATATAGAATATTTCTTATGTTGAAGCAAATCATTTAAGTCTCATTTCAGAATGTACAAATGTAAGAACTGAATATCGAATAGGGTATAAACCCTTTAGATCAGAACATGATTTGAACCAGAACAAACTTTGTTTATATCAAAACTAAACAAGTATTAGAATACAAAACAAGTTAGACTGTTAATCCGTTTTATAGAAGTAAGTAATAAGAGACTCATACAGGAAATATCGTGATCAGTATCACAGAACAGGAGAGACTTATGTCTCAATAACAGGAGACACCAAAGTGCCAATAACAGAAGACACTAAAGTGTTTGTAACAGGAGACACCAAAGTGTTACAGGAGCAGTTGCAGACCCTACTAGGCATGCCTATTTACCCACAAATAGGACTTAACAATTTTAATACAAAATAAGTTCATTTCAGAATCCTCATGTGAGGAACATATTGCAAAATATTCAACTTTGATCAACTTGACATAATCATAGATTCCAAACAAACTAACATGTCATACAATATCCAAACTCTCATTCAATCATATAACATCTCCAAAATTCTAGACCTGAACATTTGGTAAAAAACAATTCATTCTTAATGATTTTAGATGACAATGAAACTTGGTCGAGAGGAAGGAAAAAGTGTGAGGAGTTTGTGGTACAAATTTCAAGTCAACCGTCGATATAGAGAAGAAGTTATAATCAAAAGAGTGAAGGATTTTTAAAGCGGTCAAACAACAGACTTAGGATCATGCTTGTACAACCCCTTCATGACCCCTTAGAGTCACGATCATGCACAACCTTTTATTGCAACTTCTTCCAACTCTTCCCAAAATAGACTTTCGAGTTAATTTTACACGGTCATTTTGTTAATGAAAATGAAGGATTTTAGCCAACTATTCTTATTAAAAATTTGTTCCCTTATGTATTAAGTTTTTAATGACACCGACTTTATTCAATTTGGTTTAGTATTCTGAATGTTATATCCAAAACACTACAGACTATCCCCAAACAGTGAGATAATCCAAAAACTCAACTTCAATCCAAATTTTGACACTCTTAGTGGCAGAAATCAAATTTGACTCCTTCATGGAAGTTGTAGATATATGGATATAATTTAATAGGAATTTAAATTCATCCCATTTGGATACATATAGGTCAAGATATGAACAAAATACTGATACCTTTATAGTGGAACTACTATTTCTAACCAGTATCTAACATGTATCTAACCTCAATTCTTTCTTAATCAGTACCCATTTGATCCATTTCAAACATCAAACAATATATGTTATAACAGGATACTAAGTTTATAATTCCGTTACCTCATTAAACTTCAAATTCAACTCCAAGAATCCAATTAAATCAAGCTTCCAAACAACCAGCACAAACCTAAGTTTAATGTGCAACTTTCAGCCTTAACATAACAATAGTATAGAAAATTAGTAGAACCTTTTTCTAGATTTAGTAGCTTACCAAAAGTTCAAGTGATGACAGTCCAAAGTCCAACAAAAATTCCAGAAGTTAGAGAAAAAATGGGAGTTTTGGTAGAGAGAAGAAAGCAAAGTGAAGGAAGAACAAAATAGAAAGTGTTTTCAGCAGAAATTTGCTTTATCACTATCAAGGTGTCACTCCCACCATAAGGCATATGTCTTCTTTGCATGTGTCACATATGTCTTGTAGTTAAGCTACCATTTGTTATACTTTCATTAAATCATTTGTCACTTAATGAATGTTGCCAAATGCCACAATTTAATTAGGCTGTTTGTCACTTTATTAACCATGTCATTTGTCAATTTATCAATTAAGTCAAATGTCACTAACTCACAAGCTTAATCATTCCAATTTTCATGTACTAGCTTATCTTATCACTTGATAATTTTTCTAGTCCAAATGTACCTTTTAAATTAATACCTCAATACTTTAATGGTATCAATTAATACTAACTATAGTCCATCAATACCAAAATTCAAGTCATATGAAACTCTCATTCTTATCACAATTTTTAATACCTATCATACATGTACCTTCATGAACATATACGATTTCTGTTAGGGTATAGTTTCGGACCTTACATTACATGTAAAATTAACTTGTAGAAATAAAAAGTAAAATGATGAAACTAAAAACCAAAAACCAAACACCCTAAAACACATAAACCCAAGTTTATAGCTCCCTCAAACTTTTGAACACAAGATTTTGAATTTAATGTTTGCTTCATCGGCGGCAGCTGAAGTATCAGCCATAGCCTCCGAATTCTCCAAGCAATTATCGTTATCCTCATCTGGACAGTCCAACTTGAGAAATTGACCTTCTTAAACTTTAAATTGTTCACTCTAGCCCAGAGCTTTCTTTATTCAAATGATCCTACGTAGGATCCTCAGTGCCTAATTGGAAACTTATAACCTACAGAATGCTAACTACTTTTTTTAGGAACCCAACTATTGGCAAAAGTACAACATAGACCATTTCCTTAACATATGTGCTGCACCGGTAGGGAATAAAAGGGAAAATGAAGTAGTTAATAAAGCTAGTCCCCAAGAGGCAACATAACATTAGCAATAGCCTATTTTCATTGCCATCTCCTCGGACAGTCCAGATGACTCCCTAGCTGGAAATTTCTTAAACAAATAAAAACAAAATGAAACAGAAATCATGAATGACTAGAGGTAGTTTTGATTCCAATCCTATTTTTCTATTGTAGTTTTCTGTCTTTATTTTGTGTTTTTATTTTCTATTTTTCTTTCAAATAAAAACAAAAGTTTGTTTAATTGTTAATATTAATATGGTTATTTTTTATCATTGATAATAATCACATATTAGATTAAACTTAAAGATAATTTTTAACTAAATAAATTTATTTTAATCTCTTATATAATATTGATTAAAAATTATTAATAAAATATTTTTATTTTATTAAAAGAAATAATTTAAATCAATTTTTACTTGAAATGTATATACTTTAAAGATTTTTAAAATTAAATTTTAATTTTAAATATCTTCAAATTATATCAATTTCAAAATTTATTAATAAATTTTACTTTATTTTATTTTTAAATTAAATTAAATTATTAAGTAAAAATAAATTATTCATAATTCTTACTAATATTAAATTTTAATGAAATAAATATATAGTATTAAATTAAAGTATTCATAATTTTTTATAAAAATTAATATATTAAATAATTAAGTAATATATATTTAATTGATAGTAAATAAAATTATAAAAAACATAAACAGAAAATTAACTTTTATAGTTTTTATAATTTTTTAAGTTGATAGATAGTAAAATTAAAATTTCAAATAAAAATTCAAATAAACAAAATTTTTAACTGAATTTGAAAATAAAAACAGAAAAATAAAAATAAAAATAAACAGACTTTTAGCTTTGTGTTTTGCAAGAGGTTAGGGTTTTGAGTTCATTCATACAAATCGAATCAAGGTGAACTCCATTCCAATCTTTCTCTTCCCTAACCGAAAAAATTGAGAGTGTGTGTTAAGATTTTTTATTTTCATCTTGCAAAATAAAATTGAGTGTGTGTATTAATTTCATACGTGGCATTATATAATACATATATTGTACACATGACAAAAAAGTGATTTCACGTGGCTACCTTTATTAGTACTTTTTTTGAGGGAAACCTTTATTAGTACTTATATTTTCAATTTTTAAAATTTTGAAAATTTAAACGTCCCTTCTAAAAATTTAAATTAGTATTAAAAATTAAGTAAAATTGTAGTATTATTTTATAACTGACCCTATTTCTATTTTGATACTTTGAGAAAAGTTTACAACACATCTTTATGACCTTTACCAGACCAGCTGGTAGGAACAAAATAGGTCTCACTCTTAATTTTATAAAGAACAAAATGAAGCAGAAAAAAGATTACTTTAGACCATCATAAAAAATAAAATGAAGCAAAATAGGACTCAATTTTCTTGACATTCATAAAAAGCAAAATAAAGCAAATTCTAGCTTTCTTTTTTTCCTTTACATATATTTTCATTTGATTTTTTGAGTTGCTCTTTTAATCTTAATGTTAAGAATTAATGCAACCCATTAGATTAATTCTTTAATTGTCTCACAATAAGGAGCTTAGGGTGGCCTATAATAATAAAAATATGCTTTTAAAATTTACATATTTATATATTGTCAATTTATTAGGTCCTCTTTTTTACTTTGCCTGGATGCTATAAAACGTTAAAACCAATCTTGACCTTGATTTATATTTCTGGCAAAAAATTATTTATTTAAGCATTTCATGTTTGTACTTTCTATTTGGATTTACTTTTATGATTATGATCTTTCCAGGGAATTACTTACTAGCCTACCGAGCTTCAGGGAACGTTAGAAAAAGAACCAGTTTTTCTTAATATACGTCTACTCTGACGAGTTTCTTATATAAGCAACATATTAAATTCTTATTCATTTGCCTTCAGGTGCTAATTGACTGGCAATCCTAGACCTAAGGAGGTGAAAGGCAAGACATAGCATTAAAGATTTAGGTAAGTTGGTTAGTGCAAGTCCAGCGAAGAAAGTTTCCACACCATTAATGTGAGCAATCACGTTCGCTATTGCAATATTAATAACCTGTCCTATTTCCCAACTGATTCGTTGCATGAAAGATGGATAGGTCCATAATTGGTTGCATGAAAGATGGATAGGTCCACAATTGAGGTGAAGGACCACTTTAGATAAACTTGGGTAATAACTGAGTAATCAGACACTGTGAAAGAAATAAGTTGCTGCAGAGGTCCACTTCAAGCATCAAAGCTGTTGTAATAAGTGAGTAAGCAGACACAGTGAGAGATATAAGTTTCCACAGAATGCAGGGTCTTAGATATTCTCGTCGACGTTTACAGCAAAATGCAGTCTCGTGGCATTGTATAATTTATGTAGTCTTGATGTAGTCCAAGAGATAGCGTGCAGATATCTGGACAGATTTGACAAAATGTGGCTGTAATTGATAAATGATATTCATGTAATCTCATAGATTTGATTTTATCTTTAATTGTATCTTATTTGAATTTATTTTATGTATCTCATATGATATTCAATGATCTCATATGATCTTCGATATCTTATGAGATACCACAATGTGTATAAATACCTGTAAATACATTCAGCAAAATACAGCAGAAATACAAACAATTACATGCAAATTGTCTCCTATTCCACTACAAATCATTCATTGTGATATTTGGGGACCATCACCATTTATCTCTCTTTCTGGTTATCGCTATTTCATAATTTTCATTGATGACTTCAATCGTTACACTTGAATTTGTCCTCTAACTCACAAAAATCAAGCTCTTTTCCAATTTCAAAACTTTAAAACAAACACTAAAAATCTCTTTTCCACTACTATTAAAACCTTCCAGTGCGATGGAGCTCCTGAACTCATCAAAGGTGTCTTTGCCACTTATCTCACCACACATAGTATATCTTACCGTATTTCGTGTCCTCATACTCCACAACAAAATGGTCTTGCGGAGCGCAAAATTCGACACATAACTGAAACAGGACTTACCTTTCTCCTACATGCCTCTCTCCCTAAAACCTTTTGGTTTGATGCATTCTCTATAGCTACATATCTCATTAATCTCTTCCCCACACCTATCTTTCACCACGAATCCCCTTATGAACTTCTTTTTCTCAAGCCACCTGATTTATCTCACCTTCGTGTGTTTGGTTGCGCCTGTTTTCCTTTTCTTGGGGCCACGCGTACTGACAAGCTTACCCCAAAATCTCTACCATATGTTTTTATTGGGTATTCGACACAATACAAAGGATATCGTTGCATTGATCCTAACACCTCCAAAATTTACATTTCTCGACATGTTCGATTTCTTGAACATATTTTTCCCTATGCTACTCTCCCTTCCCTCACCCCTAACAAACCCTCTATCTCTACCATCTCTCTACCTCTACCGGTACCACCTGTTCCTCCTCCAACTGCAACTGTATCAACCCCTGCCCCACCTATCCCATCACCTCAACACCAAATGATTACTCGAACACGTGATAACACTCGTGTTCCTCAAATACTATCTAATTATGTCACCTATTCTACTCATACACAAACCTCCCCGGAACCCGATCCCACTTCCTTCACTCAAGCCAATAAATACCCACACTGGCGACAAGCTATGCTTGATGAGTTCACTGCTCTCCATCGCAATCATACCTGGACTCTTGTTCCCTCACCACCTAATGCAAATATTGTTGGATGTAAATGGGTCTTTCGCACAAAAAGAAATTCTGATGGTACTCTAGATCGATACAAAGCCCTTTTAGTTGCCAAAGGTTATCATCAGACTCCTGGTATAGACTACATCGATACTTTCAGTCCTGTAGTCAAACCCACTACAATCCGACTCATCATCACTATTGCTCTGTCCAAAAAATGGTCCATTCGTCAACTTGATGCCTCAAATGCCTTTCTCAACGGATATCTACAAGACCCGGTTTACATGGCTCAACCTCCTGGTTTTATTGATCCTCACAATCCTTCTCATGTCTGTCGTCTTCACAAAGTCCTCTACGGTTTAAAACAGGCTCCACGAGCTTGGTTTCATCACCTAAGCCAAAAATTACTTTATCTCAAGTTCATCTCTACCAAATCAGACACTTCTCTATTCATTCATACCACCTCTTCTCACACCACTTTTCTCCTGGGCTATGTCGATGATATCTTGATTACTGGCTCTTCACCTTCTTTCATCACCAATCTCATTCATGACCTCAATACTGAATTTTACATTAAAGATCTCGGCCCTCTTTATTATTTTCTTGGTATGGAGGCCAAAGACACCTCTACTGGACTCCTCCTTACCCAAACTAAATATACCAAAGATCTTCTCCTCCGCACCGGTCTTGCGCAATCCAAACCTGCAAATACACCAATCACTCCCACTCTTCCTCTTTTCAAAAACCATGGAACTCCTCTCACTGATCCTTCTGAGTATCAAAGTACTGTTGGTGCTCTCCAATATCTCTGCCTTACCCGTCTTGATTTTCAATTTGCAGTCAATAAAGTCTCTCAATTTCTCCATTGTCCTACCGACATTCACTGGACCGTTGTTAAACGGATACTTCGATACCTTCGCTCCACACCCACTTCTGGTATCCATTTTAGCCGCCCAACCTCTCTTTCCATTCATGCCTACTGGGATGCTGACTGGGCAGGCTGTCCTGATGATCGTCACTCCACCTCTGGCTACTGCATTTTTCTTGGACCAAATCTCATTTCTTGGAGTGCGAAGAAACAACCTATTATTGCCAGGTCTAGTACTGAAGCTGAATACCGAAGTATAGCTCTTGCTGCTGCTGAACTTTATTGGCTTAAATCTCTCCTTGGTGAAATGAACTTCCCTCCTCTAACCCCTACACTTTGGTGTGATAATCTTGGTACCACATTTCTTGCTGTGAATCCAGTTACTCAGACTCGCACAAAACACATTAAGATTGATATTTATTTTGTACGAGATCTGGTTACCAACAAGAGCCTATCAATTCGACATCTTTCGTCAAGCCATCAAATTGCTGATATCATGACCAAAGCTTTACCTTCATCCACTTTTCAGAAATTTCGTGACAAGCTCACTGTAGCCACCCACCATGAGCTTGAGGGGGGCTGATAAATGATATTCATGTAATCTCATAGATTTGATTTTATCTTTAATTGTATCTTATTTGAATTTATTTTATGTATCTCATATGATATTCAATGATCTCATATGATCTTCGATATCTTATGAGATACCACAATGTGTATAAATACCTGTAAATACATTCAGCAAAATACAGCAGAAATACAAACAATTACATGCAAATTGTCTCCTATTCTGTCAGTAATTTTGTTGATGTAAAAAATGGTCAGATTTTTGCGTTTTTGGGGTTAATTTTGCATTTTTGCTATTTTTGGGAACTTTTTGATTTGCCATAACTTTTAGTAGGAATGTCCGTTTTCAGTATTACTCATTGCGTTTTCATATTTTTCTGTCTATTTTCAGAACAGGAATATTTTTAGTATTTTGCCTTTTTCAATAATTTTTAGGATTCAACTATTTAAGTCGGCCAAACTATTTAATTTGTAGTTTTTTTAATGAATAATAGATTATGACAACAATGTGCCTTCCTTTGCCCTATTTTCTGGCATTCGTGTTAAATCAACAAGAAAATAGTTTCCGCTACGTCAGTTAGTATCAGAGTTGAGTTCGATCTTTGTGATTATGCCGCCATGAAAGACTCGCTAGATGGGAGAGGTGTATGACTATGACGAAATTGAACAATTAGTTGCCCAGATTGTAGATCATTGTATGGAGACTGCAGTAGAATATATGACAACGAGATTCAATGAGGTATTGAGAAATCTAAATATTCCTGGTCTTTGTAGGAATCCAGTACCTACAGATGTTGATGATAATTCTAACGACAGAGAGGATGATGAGTATTTCGACTAGCATGTGCGCAAGCATCCTAGAGCATGTGTTCAAAGAGATTAGCGAAGATGGGAAACTAAAATGAGGGCAAAAATTTATGAGTTCCCTAATAGTCTACAACCTAAAGTGTTCCTAGATTGGTTGGCTAATGTAGAGAAATTTCTAGATTTCAAAGATATGCTTGAAAATAAACAGGTGCAATTGGTGGCTATTAGATTTCAAAATAGGGCCATAAGTTAGTGGCAGTAGTTAAAATTAACCTAAAAAAGATTGGGTAAGTCTAAATCGTCACGTGAGAAAAGATGAAGAAACATATGCATGTCAATTGTCTGCCCTACAATTTCCAGCGATTTATGTACCAAAGATTGCAAAATTTGAAGTAGGGCACAAGATTAGTAGATGAATATACTACTGAGTTCTATCAACTCCTGGTCATAAAAAGAAATTCAAGAGATTGAGGAGCAATTGATGGCAAGATACATTGGCAGGCTGAGAATACATATCCAAAATATCATCAACAAGTTAGATTATATTTCTATTTCGATAGCGCATCAGAGAGAACTAGTAGTGAAGAAATAGCAGTGACGCACAAATTCTGATACCGCACGAAATGCCAGCAGTGGCAATGGTAGTAACAATGACACTGGTGACAGTGGTGGTAATCATGCAGGCACTAGTGATTTTATTAATAACTCGACTAGGTTTAACAAACCTAGAGCTAGTGGAATTAAGTGTTTCGACTGTGGTGAAGTAGGTCACAAAAAAGAAGATTACAAGAAGATGGAAAAAAGGGCTCTCTTTGTAGATACGGATGATGGTGACAATAAGGAAAACGTGTATGTGCATGGAAGATGAGCATGAGTTTGAGATTGATATAGTTGATAAAGAGATTGTGACAGGAGATGTGGGTACTACATTAGTCGTTTGGAGATCTTGCATAACCCTAAGAGCAACTATCAATGATGAATGGTTGCGAAATAATATCTTCCAGGCCACCTGTACCATCCTGGGGAAGGTTTGCAAATTTATGATTGATGCCAGTAGTTGCAAGAACATTGTGTCAACTAAGCAATATAAAAATTAGACATCGAGACGGAGCAGCACTTGAAACCGTACAAATTGGCTTGGCTAAAAAAATGGTGAGGCAACAGTTTCTGAACGAGCTTTAGTTACTTTTTCCATTGTTTCTAAGTATAAGGATTACGTGTGGTGTGATGTTGTTGCTATGGATGTGTGTCATTTGTTATTGGGATGTTTGTGGCAATTCGATAGAGGGGTTACACATGATGGTAGAGCCAATACTTATAGTTTCATGTTTAAGGGACAGAAAATTGTATTATTACCCTCTAAGGAATCTACTGAGAACAAGTCTATGAAAGACAATGTTACTTTGTTGTCTTGGGCCAAATTTGAAGAAGAATTGCAGGATATCCATAGGGCTGTTCATGACAATCTGCTAAAGGCTGCGGGTAAGTACAAAGAGGTTGTAGATAAGAAGAGATGACATATTGAGTTCGAAAGTGGGTGATTTTATGTGGGCAGTTCTGATCAAGGATCGCTTTTTTGCTTGTGATTACAATAATTTGTCTGCTAGGAAGATTGGTCCTGAGGAGATCATTGAGAAAATCAATTCTAATGTTTTCCTGCCAAGTTATATTCGTACGACTAATATGTTCAATGTGAAGCGTTTGATCTCCCTTTTCTGGTGATTCGTCAGATGATGACAATTTGAGGGTGAATTTTGTCTATCTCGGGGAGAATGATGTAGTCCAAGAGATAGTGTGTGGATATCTGGACAGATTTGACAAAATACAGTTGTAATTTTGTTGACGTAAAAAACGGTCAGATTTTTGTGTTTTTGGAGTCAATTTCACGTTTTTGCTATTTTTGAGAACGTTTTGATTTGACATAACTTTTAGTAGGAATGTCAGTTCTCAGTGCTACTCGTTGCATTTTTTCATTTTTTTCTGTCTATTATGAGATATTTCAGTATTTTAACCTTTTTGGTAATTTTTAGGGTTTGACTATTTAAGTTGTCCAAACTATATATTTTGTAGTTTTTGATGAATAATAGATCTTGACACCTATGTGCCTTTCTTTGAGCTATTTCCTAATATTCGTGTTGAATCAACAGGTAAACAGTATTGTTACCAATATTCATGATTCGTATCAACGGCATCAACTTTTACCCCTATTTCTCATTGTTTCCGCTAAATCAAGTATTTCATATAATTTCTTTGGGTATCTTCCATGATTTCTCTGACTGAGGACAATATTTTCTTTCTGGTTGACGAAGAAGAAAATATGACTGACGGCTTCAATACTGCAGAGGTCAAGAAAATAAAATAAAACTGGTTGGGTCGGCTGTGCTAGGCCCTGACCCATTCAAAACGACCCGTGGGCTGATCGGTCCATACTTCATGGGTCAGTCTCACACCTAATAACCATGTCAAGCCCAAGCCTGATCCACGCTCTCCTCAGCCCATCTGCATGTGAGAGACTCCCATGCAAACGCAAAGATCTACATACGTAAAGACCTA
>JAOSBK010000002.1:38287215-38302095 GCA_027568895.1 Erythroxylum shatona
ATAAATAAGAATTATAAATAAATATTAAAAATAAATTTAATATTATATTTAATATTAGTCTCGTTTTAAATGTCTCATTGAGATCTTTGTAATGATATATTTTATATAAAGTAGTATATATTTTAAATTTAATTACTTAATATATTATAAAAATAAATCAATTTGTGAAAAAGACATAAAAAAATACGTTAAAAAGGAAATGAACAAATTTATCTTTTTATAACTTTTAGTATATTCATTCCACGTGTCTTCCTTGTAGTGGATTTATTGTACCAAAATAAAGTTTTTGGTGCTTTGGTTGGAGATTGCCTAAGCATAACTTCTGTTTCTTTTACACTCATTAAGTTCATCCTTCTCAAGAAACCTATTTCTCTATTGTGCTTTCCACATTGAACATCTTACTTAAGTGTAAAGTTATTCAAAAGTGACTGCTTTCTTGTTATTATATAATGATGATCTTTTAAATATAGAGCTTAGCAGGATGTACTTAAGTTTAGAGTACTTCTTCAACCTTTATCCTCGCCTAGCTCCTTTTATAAGCTTAAAATAGTTCAATTATATCGATTTTTTTGGTAACAGTATGGTTTTTTTAACTTAATTGTAATTTGAATTTACTTCTCGAAAATCCTTTACCTTGACAGTAAGTATATACTTTATTAGTAAATAAAACTATATTTTGTCAAGTTTTGGTGAAAAAATGACTGTTTATATAAAATTAAGAGGAATGATAATATTTAAAATGAAATTGCGAGCGAAGCGAAAATGAAGGAATTGGATTGGGTCAATGAGATGGGGCTTTGAACCCTACTAGTGACAACCAAGACTTGACTAGCCGGTATTACTATCTTTAAGCCGAAGAGGTCTAGTTGTTAGGAGGCTAACAGAATGATTACGACTTTCCCATCCAATTAAGACTTTTGACATGGTTATTGTTAACAGACTTGGAAATTGTGTTAGATCCAAACTCAACAGGTCAAATTTTCGTAAATTATAATTTAGAAATTGACCCAAACTCCCTCTTTAAAACGATTACATTTTGATTTAAACTTTGTTTAAAAAAATTAAAGACAAAAATGATGTTGTTTAGGAAATTTAATATTAAAATGATAACTTTTATGATTATTTAAAGAAGCTGCGATCACATTTAGATTGCGTAACTCGAAATCAACTAAATTTCGATCAGATTTAAGTGACATGGTTAAATTTGATTCGACCTTATTTATTATACTACTTAAATTTTAATATAAAATTATTATTAACTCATTAAATAATTTATATTAAAACCTAAGAATTATTATCAACACCTACTAATTTATCTAATATATAATAGAGAAATAATGATTATAAATTATACCATTATATGGCATAAGATAGACATTAAACTTCTGTAATTTAAAATTTTTAAGATGTAATGACGTTCGAATAGTTATTAAATTATCCTATTCTTATATTAATAATTTTAGTAACTTGTTCATGGCCCATTCTCCTATTAATAATGTTTTGAATGGAGTATGGTTCATGGAGATCAGGTGTTAATCATATGTTAAGAACAAGGTAACTATTTAAAGAATGCAACGAGTCCAAAAAAAAGTGAAGTTCAACTTGATGATAACAAAAAATAAAGGTTAAAGGGAAAGTTAGAATTTCTATTAAAAAAATATAGAGAGTAATGTTAAACTCAATGTGCAATGTATTCCTAATTTAGCTCATAATTTGTTAAGTGTTGAGCAATTGATGGATTATGGATATTTGATTAAAGGAAATCTGGTCAATCAATTGTTAGTATTCTAATGACTCAAAATAAAATGTTTCCCCTATAAGTTACAACTATGGAAAATTGTGCTTTGATTACTAGAACTAATGAAGCAACATTTGACAGTTACGTTATGGCCATTTGAATATTAAAGGTTAGAAATTGTTGATTCAAAAAAATATAGTTATTAGGTTGCCTAAAATTGATGCATTTGATTTCTGTGAAGGGTGAGCTTATAGGAAGCAAAGCAGAAATTTATTTCCTATAAACAAGTCTTATAGGAAACTACTCATCGTTAACTTTTGGCAGCAACAATTCTTCATCTCTTGATGATAGCAATTCATCATCTCAATTAAGCTCTAGTTCTAAAACACCTATATGGAAATTCAGATCCTTACATGTTATATATGCCTTCCGTATTTTTGCCTTGTATACTTTTAACCCTCTTTGTTATAAGAACGTTGTAGGCTACGAATGAGGTGATGATAGCTATATACAAAAATCAAACTTGGGATTTAGTCATTCTTATAAAAAGGAAGAATATGTTTAGACTTAAGTGGGGGTACTACATAAAGCATCATATTGATAGTATGATTTAGAAGCATAAAGCTAATTTTTTTAATAAAGGCTGCCTACAACAACAAAGTGTCAACTTTGAAGAGATATTTTCACCGATGGCTCAGTTTAAAATGGTGGGAACTTTTCTAACCTTAGTTGAACGAATACAATGGTTGGTGTGCTAGTTTAATGTTGAATCCACTTTTTTGAATCGCAAGATAGAGAAAGAGGTGTATGCTTCTCAGCTTTGTAATCACGATGATAATAAAGTTTACTAGTTTAAAAAGGCTTTATATGGCCTAAAAAAGCCCCGTAAGCTTGGTATCGTAAGGTTAATTCATATTTATAGTAGGATTAATTCCTATTTCCTAGAGAATGGATATGAAAGGAGAAAAATAAACTGACTCTTTACATAAAGAAGCAAGGTAAAATTGATTTCTTGGTGGTGTGTCTTTATGTTGATGACATAATATATATGATCATATTATTGTTGAATTTAAGTCTTCCTTGATGAAAAATTTGAGATGTTACATTTACTACTTTTTTTTTTCCCAGGGCTTGAGGTGAAGTAATATGCTAATGAAAATTTTATTTCTCAACATAAATATATTACTAATATGTAAGAGAGGCTTAATATATTAAATTATAAAATTACCCCAATTCCCAAGGAATGTGATCCAGTCACTCATAGCCAATGATGGTAGTAGTTTGGCAAGTGCGAAGTACTTTAGGAGTATGACTGAAAGCTTCAATTACTTATCTCATACAAGGCAAGATATCACATTCTCTGTCAGTCTATTTTCAAAATTCATATTCAACCTATTGATGTATCATCTTAAGGTAGCAAAGAAAATTCTTGTTATGTTATTGGAACATTTTAGATTATATGGTTTTACTGATAATGGTTGGGTATGTTGTTTAGATGATAGAAAAGTAATTCCATTTGGTCGGGTCGGCTGTGCTGGGCCCGGACCCATTCAAAACGACTCGTGAGCCGATCGGTCCATACTTCATGGGTCAGTCTCACACTTAATAACCATGTCAAGCCCAAGCTCGATCCACGCTCTCCTCAGCTCATCTGCATGTGAGAGACTCCCATGCAAACACAAAGATCTACATACGTAAAGACCTAAAACCTAATATCCATCCCATATATAAGGTAATGTTCTGCCTTGATTCAGGTACGCAATCATAACCTAG
Organism: Erythroxylum shatona; assembly: GCA_027568895.1. NCBI lineage: Eukaryota > Viridiplantae > Streptophyta > Magnoliopsida > Malpighiales > Erythroxylaceae > Erythroxylum > Erythroxylum shatona. The sequence goes on from JAOSBK010000002.1 coordinate 38,290,727, forward strand.
CTTTCTTTGCATTCAGCTGCCTCACCTTCACCAAAAGACTGACTTGAGCGTCGGAGGGGCTAATCGGGACACAACCCCCGACGCGCCTTCTTTGTTTTGCAGGGATATTCACGTCAAAGTTACCACAACAAGCAACCGACTCCATGGATCCAAACGGTAACGTTCCGTTCCGCCAGAATCCGACAGAACCAAAAACTAATTCCTAATTATATCACCTGATGAAAGATACGAAATAGGCATTTGTTTTAGCTTGCTGAGTGTCCAGACAAGTCGATAGCTTTCAATTATTATTGTTGTCTGCTACACGTCACGAATTCCTGCAGCTAGGAAATTATCTTTTCTATTTCCAGAAACCTTTTCTGTGGTCAATTAGGAGACAACATGAGTATGGATGAGTTTGTGGAATTAATTTTGTTTCTCCTGTAAAGACTCTTGAGATTTACATTAATTTGAATGCATTAACATCCATGCCAACATCATTATAGAGAACTTTTCTTTCTTCACGTGGAAATTATATTTTTATTGAAATAGGATAGCATGCAGATGTCCTGGCTAACTGCAGGTTTTGTTGAAATTAGAATTCTTTGGATTGCTATAACACCTATACAATTATAGGGGATGGTGTAGGCATAGCGTGTCAGTGTATTAATAAGACTAAGTGAGAATTCTGCAATAATAATAAAAAGTAGACAAAGATCGCCATAATATATTGACGATTAAAATTGACATGAGTCCTATAACATTAATCAAAAAACTGTTGTCACGCTTAATAGCAACCGCTAAGGGGAATATCTGTGACGACTGACAAGGATGTTCCACCTGCAAATGCGGTTTACAGGCAGCAATAAAACTTTCTCCTGTCCTGTGGTACTTTGGTTTCGTTGTGTTAATCCTGTATTAACTTATACTGAGCCCAATTCACATGACTAATTGTTCTGATCTAGCTCGTTCGGTGACCAACTTCATTTGCTAACTATCTTCTTTCCTTTCGGTTCCCCTGTCCATTTAAGCCGGCTTTTACTACTGGACGCTGCATCTAGCTAACCATCCATCACTCCCTTACTGGCCGCAGTACGGCCATCATCAATTTCCACTAACGTATTTACTTTGGGTCAATGAGAACCCATTTTTGGGGTCCATCGTCAACAAAGCGCTGCAAAGAGTGACAGATAAGAGACCTCAATGGGCATTTTGGTCATGGCCCATTTCAACCTGGACATAAGACTATATATATATATATATATAAATGTCTCGTCCTTCACAGAACCAACTGAGCACATTGTAGAGAGCGTCGATGGAATCGGTTCCTCAATTTCTACTTATCCTTTATTTGTTTCTCTTCAACGGCGGCAACACTCAAGCTCTATCCTCTCCGAGGGCTCCAAGAAATTCTATTACAGCTGTCATTGTGTTCGGCGACTCCACCGTCGACCCTGGAAACAACAACTTTATACCAACGTTCTTTAGGGGCAATTTTCCGCCTTATGGACAAGATTTTGTAAATCATGCGCCTACTGGAAGGTTCAGCAATGGACGCCTGACAACTGACTTCATAGGTGAGTTTGATTCTTGAAGATTTGTTGCTTTTGACAGAAACATAAGTTAACATGAATGAGAATTATATTAAAAGTCAATCTATGTGCGTTAATTTGTTACAGCGTCATATATTGGTCTTAAAGAATATGTGCCACCATATTTGGATCCTAGTCTGAGCATGGAGGATCTCAAAACAGGAGTCAGTTTTGCGTCAGCGGGCACCGGATTCGATCCCATCACACCCACAATCACTGTATGTCTCTCTCTCTTCCTCACATAGATAGCCATCACTCAACCATGGTTGTTTGCCATTCTCTAGACTATATATAGCTGTTCAACAAGCTTACAAATTATCAGCTTATGCATGTTAATTCCGTATACGGTTTGAGCCTTTACTTTCTCAAAACATCATTATTACTAAGTGTGCTAAATTTTCTTTGACTAAAACAACAAACACAACATAATACTAGAGTTATTCAGAGAAAGTGAAACTATTTGAGATGGTTTTGCCATTCACCAAACTAGGTAAGAATGGTTGATAACTGCTAAGTTTCTTTTACGGGGGTCTGACGGTACACATTAAATTCTAAAGCAAGTCATCTTACAAAGTGACCTAATCAAATTAACATATTTTCATGTAGAGGAGCTAATCATTTAATCCTTGGTGTGAACTAATCACTGAGTCCTTATGGAATTTGAAAATTCTTTTTTTTTTCCCATATATTCTATATATACATCGCATGTACACTCTCGACCTTTAATGGGCTTCACTTTCAACATTCATGACAGAATGTGATTCCTATAACGAAGCAGCTGGAGTATTTTAGAGAGTACAAGAACAAGCTTCAGACTGTACTGGGGAAGAAAGGAACTGAAGAGCACATCAACAAAGCCATTTTTGTCCTTAGTGCGGGGACCAATGACTTCGTTGTCAATTACTTCACTTTGCCTATTCGACGAAAAACGTACAGCGTCTCAGGTTACCAGCAGTTCATTTTGCAGAATGTTACACAGTTCATCCAGGTAATTCGATATTGCCGTTGATCAACTATTTAAGACTAATTCATCAATTAAAAAGAAATAACATTTGATTGAAATTTTAATTTTAAATTCTTAACAATTTAATTTTCAAATTTTTGCAATTGAGTCAATTTTTAATATTAAATTCTATTCTCATTAGATTTGATAAAATAGCATATCCTTGTATTAAAAATATCTTTTACCAAGTTTTTAAACTTACAAATCAAAACAGAAATTAACAGGTCACCTCCTTGTTAAATAGTTGAGACAGTATCAATATAATTAAATAATTTTAAAAAATTAAAGCTGTGGCCCTTATTTAGAAATTGTGTAAAGTCATAACCCTTATTCATAATTTACAAATTTCATATTAGAATAACCTTATGCAACATTAAGTTGCTTTATGGTACTGTTGAATCCCATGACTTGAGTTATTAAACAAAGTTGGATTCTTATCAATTCGCTTCATGACGGCTTATTATGAATATTGACGAGCAATTTTGATCACAAAATAATGGACTAAAAGAGGCTGAAGAAGTAGCCTTATAACTAGCATTTCCTTTTGAAGATTAAGAGGCTGACGGAGTAACTGCTATAATTAACACTCCCTCTCCCTGTCCATAAAGTCGTAGGCCAGATCTTCCCCTGAATAGCATCTTATAATCTTCAATTAGTGCATATGAGTTGCAATTAACCTATATTAAGTTGATTGCTTGCTCAAGAAGTAGCTAGAAGATCAAATGCCAGCCAATACAAAAGGGGTCCATAAAGCATTGATGTTACCTAAATCACTCATCATAAGGTTAAACGCATCATAATAAATGGTTAACTACATCCTATGCCTCCTTAATTTGGATTACGGGGAAATTAAATGTGTGATTACAGGATTTGTTCGATGAAGGTGCTCGAAGAATTGCCTTCACCTCACTCCCTCCAATGGGCTGCCTGCCTTTGGTTATCACCCTTTTCTCTAACAATCATAACGCCATCTATGGGCGTAATTGCATTGAATACTATACATCTGTTGCAAAACAGTTTAATCTAATGCTCCAAAAAGAATTGGCTCTAATGCAAAATCGACTGGCTAGCGGTGGAGCTAGGATCTGTCTAACTGATGCATTTGCTGCGTTGAGCAATATGGTCCAAGGGAAAGGAAGATCTGGTAAGTAGAAAACTCAAGCATTCAATAGCTAAGCATTTAGGTAATGCCCTCAAGATTTTCCTGCTCTCAATTTATCATGTTTCCTCCTTTTGAAGCCTTCGATGATGTGAATACTGGCTGCTGTGGAACCGGCTACTTAGAAACATCACTCTTGTGCAACCACCATACATATGTGTGCCCAGATGCATCGAAGTTTGTGTTTTGGGATTCAATACATCCAACAGAGAAAAGTTACCATGATATTTTTAAGTTTATTCGGCCCGAAATCGATTCATTGATCAGGGACTAAAGACCTTGCTGAAGTGTTGTCCCTAGAAAATTAAGGATTGAGTCATGATGTTTGTTGAGATATATATGCATACAGCATTAATATTGTTGGCTGTTGTTATCGTATTTCTAATTTCTAGGAGGAGCATATGAACACTTAAATGCTAGCAAAGGCTACACTTCAGTACTTAAGTTCAGTAACAAGTCCCTTTTTTGCGTCATAGAATTTAAGTCCACAGCTTTAGAATTCAGGTAGTTGTTTAATTCAACCATCCAAGTGAATTTTTTATTATAGTAGCTATAAATTTTTAAGGTACAGAGGTTTTAAAAGTTCCTACTCAAATTGATTAGTTTAGAAGGAGCATAACTGAATTGGAGATGTCACGGTAAAGTTAAAGAATAATTCACTAGAGCATTTAATATCCATCGAAACAGCAAAGAATTGTTGCAAAAGATCCTTAAAAACCATCGAAATACAACATTTTTTATTAATTTATTAACACAATAAAGTCGATGTTGCAACGGTTTGCCTATGGCAGCCACAAAATAAGCATTGGATACAAATGTAACGGTAAAGGAAAAAATGATTATTATGATAGTTATATTGGTGCAACAACTCTTGCAGTAACGTGTAGGGTAAAAGGTGCACTTTCAATAAAATTCAATTTAAATTCAAGTGTTTCTGCATATTTTAAAAGGAAGTTCAACATTTCATAAACATTTAATTTAAACATTAATTTCTCTGCTATCTCTACTTTACAATATATATATATTTTTATGGACTTTTATTAGATGTAAATCATTAGCTGCAATTAGAGCCATAAAATTAAAAATTTAAAGGCAATAAGGATTTTCTTTCTCGATTTTAAAAAATTAAAGTGGCATGTTAACAAACGTTGTTTCTTCGCCTTTTGTACTATAAACTTTGAAAGCTTTGTGTGCGTGAATCGATAAGAAAGATTTTATCTTTGATATCAATTTCTCTTTATCATACTCATCCTAAACTTTGAAAGCTTTGTGTGCGTGAATCGATGAGAAATATTTTATCTTTGATCTCAATTTCTCTCTATCATACTCATCCCTTTGTTGTTTTTTCTGTTCCTTTCTTTGATGAGCTGAGATTCACAGAATCTCTATCTTCTCCCAAACCTCTTTCTACCTACCAAATCCTAACCTATAATTGAACTCCTTTTTCTTTCATCTCAATACCCTAGTCATTGCTGTTTTTTCCTGCTACCTTTACCACTTTACAAAACACCAACCTCCCTTCATTTCGAAAACCTACTCTTGGCCTCTTTCCAGTTACTCCTCCATTGGATGACTTGCATTTAAATACCAATAGATTAGGGTTCCATATAAAATAGAGATAAATTTTCCTCCATTATCTTCTTCCTTAAAAATTGCTAACCTACATGCTACCTCCTCCCCCTCCCAATCTTCTATAACCCAATTTTCCTCAAATTTTCCTCCATTATCTTCTTCTCTAAAAATTGTTAACCTACATGTTACACCCTTCTCCCCCACCCAATCTTCTATAACCCATTTTCCTCCCCAACCCTCTCTAAAAATACCCCTCCCTCTGCCTTAGATTTTCCTCGTAAGATGATAGTTCCAACAAAAGGAGATTCTATTAGAGGAACTAAGAAGACATGGAAATAGGTAGTTGGAGATAATTCTGATTCTTCTTTGGTTTTCAGTCCTTAATTTTGATTCTTCTTTGGTTTTCAGTCCTCTTGTAGAGATTGAAGGGAAATTAATGGTGGCTCCTAGCCTTGATATTTTGCAGGAAGAAGTTAGGATATGGGAGACTACTTTAGTTGATTTTTTTTATAGATAAAAGACCTTTTTTCCAGTGATATAAGCTTGGACTCAAAGGAATTGGAAAGGAAGAGGTTTCAAGGAGGTAATGCTCACTGAGGAGGATAACATAATCTTCACTTTCTCTTCAAAATCAAAAACACAAAAGGTAATTAAAGAAGACCCTTGGCATATTTCTCAACTCCCTTTATTTCTTCAAAATTGGTAACCAGGAATGGAACTAGAAAAAATCAGAATAAAGAACATTCCTTTATGGGTGAATATTCACAGTATTTGTTTAGAATATTGGACTACCAAAGAGTTGAGTATGCTAGCTAGTTACTTAGGGAAACCTATATGTATGGATGAAAACACCGTTTTGAGAGAAAGGGCTGGGTTTGCTAGATTGTGTGTGAGCATGGACAATTCTAAAGAAATGAAAGATTGCATTCCTATTTTAAGGTTGGAAAATGAACATTCTCTTATAGAAAATAGAGTTATGGTAACGTACCAATAGAAATCATTTCTTAAAGCTCAAGGTAAGGAATGGAAACCTACTAGACGAATCTTCATTAGAGGAGACTATTGGGAGGTGATGGTATAGAAAAGTATGATTCAGAAGAAAACAAAGATGGTGAGGAGGTTTAACAAGTCACTGAAAATTTAAACCAATTCAGTTGGAAAAAGATTCTCTTAAAATTGGGGGGAGCATTCATGAATGACATAGTTTAGCATCAGACAAAAAGGGAGGATCCGGTCAAATATCATTGGTTGACTAATGGATAAAGGGGTGAATGGGCTAGAAACTAGTGAAACTAGCTTGGATGAAGGAGTTTCTGATTCCCAATAGAATAAACAAAGCCTACAGAAGGCTGATCTATCAAATGGTGGGCTTCAAGAGGAGCAGTTTGAATAGATGACTTCTAGGAAAAAGTAACAGGAGTATTAGGAAAGGCTCCAAAGGTAAAAGCAATCTTCTATGATGGTGATAGTATGGAATGTACATGGAATAAATAACGCTTCCAAGCTTAATGCGATAAGGGATTTCGTCCTGAAGGAGAAGATTCAGGTTTTTTGTCTTTTGGAAACTAAAATTAAGGAAGCAAATCCAAATAAGCTTTGTTGTTTAGGTAGGAAATGGTAGTTTTTAACAAACCACCAAAGCCATGCCTATGGTAGGATTATTATTGCTTTTGATGGTGATTTTTTGGCAATGAATGTTTTGGAAACAAATGAGCAGTTTATTCATACTAAGATCTACTTAAAGATGGAAAACTCTAGTGTGTTTAGCAACTTTTGTTTATGATTTTAACCTCAGGTTTCAAAGGACTGAACTCTAGAATTCTATAAGAAGATTAAAGACCTCGGTAAATTCTCTATGGTTAGTGTGTGGTGAATTTAACACCACTTTATTCATATCTAAAGCAAAAGGCAATTGTAATTTGCACAATTATTCTTCAGATATGTATGATTGTATGCAAGAGGTGGAACTCATAGGTTTGAAATTTGAAGGCCACAGATGCACTCGATCTAACAAACAAAGTTCAATTTGGCATATCAGGAAAACGTTGGATAGGGCTTTGGTAAATGTGGATTGGCTAAATTCTTTTTCGGGAAGTTCAGCTAAATTCTTTTTCCGGAAGTTCAGCAAAATTTCTAGACCTTAGAATTTCTAACCATACTCCTATAAGGATTGACAATTTGTTTAACTCTATAAGAATCCTTCATGCTTTCAAATTTAACAATTTCTTGGCAAAAATGGAGGGTTTTTAAGAGGCAATAATGAAGGGGTTGGAGTATGATTTCTTTGGGACAAAATAGTACATTTGCCTCCAAAAGCTTAAGTCTATCAAACAAGAACTGAAATCTCTAAATTCAAAATCTATCGAAGGAAATTTAAAAAGCTAGAGATAAACTTTCAGCTATTTAGAGTTCATTGGCGAATAATCCTACAGATGTTTCTTTAGCCTCGGAAGAAAAGGAAGCTCTAAAAAATTATATTTACAATTGGTGGATAACCAAAGCTCATTATTGAAGCAGAGATCTAAAGTTAACTGGCTAAAGGATGGGGACAGATGTACAAAGTTCTTCTTTAACTCAATGCAATCGAGGAAGAATGTAAATAGAATCACCTCCATTAAAATTGAAGCTGGAGAGGTCGTGGTTGGACAAAAAGGAATAGCTAAGGAAGCAAAGAACTTTTACAAGAACCTTCTAGGTTCAGTAGCTTCCTCTCCAAACATAGGAGATGATTTTAGAAAGATTGTTACAGTAAGAATTCCTAAACATATATCCTCTGTTTAGTCCCTAAAAGCTTAAATCCATCCTATTGGAGTGAATTCGGACTTATTTCTTATACAAACTTTCTTTATAAGATTATTACAAAGATTTTGGCAAACAAGTTGAAGGAGGTTCTACATTATCTCATCAGTGAGAATCAAAGAGCTTTTATGAACAATAGGGATATTAGGGACAATATTCTTATGGTCTAGGAGCTATTGAAAGGGTATAACCATAGGAAAAGTCCTCATAACTGTACTATCAAAGTGGACCTATAGAAAGCTTTTGATAGTGTGAACTAGAACTTTTTGCTACAAATAATAAAGGTTATGGAATTTCCTCATAGGTTATTAAGGTGGATTCGGAAATGCATTACTAATGCATTTCTTTGGGGAAACCTCAATTCAGACAGGAACTTCGTAAAGATGAAATGGTCAGAAGTTTGTAAAAGGAAAAAGGGGCTTAGGTTTGATCTCTATTGCCTCCTTTAATAGGTCAGCTTTGATCAGAAATCAATGGAATATTCTACTAGATAAGCAACCTTAAAGGTTTTAGTCTTTGGACTATCCCTTTTAAAACCTCCTTTTCTTGGTCCTTGATTCAACTATTAAAGTTAAGACCCCTCTTACATCCTTCGGTGACTTGTAAGGTTAGAAATGGTGAAAAAACATTCCTATGGTTCGATAATTGGATGGGTAAAGGACCCCTTGTTAGATTTCCTCAAGCTCTTCAGATCTGGAATAACCTTCCTGTCAACTTGAAAGTTGAATCCATCATCCTAAGGGGCCAATGGAATATTCCAAGGGAATTACAGCATCTCACTTCTCATTACCACCCTAATTTGGATAAAGAGGACTCACTTTAATGCTTTAATCTCCCTCCTAATGCCTTCTAACTTGCGAAATTCAAGAAATGGATGAATCAGAATCACCAAAGACAATTGTGGCTCCCTATCATTTGGCACAAGGCTCTCATGCCTAGCTATTCCATTATTCTCTGGCTCACTATGTTGAATAAGCTAAGTATAATGGACAGACTGCACTAGATTACCTCTAACTCTACTTGTGTTCTATGTGAGTTAGAAGAAGAATCTAAGAATCATCTTTTCTTCCTCTGCCCCTTTTCCCAATTCATATGGGAGAAAATATAGAAATTATGTCATATATCTAATGTTGGGACTACTTTTGGGGATGTTCTAAACTGGTTTCAGAAGGTGAATCATACCTCCAACTACAACAAGCAGATCTATATCATCTCCTTTATCTTGTCCATTAAGGAGATTTAGTAAGAGAGAAACATCAGAAGATTTCAGATCACACATCGCTCACGAGATGAGGTTTTCTTCTCTATAATTGGCAGAATTAGAGAGAAACTCCTATGTTTTATAAGGTCTGACCGAGTTTGCCCTAATCTAGCCTTATCATGGAGAATCTATTAACATACAGAGGCTAAAATTCTTTAAAAAGGAAATTAAGTCAAGTTGCAAATCAGTACTTGAGTAAGAGGCTTCCTTTGTCTTTGATGCATGAAGCGTGTATGTCGAAGCTGAGTACTCTAACCCTTACACTCTGCATCAATTCTTGGAATAGGAAGCGTATTCTTGAAGATCCTTTATTTCCATCAGCTATAGCACCTTCTCCTGCTGCGATCATCTTCCCAAACCTTAATTTGGTAGGAATTATGAGAAAGGGTGAAAACGCATTATAAGCTTTCCAATTTGACTAACTCTTCATCTGATGGCAGTATTAAGCTTTTGTGACTCTCGTTCCATATGTTGTCGTTGTACTAGTTGAAATTTTATGTTTGTCTAAATGATGTCGTGGATGTAACAGAGCTTTATCCTCTAAACATTGCCACTGTATGACCTACTAGTTATTCTTGATCTCATATATAACTTCCTATTTAATTTATTAATATAATTTTGCTTATTTAAAAAAAAATCAAAAAGTCACTATACAAGATGAAGTTTTTCTCAGATGTTGGTAGTGTAGCAACAAGTTTAAGAAATTCCAATTCTAATCGGAAGATGAATGTAGTCAAAAACATTGGTTCCCATGTGTTTTATAGTAGTAAAACTTTCGTTTGAGTTTTTAGTGCTATTAAAATGAGGAAAACAATTAGGTGAGTATAAATTATGTATAAGATGAGACTAAACTAATAATAAAATCTAATAATATGTCATGTAGTGTAATTTTTTCTTAAAATTAAAAACATCACCTAAACCACCTTTGTAATTTTTCTCTTAAAATTAAAAACATCACCCAAATCCCTCTACTACTTCATTCTATGTTTGCATTTTATTTTACTGTGCATCGTCGTTTGCTCCTTCCCATCTTAGTTGTGCATTGCCATTTTGCTGTTTTCCTCGTTTGGCTTGTGCTTTCATTTTTAGCTGCTGGAGCGTTGGTCTATTTACTACCGTTTTGGTCCAACGTTTCTTGATGGTGCTATGTTGCTTTATCTGTCGCTACCATTTCCTTTATGCTTTTACTATCATTTTGATATTTTCCTTTATCTACCTACTGCAGTCATCTGTCATCCTTTGCTTTATACATTAAATTCACGTTCAACCACATAAAAACATGCTTCGTGAGTGTTGATCTTCAGTAGCCCTCTATTAGATTATTTAATGGCCCATGTGACTTATAAATTTGAGTCCCATGAAAAGAATCCAAGATAATGGTTATTGGATATTAAATAATGGATCTCAAATAGGTCAAAGACCTTTTCCCTCTCTCTTTTAAAATAAACCAACATGATAGTTGGTGAAAGAATATATAAGTTTTAGAAACATATCAAAGTGTTATATGAACCATTGAAGAAAGAACGAAAAGAAGAAGAGAGGAAATCAATCGGTACAAAACTATCATAGATTAAGGTATGGCAAAATAAATCGATCCATAAATGTCTAACAATTGGTATCAAATCAAGGTGTTTCATTATTTTTTATTTTTCATGGCATTGTTTTCTTCGTATATGAAGCAGACACAAGAATACAGACATGCAATGAACCTTCGATGTTGTTATGTATGCATTGCATTATTTATTTTCTACCATTATAAATGATTTGTTTCGTTTTTTCTTTTTGTTTGTTTTGTTTTTTGAATGGTTATTTTTTTATTTAAATGGCACCATAAACAAGAACATAAATGTGAAAGAAACCTTCAGTGTTGATATGTATAGAATGGAAAAGTGATTTTTGGATGTTAAAAGTGTTGGGCCCCGATTCCTCTTTCTTATTAAATAAGCATGTTTAAATTTATTTTGAGGTTTAGTTTGCTTAATTTCTTTTGGTTAGAATAATTTG
>JAOSBK010000002.1:38317223-38329019 GCA_027568895.1 Erythroxylum shatona
CTTCATATTATCTCAATCCCATTAGTAAGCAAAGTAATTCCAACATAATTTGATCTAGTAATACTCCCAAAATTAATATAATCATGCTTATTTAAAAAAAATTCCGGGGCTAACATAGCCAATATTCTTCTTCAAGGTTTTTAATATCATCTAAATTATCTCTCTTCTTTATTTGTATCTTATTTGCATCATAGTAAGGTATTAGATGAACGTTTGATTGTATATACTATATATTGTGTAAAGCTTACTCCAATCTTCAAGAGAACTAGGATAAAATTGGAAGGTGGCAATATTGTAAGGTTTCGATCTTGCATCTCATGCATAATATATATCAAATATACGCAATAGAAAATAAAATAGAACCTCAAAAATCATATCTACTCATGCACATAGATATAGAAAACAAAAATATGAATAGTAAGATGTTTACATACCTTTCCGACGATCTCATTCGTTCTTTAATCTTCTCCACATTGGGTTATCGTAAATCATAATGATCAACTTAGACCATCTCTAATGAAAGTTCACATAAAGATAGACGGATAAAACTTCACTAAGAGATTACTAGAATTCTTTCTTTGTGTTAGCAAAGACAAGAACTCTTGTGAGAGTTAGAGAAAAAAAGAGTGTGTGTGTAAGAATTAAAGAACCTTTCTTTCTCTTGTGTCTTACACAAGATGCAAGAGAATGATGATTATTTTCTGCCCTCTTTGGCCTCCCATAACCCCCATCATTAATGGGAAGTTATGGAAAATTAATGGTCAAGAATAACATGTATTAATGGAAGTTATGGGAAATTAATGACCATGAATAGCATGTATTAATGAAATTTTGCAAAATTAATGACCAAATTGGCAGCTAATAACAATTGTTTCTAATCTACTCTACGCAATATTTACTGACGTTTTACGTTGTCGTCACTAAAGGGTTGATCTTTGGTGACAATATGAGTAAACCATTGAAAAATTAGCCACTTTTAACATCAACTCTTGAAAATCGTCGCCAAATAATCCTCTTTTTCGACGATTTATTTTAACGTCACTAAATTTGAGAATTTTCACGACGAAATGAAATATCGTCACCAAAAGTCTACATTTGGCGACAATTTTCAATTCGTCGCTAAAAAATCGTAGTTAATATTCTGTTCTGTTGTAATGTCTTGTCCTTCCAAAACAAGATTTTAGACCTTTCTGGTACGCAACTAGCTGACTAGTGCCAACGGCCATCATAAATTTCCAGCAATGCATTTATTTTTAGGAGGTAGTTTAGAAGTTTGTCCAGTCAGAGGCAAGGTTTGGTTTCCCAAAGCCAGAGCGACCACCACCGAAAACACTAGAAAATAGAGTGTGAGAGCCAACAATGGGCTTTTTGGTCCTGCCCCCATTTCAAACTGGTAGATGAGATGCAACTACATCATTACAGAGTGCAATATAAATATATATAATGTCTCATGTTCTATCCCAAAAAACCAATCAGAACATCTGAGAGAGAGATAAGAGCTGTAATGGGATCGGTTCTTCATTTTCACTTGGTACTACTAATTTATTTGTTTCTCTTCCATGGCAATGCTCAAGCTCTATCTTCCCAATGTGCAAGGAATAATTCTGCCACAGCTGTTATTGTGTTCGGAGATTCCACCGTTGATCCTGGAAACAATAACTTTGTGCCAACTACCTTTCGGGGCAATTTTCCACCATATGGAAAAGATTTGGTTGATCATGTCGCTACCGGAAGGTTCAGCAATGGACGCCTGACAACTGACTTCATAGGTAAAGCTTGATTGGTGATGATTCTCTGTTTATAATAGAAACATAATAAGTTATAATGAGTGAGTAATTAAATTAAGGAGAATGTTTAATCAACCTATGTTGGTTAAATTGGCACAGCTTCATATGTTGGTTTGAAAGACTACGTGCCCCCATATTTGGACCCGCGCTTAAGCATGGAGGAGCTTATGACGGGAGTCAGTTTTGCGTCAGCGGGCAGTGGATTCGATCCTCTCACGCCCAAATTAAGTGTACGTCTCTCCCTCTCTCTCTTTCTCTGTGTTCATATGTCAGTCTACGTGAGAAGAAAGAATAATCAAATGAATGACAGTTCAACCGTTTGACGTTGCCAAATTATATGACATATTATGATGTCTACATCTCACATAAAAAATCTTATCCATATTTATACAGGTTTCATATAAATGTGTTGATAAGATTTAATAGAATATAATAAGAACACGGAGATCTGATTCCTATTTATGTGAGGTTCACATAAATTTGTAGATAAGATCTAATAGAACATAATAAGAACACTATAACCACAGGAGATCTAATCCCCGACCACCTAATAGTCCGCTTATAATATCATCACATGCATGTTTTATCAAAGAGTTTATTTTAAATAGATACTCTAGTAATAAGATGATATAAAATCTCGTAATATTATTTATGTTCTCGCGTAATACAAGTTGCTTTAGATAATGGCAAAGTAACTTGTATAATCCATGATTACTTATGAAAACCTTCAATAATTTCATGAATAAACTACAAAATGACATAGCTTTTCTATTTGTTACGCATCGTTTTTCCCTCCGGAGTCTGAATAAAGCATTTGTAATAAGAGTAAGGTTAATACGATTTTATGATCAAATAGCCTTCTGCAGAATTTCTCAACAATTTTTTTCCTTACATTTTACTCTACATATGGATGGATTTAGATTCTCATCCTCTTTAACGGGTTCTGCTTTCACCAATGGCGGCAGAATGTAATTCCTATATCAAAGCAGGTGGAATATTTTAGAGAATACAAGAAAAAGCTCCAAACCGTTCTTGGGAAGAGAGGAACTGAAGATCATATCAACAAAGCCATCTTTATCATTAGTGCTGGAACTAATGACTTCGTTGTCAATTACTTTACTTTGCCAATTAGAGGGAAAACATACTCCGTCTCAGCTTACCAACAGTTCATCTTGCAGAAAGCAACACAACTCCTGCAGGTAATTCGATTCTACTCCAGATCAAATTGAATACCGCTAATTTAAACCAGAAAATTTCACATTCTAATGCCCTTTTGAAACATCATGCTTCCTCTAGTAGCAAAATTCCCGTTCTTTAGTTCCTGAAAACCAAATCGGGCTGCTCCTTTCTTTATCAAGTCATATCAAGGTTACTCTTTTTATGCACACATGAAGCCAGTTTCAGCTAAATAAGGGAAGAACCGCAATTGAAGCCCAAAGATTTTACTTTCATATATCAGCAGACTTATAAAATTGCAACTAACGAACATGTATAAGGATAACGTGGTTCCTGAAAGTTTTGTACTTATTGCCATGGAACCTTGTGCCACGGCCTATAGGTTTCCATCTCATGGCTAACATTGCACGTGGAGATTGCTGTATCACACATTCATGACTTTCTATTTATCATGTGGGACAACCTGAGCTGTTAACTCTTAGGCAGTAGCTAGAATTTAAATATAAGCTGACAAACGGGGTCCATGAGAATAAATATTACCTTCTCAGGAAAACGGTAAGCATATACATGAACCTAACCTCCATTAGAAAACTTGTGAGACCATTTAATTTTAATATCCATTTCCACAATCATAAATGTTGATAGCTTTTCCTTATTAGGGCATATGCTATATTTCTTTATTAGACACAACTAGCTACATTTAGGAGCCGTTCCTCTGTCTCCTTATTGTGATTTTGGTAAATGAGGGAAAGTTTAATGAGACACTGACTCGGTGCGTAATTATACAGGATTTGTGGGATGAGGGAGCTCGACGAATCCTCTTCAGCTCCCTGCCTCCCATGGGTTGCCTGCCAGTCGTTATCACCCTTTACTCTAACAATCACAATGCCATCTATGGACGTAATTGTCTTGAAT
Organism: Erythroxylum shatona; assembly: GCA_027568895.1. Classification (NCBI taxonomy): domain Eukaryota; kingdom Viridiplantae; phylum Streptophyta; class Magnoliopsida; order Malpighiales; family Erythroxylaceae; genus Erythroxylum; species Erythroxylum shatona. The sequence goes on from JAOSBK010000002.1 coordinate 38,321,102, forward strand.
ATTACTCATCAGTAGCAAGAGAGTTTAATCTAATGCTCCAAAAAGATGTGGCTCAGCTGCAAAATCAACTATCGAATCGCGGTTCTAGGATCTATATAACCGATGTATACGGTGCATTGACCGATATGATCCAAGGGCAGGAAAGCTCCGGTAAGCGCAAACTGGATGCATTCAATTCTATTATTGAAAATTAAACACAATGTCACAAGCCTTTAATATATCGTGTGTCCTCTTTTGGTTTCCTGCTTTCGAAGCCTTTGATGTTGTGAATATTGGCTGCTGTGGAACCGGTTATTTAGAAGCAGGGTTCATGTGCAACCCACATTCATACGTGTGCCCGGATGCATCAAAGTTTGTATTTTGGGATTCAATACATCCAACCGAGAAGACTTACTACAATGTGTTTGAGTTAATTCGTCCTGTAATTGATTCAGTGGTCAGGAAATGAAGACCTTGACGAAGTTTCATGCCCAGAAAATGTTCAGTGACATGATGTTTCATAATCCGGAAATATGTGTAAATATTTTGACTGAGACTAAATCTTCAAAATTGGATATAAACCTCCTATAAGTTAGATGAGAAGAAAGTGATACCTCAAATTAATAACGAGTAGTTTATGGGATCCCTAAGCTTTGAGTATCATATAACTCAAAATCAGCTCTTTGAGGCCAATAATTTTTGATCCTAAGATGGAGTTGTTTGGCATGTGAGCCTGGAATGTTGTAATAATTTTTCTATTTCTATGTGTCTTGTCCCTAAAATTCCTGGTATGATGTAACGCTACATTTCAGGACTTCGCTTCAATTCCATGCAAATGTTAGCTGAAAAAAATGGAAGCCAAGTTGCCAACTCTTCGACTTGAGAATTCACAATGCCTTTCTAAAAGTGCTGATCTTGTATTTAAAGAAACATCCAATTAAAAACCTTAAAGCATAGTAGCTTTGGAAATTTAAGGAAAAGATAGTCTACACACGTTTGAAGTCATAATACAAAAGAAGGGTCAAATGCTTTGTGCTGATTTACCTTGAAAATACAGACCCAATTTTATTGCTTAATAAGGGTAACATAAAGTATCAGGATGTTAGAATGTTACGAATATTTTGTTTTTTATTAACTAACATGAGATTAAAATTATTTACAGCAAATAATTACTTCCTCCGTATTTTAACAGGGATAATTGATATAAATTAGTAAAATAATTTATTTATTCTCATGATCAATTACAATTAATAGATTTATTATTTTCTAATATTTTATTTAATTAAGAGGCATGAGTCTTATTTAAAATTTTCAAGTTAAAACTTTATTTATCATTAAATATTTTCATTTTGATAGATAAATTCAAAATTTTTACGATTATTTCAATAAAAAATAATATAAGCTGATAAAAATTTAAATTAGTCTTGTTGATATTTATCTAATATAATTGTATGTAGAATTATAATACAGAAGTTAAAACTTTTTAGTATATATTTAAAGAAGTGAATTTGACTTCAAACTTATCTTATATATTAATTTATACGTATTTTAGAGTTATATAAAAATATTATTGATAACTACAAAACGTTAAGCTACTAATCATTTTGTTACCATAATTTTCTAAAAAGATATGCCTTAACATGATATTGTTCATGTGAAGGAAGAACAAGTTTAAAGATTTCAAGTTTATATAAGACTTGGAGATTATAATGTGATTTGATTTTCTTAGGAGTTTTAAAAATCTTGTGAGTTTACTTGAAAGATTCTAAAACGTATTTATATGCCTGGGAAGAAGTTAAGAAGATAATAAGGTAAGGGATCAACAAAAAACATGTGAAAGATCAAAGAAAAATCTTCAAAAGAATATTTTGTTCGATTGACCGTACCATGAATAGATATGTTGCTATCATTTATAAATAGTAAATCGATTGACTGAACTAAATTGATCCATTAAGCTAGACTTCAACATCTCTATAGACAGACACATATTTTCCAATATAGAAATCATTAACCCTAGGAATAGCTAGAAGGTTAGGAACAAGAAGAATCTCTTGAAGCGAAAGACTTCACAACAACAAAAATCACATTTAGCTATGAAAAAAATTGTCGCTAAAAGTCCAAAAACTGTCGTTAATAGTCATTAGTGACGATTTATATTCGTCAACAAAAATATTGTTGAATCCTTGTAGCATGCTAATCATCACTAACAATTTTTTCCTACGCTTTATTTTCTTAGCAAAAACTTATTAGCAATATTTTGATAATCTTCACCAATACATTTTGGCTACGTTTGATTTTCATAGCTAAAAAGTATTAGCTACGTTTTAAAAAATGTAACTAAAAGTTTTTTGCTATGTTTTTGAAAAGTAGTCAAAAAGTTTTACCTACATTTTAAAAAATGTTCCAAATGATTTTAGCTACGTTTTATAAAATCTAGTCAAATATTTAATATACATTTTAACAAAATGTTATACCATGTTAATTATAATAATTTGTGACATTTTTAATCCATATTGTTGTATATACTATTTAGATTTTTATTGTTAATTTATTATGCAAAAATAATTGATAATTTGAAACATTGAATATAAAAAGTAAAATATTATTACATTATTCCAATAAAAGAATATTTTTTGCATATAAAATTTAAATTATAGCCTTAAAATTTTTATAGACAAAATAATAAATACAAAGATTAGTTCACAAATTATAAATGCTGAGATTACTAAAACAATTACAACGTAACTAAGATGACTAGGTAGGTTTGTCCATGTTTATGAGAGCAATTTCATAGCTCAACCATCGTATAAGAATGATAAATTACTAGAACCTCTAGAGATTTGATCTCCACCAACTATTTAGAGCATATATCTGCTAATTGTTTTTGCTCATATATCTACACAAAGAACACAGTTTGTAAATTTTACAAAACATGATCATAACAACATAGACAAACAGTTAGCATAGACATATACGATCTATCCCTAAGATAATAACAAAAATATAAATTGAGAAATATCAAATAATCTATTTTTGAAGATTCACAAATTGTGGTACAAGTAATTACTAACTTAGTGAAAAAATCTTTTGTGCTTAATTATGAGCATCCCATAGATAGTTGAACAATTAAATGAAACTAAAACCACCGTATTTTGGTTGCAAATGTAGACAAAAAGTTGAGAAAACCAAAATCATGTAGAAGAGTTGTATAATAAGAAGTAGCGTTTGAAATTATAACAATAAGAAGGGACATTTGTGCAACACAAGAACATAAGTAAATTTGCTAATATGCTGAAGATAATATAGAAAATAGAGGATTTCGACTTTAGTTTTAACTAATCCTGATAAAAACTAGAAGCATCCATTTATATCCACTCTCTCATTTTCTACATTATGCAGTCACAACTAAATAAAATAAAGCCTATGATTTTGTTCTACCACTGATAAAAATCTGACCAAAACAACCAACAAAAACAAGGAAAAGGGTACCTTCTCTTTCAGCAAGGTTTTTAATGATTGAGATTTATCATGCAATGAAAGTGCTTCAACAAAAATCATTGTTAATAAATCTATAGAAACAAGCCTCTTATTTATGTGAACTAGAAGCATGAATAGAGACAGTTAATTGTTACAAATAAACTTTAAACACATTTTTACTATAGAATCAACTTCAACAAATGTAAAAAAAAAACAATGTAGAAGGGTTCTTGACACCGAATAACTTACAATGAAGGGAATGAATGTGACGTAGAAATATGCACTCCATCCTGCATAGCCATGGACATAGAATCATGTAAACACCTTTTCTGTTATTCCTGCATCCTTCTTGAAGCTGGATTCAAGGGCACACATCATGTGCACGTGGAAGTCAGACTTAGGATTTCACCAAAATGAGTCTGTCTAGGTACTGAAAAGCGAAGTTCTGTATTAAACAGGAACAGAGAGTTGCTATAACATACCATGATGAATCTTAGTCTCAAAATGGTATAGTTGGATTTGGTTACAGACCTATAAAATTGCTTGAAAAATGTATGCTAAAAAGAAGTAAAAAGGACAGACACCATTAAGAAGAGAAGAGTTAGTATGCGTCATTAATAACTTCCTATCAAAGAATCAGCTCGAAGGGATTGATGGTTTTGAGGAAAATTAAGCTAGTAGTTATTATCATTTTGGTCTTGCAAGTTTATGCGATTGTATCCATTATTAGTTTAGTACATAACATCTCGGAACTTGCAAAGCTATGAATGGAGCTTACCACCTAACCCAAAACATAAGGTCATGACTCCTCCGTAGACCCACCACATGTGATTTTCAACTTTCTCACCTCTACACTACTTCACTGTTCTTCCATCTCTCTCTTTTATTTCTCCAACCAGCTAGCCCGATAGTCCCCACCTTTTCAAATTTTTGTAAAAAATACCCAAGAATTTCTTCTTGCAAACACCTTAATGACCATGTCAGGAGACAAGCTTAAAGATCGGTTGGTGAACAACAACAACCTCCCACTCATTAAGAAATTCTGGGCTAGTTCGTACATGTTTTCTTTAAACTAAATCCAAATTAACACATAAAGTTCAAACCCTATTTCTCTTTTCATCAATTGCCATATCAACTATTAGCTCTAAAATCACAAATTTAGATATGAAATAAATCACCAACCCTAACCCTATAAAATCAATGCCATCAAAACTCTAAAAGTCATAAAATTTACCAAATCCAAATCTCAGAAACCTAAAAGCCAAAAAGCCAAACCCATTACAAAGAACTAAGAATTCACAATTAACCCATTAAAATGACTGAGAGACAAAGCTTGTTGGTTGATCGTTTTGGAGTTGGTATGCCGACAAAACCCAGTAGAAAGCAACATCCAAATCTAACAACATCGCCATTAGAAGAAAAACTAGAGTGCAAAGGATGAAATACATACCTCAACCGCTGACAATGAAGGTAGTGGGTAATGGAAGAAGACGATGACAATGGTAGACATAAGGAGAGAACACAAAAAGTAGAGGAAGATGACAGTAGAAGAAAAAGAATAAAGATGGAGCTGGTTTTCATTTAAATGTACAGGAAGACAACGGTAGAAGTAAAAAACGAAGTTGTAAAATGGAACGAAAATGTTTAATTTTAAAAAATGTTCAAACATTTGGCGACATTTAGAAATTGTCGCCAAATGTTTGACACTTATAAGGTTAGGAACAAGAAAACTCTCTTGATGCAAAAGACTTCACAACAACAAAAATCACATTTGGCTATGAAAAAAAATCGTCACTAACGCTACGTATGGTTGTTGTTTTCTATATGCAGAGATGGAACGAAACAAAAATTTGGATACAGAACAGAACAAAAATTAGAGATAGTGAGGTGTTTGGTTGTGATGGACAAAACAGATAAAACTGTATTTGTCTTGAGGGCAAAAATGTGTTTGGTTGCAGTTGACAGAACATAAAAAATAGTGTCAATAACTAAAGTACCTCTACAGTTATAATATAACTGAAAATGTGTAATTCATTGACTAAATTAAAACAAATGATTTTTATTAGTAGAAAAGTTAACAAATAATAATAATAATAACAATAACAATAACAATAAGAAATTAATTTTGAATAATAATAATAATAATAAGATAATTAATTTCGTATAATAAAATGAATAATAATAATAATAAGTACAAAATTTATAATAATAATTATTAATAATAATAACAACAATTTAATAATAATAATAATAATAATAATAATAATAATAATAATAATAATAATAATAATAATAATAATAAGTTGCTTTTGTGGGAGAAGAGGTATTTCTGGAAGCTGCTTATGTATTTTGTTTCGCAGACGAAGACAAGAAATTTTGTCCTTCAATTTTGGAAGGAACAAAAATTTATGTTTTTATCATCCGGGGACAGAATAAAAATCAGTTCGGACAGCAACCAAATACGCAGAGGGATGGAATTTTTTTGTTTTGTCATCTATCTCGACTAATGGAGACAACAACCATACACTACGTAAGAGTCCAAAAATCATCACTAATAGTCATTAGCGATGATTTATATTCATCACCAAAAACATTGTTGAATCCCTGTAGCTAAAAATTAAAGGCGATGCTTTTTGCTAATCATCACTAATAGTTTTTTCCTACGCTTTATTTTCGTAGCAAAAAATTATTAGCGATGTTTTGAGAATCTTTGCTAATATATTTTGGATACTTTTGGTTTTCATAACTAAAAATTATTAGCTACATTTTCAAAAAACGTAACTAAAAGTTTTTAGCTATGCTTTTGAAAAAATAGTCAAAAAGTTTTGCCTACATTTTTGAAAATGTAACTAAATGATTTTAGCTACATTTTGTAAAATATGGTCCAATTTTTAATATACATTTTAACAAAATGTTATACATGTTAATTATAATAATTTGTGACATTTTAAATCCATATTGTTGTATATAATATTTAGATTTTTATTGTTAATTTATTGTACAAAAATAATTGATAATTTGAAACGTTATATATAAAAAGTGAAATATTATTAAATTATACAGATTAAAAGAATATTTTCGCATATAAGATTTTAATTATAACCTTAACAATTCTTATATACAAAATAATAAATACAGAGACCAATTTACAAATTATAAATGCTAAGATTACTAAAAAAATTACAACGTAACTAAGACGACTAGGTAAGTTTGTCCATGTTAATGAGAGCAATTTCATAGCTCAACCATCATATAAGAATGATAAATTACTAGAACCTCTAGAGATTTGATCTCCACCAACTGTTTAGAGCATATATTTGCTAAGTGTTTTTGCTCATATATCTACAAAAAGAAGACAGTTTGTAAATTTTACAAAACATGATCATAACAACAGAGACAAACAGTTAGCATAGACATATGTGATCTATCCCTAAGATAATAAAAAAACATAAATTTATAAATATCAAATAATCTATTTTTGAAGATTCACAAATTTTGGTACAAGTAATTACTAACTTAGTGAAAAAAAACTTTTGTGTTTAACTATGAGCATCCCATATATAGTTGCATTGGACAATTAAATGAAACTAAAACTACCATATTTTGGTTGCAAATGTAGACAAAAAGTTTAGAAAAGCAAAATCATATAGAACAATCATATAATAGGAAGTAGCGTTTGAAAATATAACAACAAGAAGGGACACTTGTGCAACACAAGAACACAAGTAAATTTGTTAATGTGTTGAAGATAATATAGAAAATAGAGGATTTCAACTTTAGTGCTAACTAATCCTGATAAAAACTGGAAGTCTCCATTTATATCCACTCTCTCATTTTTTGCATTATGCAATCACTACTAAATAAAATGAAAATTATCATTTTGTTCTACCACTAACAAAAATTTGACAAAAACAACCAACAAAAACAAGGAAAAGGGAACCTTCTCATTCAGCAAGGTTTTTAATGATTGAGATTTATCACGCAATGAAAGTACTTCAACAAAAGTCATTGTTGATAAATATATAAAAGCAAGCCCCTTATTTCTGTGAACTACAAGCATGAATAGAGACAGTTAATTGTTACAAATAAACTTTAAACACATTTTTACTATAGAAACAACTTCAACAAATAAAAAAACAATGTAGAAGAGTTCTTGACACCAAATAACTTACAATGAAGGGAATGAATGTGAAGTAGAAATATGCATTCCATCCTACATAGCCATAGACATAGAATCACGTCAACACCTTTATTGTTATTCCTACAACCTTCTTGAAGTTGGATTTAAGGGCACACATCATGTGCATGTGGAATTCAAACTTAGGATTTCACCAAAATGAGTATACCAAGGGAATGTTATTAGTGCATGTTAAAGCAAGATAAGTATGTTAACGATCTAGAAGGGGGGTTGAATAGATCTCTTAAGCTTTTCTTAAAATTCTACAATAAAATCAGAAGTTAA
>JAOSBK010000002.1:38329119-38342133 GCA_027568895.1 Erythroxylum shatona
TTTATGCGATTGTATCCATTATTAGTTTAGTACATAACATCTCGGAACTTGCAAAGCTATGAATGGAGCTTACCACCCAACCCAAAACATCAGGTCATGACTCCTTTGTAGACCCACCACATGTGATTTTTCTAGTTTCTCACCTCTACACTACTTCACCGTTCTTCCATCTCTCTCTTTTATTTCTCCAACCATGTAGCTAGATAGTCCCCACCTTTTCAATTTTTTGTAAAAAATACCCAAGCATTTTCTTCCTGTAAACACCTTAATGACCATGCCATGAGATAAGCTTAAAGATTTTGTTGAAGGGTCTTCACGATAGGTTAGTGAACAACAACAAACTCCTACTCATAAAGCAATTATGGGCTAGTTTATACATGTTTTCTTTAAACTAAATCCAAATTAACACATAAAGTTCAAACCCTATTTCTCTTTTCATCAAATTGCCATATCAACTATTAGCTCCAAAATCAAAAATTCACATCTGAAATAAATCACCAACCCTAACCCTAGAAATCAATGCCATTAAAACTCTAAAAGTCACAAAATTTACAAATTCCAAATCCCAGAAACCCAAAAGCTAAAAATCCAAACCCATTACAAATAACTTAGAACTCACAATTAACCCATTAAAATGACTAAGAGACAAAGCTTGTTAGTTGGTCTTTTTAGAGGTTGGTATCCCGATAAAACCCATTAGAAAGCAACACCCAAATCTAACAACATCACCATTAGAAGAAAAACTAGAGTGCAATGGATGAAATACTTACCTCAACCAATGATAGCGAAGATAGCGGGTGATGGAAGAAGACAATGATGATGGCAGACACAAGGAGAGAACACAAAAAGTAGAGGAAGACGACAATAGAAGAAAAAGAATAAAGATGGAGCTGGTTTTCGTTTAAACGTAGAGGAAGACAACGGTAGAAGTAAAAAATGAAGATGTAAAATGGAACGAAAATGTTTAATTTTAAAAAATGTTCAAACACTTGGTGACATTCAGAAACTGTCGCCAAATGTTTGACAATTGGCAACAAAATCTTTAAATCTTCACCAAATATTCGACATTTTGCAACCAAATCTTCAAATTGTCGCAACATATATTACTTTAGAGACGATTTGATAAAACGTCGCAAAAAAATGAACTTTTGGTGACAAATTTCAAAAACGTTGCCAAAAGTTAATTTTTAGCGACGATTTTCAAAACGTCACAAAAAATGTAGTTAAAAGTTTGTTTTGTTGTAGTGCTTATTTAAAAGAAATAAGAAGAAACAAAGATTACAAGTGCTACAAGGGAATTAAAGTTGTGTAAAAATTATATTATTTGTTTTCTATAGGGCAAATATTGTTGTAATAAGTCTTGTGATTTTTTTATAACATAACATGTGTTATTGTGATACTTAAATGTGTGTTAGAAAGAGTTATAAACACCTAAAATATTGTAAGGTTTATCTTTAGCCTTTAAAAAAGATAAGTTTGTAGTGGTTTTTGCCCTTCTTTCATCGACAAAGTGTTATCATAAATTAACAATTCTCAAGTGATCTTAGAGAATGTATATAGGTTAAGGAGGAGCAAACCACTATAAATCATAATTATTTTTCTTTCCTTATCTCTCATGTTATTAATATTAAATTTATGTTAATGTTATCATATTTAATATACATATCTTATCTTGTGTAGTTAGTTATTTTGGTATATAGGCTAGAAACTCAAGACTACAAGTCTAGTAGCTTAAAGACATTAAAAATATTTTATTATTGCCTTTATTAGTGTCTCTGATTTAATATCACTATGTGCCATATTCTAGAATAATTTTATGAAACTATTTTTAATATTATAAGGTCTTATTGTGTTTACTCATAAGGTTTTCAATAAATTTTCATTAAACATTTTACATTATGTCACTCCATTTAGCCCCCTAATATGATTCCGCCTAGGAATATAACTTAGAGAACCCATGAACAAGTTTGAACAAACCCAAGTAACTTAAAAAACATGTACAAATATAATTTAACCATTGATTATAAAGAATCAAGTACCAAATTCTTTAATTATTTGAATGCCACAATGAAAGAATTATTCGATAAGTTTGAAGTTCAATGAAGAATAAGGAAAAAAAACTAACGATTGTCAATAAAGAAAGATGTAAAAGAAATCTTCAGTACTAAAAAGAAATGTCTTAGATACAAAATAAAAAACTAGAATTTTGAGTGGCCACGACTTAAGATATGATTGTAGACTAGGATGTGTTGGTTCTGGACCTTTTAACAGTAATGGGTTCGATATAGGATATGTAGTGTTTGAAACCTTGAATCTCTTTATAACTTGGTGAAGTTGCATATAGTTTAGGACACACCAAAGCTTGAGACTATATATCCTTATAACTTTATGAAATTCAACATGGATTTGGATAAGTATATATCTAAGACCATTGATATTTCTATTCCTTTATGAAGATAGACACAAGATGAGACATGTTCACATGTCAAGACATGTTCTTCTCTGGAACATCAACTTATGCATCTAATGAGGGGAAGAAGCTAGGAGACACTGATATATGAGCTAGTAATTAGCCAAAGATGAGTGTTTTGCCTCCATATTTTCTCTAATTTTAGATCTTATAAATTTCCCAAGTCTAAATGCAATGGATTCCTTATTTTAGCTAGTCATGCTTACAATATATCTCCAGTCTTCAAAAGCATATGCTTTTAAATCTCTAACTACATAAAAAGTAAAACTAGCATATTTAAACAAAGGAATGATCATAGGTTGATTAGTATAAAGATACTTCTTAAATTTCTCCTTTCCCCCTTTCGCTCTTCTTTCTTCATTCTCTCTTTTCAATTGTAATTTGTCATTATAGACCTAATTAGGTGTTAAAGGTATAAGAGTAATTGAGTGGTTATGCTTAGTGAAAGTGTACCAATTTTTTTGAAAAATGAAAATTGAATTTAGCTATAAAAGGCTACAATATAAGTTACCTTGTAACCTTTACAAGCACTCTTAAGAAAAGAGTTTAGAAACAAAAAAGTGTGCCAAGCTACTAAAACATCTCAAAAGTTGCAACTACATTACTATTTACAACTCAAAGTATTAATACATGTTGAGTCTAGAAAAGCTTATCACAAAAAGTGTTTATATGAATTCCGGTAGCATTTCTTAGTTCCTTCATAAATTGGCCCCACAGGTGTACTTGCATTTGAATAATAAGTGTGAAGTGCTCTCTAATTGACTTATATAGAAACTCCATAAGTTTTTCATGTAGTTGAACTTGTTTAATTTATTAATGGTGGATAGTCTCTCCTTTATAACTCTCCATAAAGTTATAGCAGCACTAGGAAGATTTTATTTGGACCATTCCATTTTGTACCATGAAACACACCTAAGGTTCTACTGAAACAGTTTATTGCATGATGTGTTATTGAATTTTCCATTTATAGTCATAATTATTTGATATGACACCAATCTATTTATCTCCATTTGCACATTTTTATAATTTATTCTCATGAGGATCTTATCCTTAAACATCAATACATTTGTAAGATTTTTATTGTCTAGAATATTGTCTTTTAAATCAAGCAACTTTGCCTTATTTTTAAGAGGACCACTAGGAATCTAGTTATCATGCCAGAATAATATGTTCATCTCATTCCTAGCTTCTTTTATCATATGAGATTTGATATTGCTCCTCCACTTGAGAATTTCTTTTAATGTAGTAGATGCATTTTGAGATGTGAGATCAATTTCCTAAATGTTTTTATCCTTGATGTAGTATTCATGTACCCAATTGCGCCATAATGACTTATGATCATCAATTAATCTCCACAGTCTTTTAACCATCATTCAAATATTCAAATTTTTTAAAGGAATGATGTTAAAACTTCTATGTTTCTTTGAGAAACAGACTTCAACTCATTTAATATTATCTTTATAACCTCCTTCTCTTGTTCCTAACTAAAGGAATTTTCTAAGAATCTTATCAATGGTTTTGTTTACAACACTTAGAATAACAATATGTGTAGACCAATATATATTGATTAAAGATAAAATGGCTATAATCAATTGAGCTCTACTAGCTAGATAAAGCTTTCATTCTCTAGCCTGTTATTTTAGCTTGTAACTTATCCGCCAAAGGCTTAAAACTTCCATAACTTGGTAGTCATGATTGGAATTCTAAGATAAGTAAAAGGTAAAGGCATCACTCTAAACCCAGTAATGTGTTCTACTATATTCCTTTGATCCTCTACATTTCTAGAAATGTGAATGGAGGATTTGTCAATGTTGATACGAAGACCAGATAATTTAATGAATATTTTGATGGCTTTCATAATAGCTGAGAGTGAAATTTTTTCCACTCTAGCTAAGATAATCAATAATTGGTGATTCCAATTTTTTTACATTTTGAATGATATTTGAAAGGTTTGGTTCTCTCCATAATTCTTATCAAAAACATGTTAAACACCTCCATAATAATGGAAAATAATTTTAGTAAAGAAGGACCACCTTGTCCAATGCTTTTGGAACTTTTAAAGAAACTTGTTGGCTCTCTATTAATGAGGATGCTAAAAGATAGTGTAGTAAAGCATAATGTCATCCATTATGTGAAACATTGTGGGAAATCCAAAGCCTTCATGATGTTACATAAAAATCTTCAACCAACATTATCATAAGCTTTCTTTAGATCAATCTTCATGATTTCAATTTTCCCCCTTTCCTTTTGGAATATCCCTTCATAAATTCTTTAATAAGTATAATATTATCACATATCTCTCTACAAAGAATATAAGCCCCTTGAGCACTATCTGTATTAATGATCAAGATCTCCTTTAATCTTTTGAATAACTAGACTGTCAAATTTATGAATCCTCATAAAACACCAAGACCTGATGGGTTTAACATGTTATTCTTCACTAAATCCTAGCCCATCATCAAAGGCATGGCTCAAGATGAAGTTCTAGAATTTTTTTGAGAATTAAAGGATGTTCAAAGAGATCAATGGCAATTTCATTACACTTATCAAGTTCTAGGCCCCTAATAACTAGAGATCAATGGCAATTTCATTACAGTTATCAAGTTCTAGACCCCTATAACTCTTTCATAGGAATTTATTTGGACTATCACAAATTGTAAGATTAGACAATAAATTTATGTTTGGTTATTGTTAATCATCATAATATATATCCTTAGGTATTATTTCTTATTGACAAATACGAATGTCTCTATGCATTAGGACGGTTAGTACTTTTTTATGATTTATAATAGGCCATTCATTAATGAATTGAAGAATAATCTCTTAAGTGTTTACGTTAACTATGTGACAAAAGATACAATGTATGTTTTGTAAAAAAATTATTGCATTGATAGAAAGAAAAGGACAGTTCAATAATATTTGAAGGAAATACAGAAATAAATGTATATAATATTGATATTTATGATTTATCTAACCACAGTGTTGTCATTAATGTCTATAAATGAGGACTCTTATATGTGACATTGAAGATTAGGAGATGATAGTATGAAACTAATAGAGAAACTCAACAATAACAATCTTGTTAATGACCTTCCGCCTATAAGGTATCAAAAGGACAAAGTTCTTGGAGCATGTCAAATGGATAAGCAATTTAAAAGACCATTCAAATGCGAGAGAATGCTAATATGTTTTAGACCACTATAGCTCTTGCATACAGATTTGTTTAGACCAAAAAAAAGTGTTAGCTTAGGCAATACATTTTTTACCTTCATTATTGTTAATTATTATAACATATATTGTTATTTCTTACTAGTAAGTATAAATCTTTTAATTCATTTGTAAATAACACGAAAGAAATTTAAGAGGAAAAATGGTTATCAATTACATCGATTAGAAGTGATCATAGTAGGAAATTTGAGAATGAGATACTTAAGCAATAATGTGACAATAAGGGAACATCTCATAATTTTTCTTTAACCAAAAAATTATAAAATATTAGAGTAGTTGAGATTAAGAATAAAATCCTTCAACAATTAATTAAGATTATGCGAAACAAGTTTAAAATTCCTAACTATTTTTGGGCTAAAGTCTAGTCAAATACTTTCTAGATAATGTACAGGGCATATATTATACCTTATTGAAAAAGATCCCCTTATAAATTTAGACTAATAAGATACCTAAAATCAATTAGTTTAGAATGTTTATTTGTAAATATTATATTTTCAACACTAGTTATAATCTATGATCACTTGGTACAAAGTTGAATGAAGATATATCTCTAGGTTACTCTTTTACTAGTAAATCATGCAATATCTTCAATGGAAGAAAATATGTTATTAAAGAATATAAACATTTTGTGTTCGATAATACTAATGTATTTTCTTTGAGAGAAGCTATAGATGATGTTGCTAATGATGAAAAGGAGACTAATAAAGAAGAACAACTTGATTTAGAAGATTAACTTATTAAATCAAGTGGAGAAAAAAAGAGACAGTAACCTTCTATACTTTTGGAAATACACCAAGAAAAATTCTTAGAGATATTTCACATGTGGTTATAACTCATTTTATTATTAAAAACTTGTCTAACATTGCATTCATTTCATAGTTAAAACCTAAAATAATAAATTAAGCTTTAGGAGATCAATGTTAGGTTTTAACCATGCAAGGGAAATTAAATAAATTAGAGAACAACATAGTTTGCAAATTATTTCATAGACCTTTAAATGATGCAATCATAAAAACAAGATTGGTTTATGTGAATGAAATAGATGAATCGAGTAATACAGTGATAAATAAAGTTAGATTGGTCATAAAAGGATACAAACAAGGATAAGGTATAGGGTATAATAAAATATATACATCAATGGCAAGACTAAAATCCATACAAATCTTTATATATTCAACTTTTTATGAATTTTGAGTTATATCAAATGGATGTAAAAACAAAGCTTTTCTAAATGATCAATGCAAGACAAAAGTTTATGTAGAAAAATGGTTTCTAATTATATTTATAAGTTGTCTAAAGCTTTCTATAGCCTCAAATAAGCTCCAAGAACATAGTATAATAAGCATAGCATATTTCTTATAGAAAATGGCTTATCGGCTTATCGAAACCTTAAAGTTGATAGTAATTTATTATCAAGAAAGAAAGCAAAGATATACTCATTATCTAAATATGTATGCACTATATTCTTTTTGGTGCTATGAATGAGTTTTTATTAAATGAACTTTCAAACATTATGAATAAGAATTCTAGATTAGTATGATGGAAGAGCTGAATTTTTTACTTTAAATAAATAGGAAAAGGAGAAAAGTTATAAATAAGGTTGAGTACAACAAAGAGCTATTAAAAAAAATTGAAAATACATAAGGCAAAACCATTAGGCACACTAATGGTTATTAACAAAAAGCTATATAAGGATGGAAAAAATGAAAATGTAAATGAGAACTTGTAACATCCTGTTTCCATACTAATGGTTAGAACCCTAGATTTCTGTAATTAAGAAAATAGTAATGAGAGATTAGAAAAATGCATTTCATGCTCATACATAATGTTAGCATACACACACGTGAATTTGATTATTGCACACATTACAATGAATTGTTCATACACTCATTTGACATTTTCCGGATATAAATGATTGTTTTAATATGATTATAATGCAAATTATGAGTTATGTGTCTTAAAAATTGAGTTGGAGTGTGTAAGTAGTGAATTAGAATTTTTGGTGAAAATTGAGAATTTTGTAGAATTTAAGGGTATTTTTGGACTAGAAAAATGCCAAGTGGTATAGCGATTGATAAATGGCAGTAGAAATAAGAGCCAAATGGCATTGGAAATTTTTATAAAAGACATTGTGATTTAAAGATAAGTGTCATTAAAAATTGGGTGAAAAATTGGAGACAAATAGACTAGCTTATTAAAAGACCAAAATGGGACCATAGGAAAGTGACAAGTGTCACTACCACACACCACTTACTATTCTTTTACCTAAATTAAAAACCATATTGTGGTCTTTCACTTGTCATTTATGACACTTGCTTCTTTTCTTCGTTTTGTTCATTTGCTCTCATCTTCTCATTCTTCTCTCCATCTATGACACTCTCTTCTCCCAAGCATTAACATTGAATCTTGCTCTCATCCTTCACTTGCTACTTCCATCTTATTGTCTCTTTCATTTGCCACAAGAAAACCTAACCTAATCCACCTTCAAGATGATGATCGTGGGATGCATGGGAGAAGCTAGCGTTAAGTGTTATTTGAAGATCTTGAAGTAAGCAAGCAAGTATAAAGCATTACTCTTCTTTATTTGTTGAATGAAGTATGTATGATGATAGTTAGAGGTTAGATGGACAAAAAATGGTGTTTTATGAATGCTGGAACGTGAGTGATGAAATGTACATGAAAATGGATTCTTTTGTATATGTATGATGATTAATGATTCATAAATTGATGTAAAGTTGATTTAGAGTTAGAATAAACCCTAAAATGATGTAGAAAGAAGTGCAGAAAATTTGATTTATGAATGGCTATTTTCATGCTCTGTTTTTTATGTATAAAAAAGTGGATCATTGGTTGTTTTAGGAATTGATTGGATTGGGTATTGAAGTTAAGGAAAAGGCAAGTGTAGTGTTTGAAAAGAGAAGAACTAGGATGAAAGTTTAGATATAAAGTGATAATGGTGTTTAAAGTGTGCTGGAATATGTTAGTTGTAACATTTTCATTGGATATGAATATGTATTTTAGCCATGAATTGATCTATAGATATCCAAATGGAATGATTTTCTATTTGTATTAAATTAGAGACATATGGATACATTTTTAATGAAGACATCAAATTCAAATTATATCTTTAAGAGTTTCAAATTTTGACTTGAAGTTGTGTACTACGTGTAGTAAATTGATAGATGAATACATGTGTTTGTGTTTCTGTTTTGAGAGTATGAAACCTATGGGTGATGAGTTGTTATGTAGATATTATGAGTTGTGAATTAAGGGTATAATGAAAGTGAAAGTTATGTTAACTAAGATAATGAGTATTAAACTAGAAATGATAGACCAAGCATAAGGTGTTGAATGTAGTAAGTAAAGAATTAGAAATTTAGAAAATAAGGATGCAATTGGATATGTGTTGGGGAAAGTAGCATAACTTTTTTTGTAGAACTCGGATTGACGTCATTTAAGTTTATTTTTAATAGGACTTCTAGTTCTACAAATTCTATGAAGATCTAGAAAATAGATTTTGCTATCTATAGGGTCAAATTTTCATATTTCTGTAAGTGACCCGTAAGGTCCACTCAGTGGACATGAATGATGCTTGAATTAAGATAATAATATGTGATATGTTTTAAGTGATAATGGAGGATTATAATTTAGTGAATGAAGAGATGATATCAAAGTACCAAAGGTATGAGTATAATGAGAATGAATATATGCATATGATTGTAGTTATGATTCAAAGGAGTTTAGTAATATGTATTAAGTGAATATGAATGAGAATTGGGTATTATGAGAGCATATAATGTTAGAAAAGAAATGACGAGAAATCGAGCTATGATATTAGAATAACCAAATGTTCTTGAGGTGTAAGCTTAAGAATGAGCTAGACATATACAAACGATAAGGATTGAATGATGAACTTAGAATGATCATATATAAATGAAGTGTAAACCTAAGTTCAATTAGCCATAAATGAATTATGAAATGAGAATGAGCATAAGATGTGAATTTAGATAATATACCCAGGATTGTCATTGAGCATGCATTATACACAACACATAAACATATGTATGTGATTGAGTGTTCATAAGATTGTGAAATTAATAATGTATATGCAATGTGTATATTGCATAATGTTGGTGTGAGGGATAAAATGTCTGCATCTAGATGTTTCCAGATCATAGAAGCTAATGCTAATATGAAGTGTACTGTGAGTTGACCTAGATAGTCTTACTTTAAATGATTATTCTGTTTAAATTGTATATTGAATGATTATATGAATGTGATTGTACTAATTCCAAACATTGAATGTTTGAGGCATTTGATGCATGAAATAAATATTAGAAGTGCTCATTGAATGTGAATTAGACTGACTATGTGTTTTCTCAACTTAAATGTTAAATGCTGGACTAAGGTCTGATGACATGTGAAAGTGAATGTGTAAAGTGAAATAAAGTGACTGATTGATCTTATATGATTGATGTATTTCATTACATGAATGCATGATAACATAAAGGTTGGTGTGATCGGAATAGCCACCAAAAAAGAGCTTAAAGCTCAAAAAGTGAAAAAGAGCTTAAAGCTCAAAATGTGATTAAGAGCCAAAGGCTTACTATATATAATGAGCCCGGTATCTCTAATGGATACGGGACAGTTATCAATGAGCCCGGTATCCACAATAGATATGGGACAGTTATAGGCACTCGGTCAGAATAATAACAAATTAAAAGTGAGTCTTATGAGCACTACATATTCATTTGATATGTATGATTTAAATAGTTTGATTGAATTCTGAATGTGATATATGTTTTAAATGAATATAAAATGTTTGTGACCCAATATGATGAATTGATGAAGTGATGTGAATTATGCGATTATATGAATTGATGTGTTATGTGATTGAGTAAGCCGTCGAGGATGGTCTGCTCATTGAGTTCACAAAACTCAACCCAAAATTTGTAATATTTTCCAGGCTTAGAGAAGATCTTCAGTTAGACAAATTAGAGTCTAGCCACTACATTTGAGTAAGAGATAGAGGTCGGGATCAGTTCGTGTTAGCATTTTTATTTCTTTATTTTTGTATCAAATTGTGTATGATGCAATTATTATACCTTGGCTACTTAAATAATTCTATTTTGTAACAACTTTCCGTATTGGAAATGTTTTTAAAAGAGATTGAATAATAAGTGTAGTAACACTCATGAACGAAAATGTTTATGAATAAAATAGGCCAAAATTGATTATTGATTTTTCGCAACTGCATGTGATCTTTTGAATGAGTTTTGATTGATTGACTATTCTATCAAACCACCCTCGTAGAGTATGTTCTTGAATATCGTTGTTATGTTCAGGGATATGCCGTATGAGAGTGGGGTGCTACAGAGCTCCCCTTCATTTTTATTAAATTTTAATACTTCAACTCTCTAACATCCTAAAACACCTAATTTGTTTATCTCCTAACCTCCCTTAACTCATGTATGTCTCTCTATCGTTGTATCGATCTTCTTCGCCACCAACCTTCAATCTTTATCCTCACTAATGCATGTGAATTTAAGACAGTCTCACAATCTCCTCTAAACTTCATTCCTCCAAACTCTCGTTATCACTTGCTCTTTAAAGGTTTGGTAAGTTATTTTAACTATTGGATATTATCCACCCCTTTATCAACATGACAGAAGCTTTACAAATATTGTCGTTATTAAACCCCTCACAACCTACCAACCCTCACCACCTTCCACCATAAATTTCCTAATAGGAACTTCCTCATTAGGCTTAGAGAATCTAGAATTATAGACCTTAAATCCTCTTAATAAAACAAGGAATCAAGTTTTGAAGAATTTTAGGCTTGAAGATAAAATAAATTTATGTCCACCTAATAAATGGATAGATAATCATATTTGATAGAATTTATCAAGTCTAAAGCATAGAGATGGAGTTTGATATTGATAGGTTTTTTCTTTGATAAGAGAAAAACTTTTCCAATATGAAAGCATAGGCTTTTGAAAATTAGAAGCAGTATGGACTAGAAGACATACTAATTAGTAGCGAAAATATATCCCTCTTTGAGTTCTCCTATCTTAAAATTGAAAAGAAAATACTAGAGGCAAGTCCATGGCATATGCACAATAAACCTATACTTTTTTAGGCATAGTAATGGGGACTAAATATGGAGGAAATTAAACAAGAAAACATCCCTATCTGGATATACATCCAGAGAGTATCATTGGAGTACTAGACAACAACTGGACTGAGTTATATAGCAAAGTTTACTAGAAAGCCAATTTGCATGGATCAAGCTACTATTAAGATAATGAGAAATAATTGTTTTAGAATTTGTGTATCAGTAAGAGTCATGATTGATTTACCTAGTGAAATACCAATAGTTAGGCTAAATGAGAATTATGGGCCTATAGAAGATACATTTAGAATATCATGTTCCTAGAAACTGAATATTTTAGACCCCTAAATAATATGGAAGCCCACAGAAAGGAATTTTAAAATACAAGTATCAAGAATTAATTGACCTAAGGTGAGGAAAGAGATAATTACTCAAACTACTAGTAGTAGAGAAAATGAGACTTGAGGAACAAAGCAAAAAAAATGTAAAAATACTAGAGGTGGTGGATGGATTTTTTTGTGATCAATCATAAATGCTACACTCTAATAGGATAAAAGAAATAAAAAATGACAATTCATTGTAATCAAACAAATTAGCTACTCAAGACAAAGAGTTAAATGTATGATCGGGATGTTTGATGTGAATAAGTTTTAATAAATACCCTCGATAATCTGTAACCGCATGATTTGTTCGCATAGTACCTAAGGTGAGGATCCCATGAGGAGGGATTGTTGGATCATGAACGGCCTGAGTATTCACAATACGCTGTGGAAAAGACCATAACACAATACGATGTATAATCGAAAACATATAGGATGCGTGAAATATACCTTTTTGACACAGATTGGTGGTTACTTTTTTCAGATTCGTAGACACTGCTACACATGAATGTCCTCTACTGGTATCCACACGAGTATGCACGATCCAAACTGCGGCTATCGTGTGCTAGCATGTCCTGAAACTCTTTCCGAATGCCTCACAATTTTCTCTCGGATGGTGGCTAGGGTTTCGTATCACAATGGTGTCCCCACTCTTCTAAGACCTAAGTTTCTCTATTTATAGAGAAAACCTAATCCCATTAAAGCCCAATAAGTTTCGGTCCATTATATCTCATGTAATAAAAGCCTGACAACTTAATTCAATCTAGCCCAATAAATATATCCATATATATTTATTCAATGCCTAATAAATTAGGCCCAAGAGA
>JAOSBK010000002.1:38356236-38368528 GCA_027568895.1 Erythroxylum shatona
GGTTATTCGTACATTGCGCATATATCTGATGGGGTGCTGAAAAGTTTTGATTTTTCTATCAACTTGAGGTGATTTATTCATACATTGTGCATATATCCGATGGGGTTATTCGTACATTGCGCATATATCTGATGGGGTGCTGGTTAGTAATTACACCTTTACTTCCAATTAATTTGTGCTAGTACATAGAATGAAGTCATCAATGTTTAAATATCTATGAAGAACAGGTAGCATATAGTTCTTGGCTCTTAGGGCAAAGAGGTTTAAATTTCTCAATAAATTAATTTAGCATGATATACGTATATCAAGATTGAGTCTTCTAAACTATAGAAGTACACCTGCAGTTCTTCTAAGTTCTCTTCCTAAGAAGAGTTACACTGTAGATGATGGCCAACATTTCTTTTGTTAAAGTGTAACTCAGGTTATTGAGAGGCACAATCTGCAGTCAAAGAACCTTGATAAATTGGTACAACCGTCTCTTGAACTGTAGGTATGAGTTTCTTTTTCCTTCCATAAGACTTGTTGAACTTTAAAGATAATGAAATTCTTTCTAGTTTTTTAAATATGATAGTCTCATAATTGTTGCTTGAGTTTATTGAAATTGACAATAACGTGATTCTTTTGCAGGTTCTTATTGATATGCACATTTTGTAGCATACAAGTTGGTATTTGTTTATTTGGTATTTGATTTTGTGTTCCTGATTATTAAACAAATTGCTTGCTCAAATGGATATGATTGAATATCCTGCAGATCTCATGAAACATGAACTTATTTTGTTTATACAGGAGCATTGCTGGGGAGAGAAATTCAAGGTCATCTTTTGGGTCTCTTGGAGTTAAGTCAAAAACTGTAGCTATTTCTGACTCCAAACTGATATCTCAGCGTTCTATTTCAAGCACACGTAGTGATATCAACTTTGGTACTATGATCCGTTTTTCAGATTTACTCTCGTCATATTACTATTGGCTTTTTTACAGGATTGCAACTAGATTTCTGTCAACCCTTTATCCAATCTAGTAATCATAATTTTGGGGAAGAAGTAGCAAGTTCCATCTTGACATTGCCCATCCTGAATCAGAGCTCCGCTAACAAACATGTTGGTCCTATTTCTTTTAAACAATCTCACATGGATTTTTCTCCTGTTGAGGTTAGCAATTTCTTGAACAGTAACACAAGATCTTTAACCAATGATGCACATTTTGCCAGAAGAACAAATGAAGAAGTTCTCTTGTTAGACAGTGGGGTGACTAGTGTAGCATCAAATGCAAGTTCCAATTGCTCCGACATGAGTATAAACATTATAGATGAGGGAACAGTAAACAAGTCAACTGATTTTGAACAGTATTTCTAAAAGAGTTGTTGTAAACCAGTTTCCTTGAGCAAAAGTCATGAAACAATAGAAGGTTGCCCTGATGTTGACAAATCAGAGGAAGATGGCGACAATGATGACATGCTTGGAGGTGTTTTTGCTTTCTCTAAGGAAGGTACAGTTTGAAAGTATTACGAAAGCATTTTTTTTAATTGTAGGAAAAGTTGATGGACTGTAATTTAAGTATTGAAAGAACTCCATTCTTCCTATGAGAACATAGTAGGTTTGGCTGCTCTTCATTCTTTTCCAATAGTAAGAAGACTTGTAGGGAAAGGGTCTAACAGAAGTTAAGTTGAAGCATATGGAGTACATTAAAGCAGTTTTTTGTTTGAGTTTTGATGCAACAACTTTAGAATGGTTTATGTGGAAGATCTGAAAACTTTGCATGACTTCCAAAAATTAAGTTCAAAGTTCTATTTTATTGGCAGTTATCTGTGTGATTTATTTATTTGACTCTGTCATGTCTGAAATGTTATTCTCATGCCATTTTTTTGATCATTCATTTCATTACATGCAACATTTATCTAAATTCTTTTAGTGAATTATGCACCAAATTACAGAACTTGTTAATCTCACTAATATTTATCAGCAAGAAAGCATATTGATTTGTTTTTGTCTTGACGCGACTATTGTATGACTTATCTTTCTTGTTTTGACTTGAAGGTTGATGTATTCCAATTTTCTTCCTGTGATATACTTTTTTACTTCCCCTATACTGTTTATTGTGCAGACGACATGGAAGCCTGCTTGAAGGAGGTTTAGATGCCTAATTGATAATGGTTGAGGTGATTGCCTTTCAGCAATGTGTTTGCTACTAACTGGTCAATATAGAAAGTGACAAAATTATGGCAGATCATATCACTCCCAGTGAGATGCTTGGCATCTCTTCCAACATACCGTGTACATGCTGTAAATTACATTGACAGTACATTGAACTTGTTCTTGCCTAGTTCAGAAGAGAAAAAGGAAGAGTTGAGAATCCATATTTTGAGCTGTACGAAGATCTTTCATCCCTTTACAACAAGAGCAATGATGCACCAATAGATCCTACTATCATAAGAAGACTATCGGAAAAGCTGCAATTGATGGGGATAGCTTAACTTACTCAAGAGTCATTAGCTCTGCATGAAATGGTTGCCGAAATTGGCAGGGATCCAGATGAGAATATTGAGAAGATGTCTATGCTATTGAAGAAAATTAAGGATTTTGTACAGACAGAAAACCCCAACATGGAAGCTGCTGCAATAGAAAACCATCCTCCAGCTGGCAGTGGGCAAGGCTTCAGTGATGGGAACCATAGAACCCCAGTCATACCAGTTGATTTCCGTTGTCCCATATCCTTAGAACTGATGAATACCATCATGTATATATAATTAGAGGTATTGAAGTGTTAAAACATGAACTACTTCAAATTTGTTGTTAATAACCAAATGAAATAATTTTCTCCAACCACGTATTTATTTGGTTTCTATTGCATAAATTTTAGTGATTAATTTGAATTATTTTTGCAATCAATTTTGGTTACTGACAGGTATACATTAGAAACATCCAAATTATTTTTGCGACCAAGTTTTGGTGGCTAACATATATACTCTAGTGATCAACAATTAATTTTTTATTGCTAAATTATAGTAAATATAATACAATTTGTGACGATATTAAAACTATAGCAACAGATTATTTGTTTCTAAAAGTAAATTTTTAGCGACAACATTATGTCGTCACAATATGGTTACTAAAAGAAATTTGATATACTATTTGTTGCAACTAGATAAAAATAATTGCAACTAATGACTTGGTTACTATAAGATTATTTTTTACTAACAAAAATAATTTAGTCGTAGTATGAAGAGCTATAGTAACCATTGACTTGGTTGCTATAAGGTTATTTTTTACCAACAAAAATAATTTTATCGCAGTATGAATAGCTATAATAACCATTGATTTGGTTGCTATAAAATTTTTTTTAGCAAAAAAAATAATTTGGTCGCAGTATGTATAACTATAGCAACCATTCTAACATTACAGCGACCATGAAATTTTACATTAGCAATTATAAATTTGGTCGCTAATAATTCTACCTTTAGTGACCAATTTTAAATGGTTGTTAATAATGCATTTTTAACGACTAACGTAATAACTCGTCGCTGAGCACTTTTAGTAACAACCCTATAGTGACCACCTGTGACCATCCCGATTTTGGTCACTATAACTTTTAACAACCATTTTCTTACTTTTAGCAACCATTAATAATAGTTGCTGAAACTAATTTTTCTTGTAGTTTCCACAAAGTGAAAATATTCTTTGTAATAATAAATGATTCTTCGTATACACTAATTTAATAAAAAATTATTAATTATTTTAATTGTGATATATCATCTTAGAATTAAAAGAGAAACTTAAATATTATAAATGTACACTATATTTTCAATTAAATTATTTAAATTTTACATTAACTAGATTAAAAAATGTATCGTATTTGATAATATGCTTTGGTGACTATATTTATAAGTCATCTGATTACAAACCCTAGTTTTCTCTCGAATGATTTCCAGAATAAATACATTGAAATTTTACAACTCTTATGGCCACTGTCACGTGATTCAATACCTCTGACAAAAAAGGACTCAACACTGGTGGTACCTTTCAATGAGAATTGGCCACAATTCTCGTTGAAAACTAAATGCCATGAGGACCAGGGCCAATAAAACTAGATAGAAAAAATTACAAAAGTGACAGCCAAGAACAAAACTACATATGACTTTTCTTCTCTTTTCCATTGGTTGCCAAGACTTGGAGTTGGCTTTAGAACGGATCCAACTTTTTCTTTTTCTATTTGGCAGTAGTCTTTTTCTTTTTCCTTCTTACCCAGTTTTAATAGGGGAAAATGCTTCTAGCCTTTTTAATTACAAGAGTTATTTAACGATGTTAGTACTTTTAATTATCTTTTTTGTTTTAATTGTCATGCTTTATTTTAAACTTTTAGCAATGGCAGCCAAGCCTATTGTTGTGGACCAGAGGAAGATTTAAAGCAACAGAAAGGTTTTTATTCTTTAATAGGACATACAGGGCCCAACTCAACTTTTTTATGATTTTGTGACCAGATGATACTGTAACATATTGATTAATCTAAGGAAGCATGAAGAAGAAGAGATAGTTTGTTATCTATCCAGCCAAGCTACGAATAGGAACAGATATGTTACAGAGGCATGAGAAAGAAGCCATTGTTTTAGCCTTGATATAGTAGATTTGATATCCGATCTTAGACCGTTTTTCTTATTCAAGAGATTTAACTTATCGCTATTGTCTTAAGATTCTAATGACACCAAAATTATCCAATTTGGTTCAGTAATCTGAAAGTTAGGGCTCAAACATTTTCAGACTATTATTAAACTGAAACAGTACACTATACCTAAGTTCCATCTAAAAATCTAAAGTCTTAGGGACTGAATTAAAATTTAATACCTTCAGATAATTTGTAGCTCTACATCTCTAGTTTATTTAGAAATAAGAATCATCTCATTTAGAGATCGAATGATGTAGTTATGGCCAAAAGAATCGAATATAGTTTTGCCTTCAATCATGTTGAACCTATTTTCGGACGATTGCCATAACTTTCACTAGAGATATCGGATTAAGGTCATCCTTGTAAATTTTGAAAGAGGATTTCTAGATCTACAATCTCATAAAGATATTGAAGATAGATTTTATCATCTAAATGGTCAAAATTGAACCAGATGATAGGTCAAACAATGGGTAGGCGAAAGGCTTCAATCTAAGATTGAACCAGACGATAGGGAGTCAGTCTAAGACCTATTTTGGGAAAATTGACATAATTTTCACTAAAGATATCAGATCAAGGACCTTCTTAGATGGTTTGAAAGGGGACTTATAGATATACAATTTCATAAAGACTTGAAGATAGATTATATCATCTAGACGGTCAAAATTGAACCAGACGATAGGGTCAGACGAACCCAAACTAAAGGTCAAACGATAGGCTTCAGTCTAAGACCTATTTTGAGACAATTGGTATAACTTTCTTTAGAGATATCGGATCAATGTTATTCATAGATGGTTTGAAATAGGACTTATAGATGTACAACTATGACGCATACCTTAAAAATATATTATGTCTTCTAGAGAGTCAAAATTGAACCAGACGATAGGATCAGACGAACCCAGACGAAAGGTTAGACAATAGGCTTTAGTCTAAGACCTATTTTGGAACAATTGACATAACATTACCTAGAGATATCGGATCAAGGTCATTCTTAGACAGTTTGGAAGAGGACTTACGGATCTACAACTTTTATCAAGACCTCAAAAATAGATTCTATCATTTAATGGTCAAAATCGGACTAGATGAAAGGCTAATGATTTAGTCTACAGTGAATCAGATGATTAAGTCTACAATGAATCAGATGATTTAGTCTACAGTGAATTAGAAGATAGGCACCAGACAATAGGGTTTCTACAGGGCCTACCTTACATCACCAAAAGTTTTGAATGACTAACAACATTCTCTAGAGCATCTCCACTTATAAAGATCATAACTTTCAACTTCGATGTCCAAAAATTTCATACTACATATCGTTGGAAAGCTAGAAAGATAAGCTACAACTTTCTAGAAGACAACTTTGTCTAATTCTGCCTAAATTAATATAGCTTTTTCCAGAAGCCAGAACACAAATTGTCACCCTTATGGAAAACTTGAAAGTGAAAATAAACAATTTGAAAAAGTCATCAGCAAAACACAATCAAACTTGATTAATAGCAAAATATAAGAGTTTTTACAAAGCTCTAATAAGCATTTCAAGCCACCATACATCAATATCTCAAAATCCCAAAATACAAAAAGATGCATGAGCAATAATTTGCTCGAAATACAACAAAAGTCTTGTTTTAAAAAACTAGCTTAAAATACAAAAGTGTGCATAATCGAAGTAATGCCTTGACCCTTGGTTACTCGTTCTCATGCTCTTCACCTGAAGATGGGATGGAAAATGGGGGGTGAGCTTAAAACTTGCAGGTAACAATTTTATAATCAGTAACAAGCAAAATCATTGAAGCATTCATTTCCCTTGTAAAACTCACATTGTATCATAAATATCCCAATTCTTCATTTATCAAGCAAATTATAAACAATCTATTTTGGGACGATTAGAAAAACGTTCACTACAGATATTGGACTAAGGCCATTCTTAGATGGTTTGAAAGAGAACTTCTAGATCTACAACTTGCACTAAGACCTTAAAGATTGATTTTATCATCTAGAAGGTTAAAATCGAACCAGATGATAGGTTAAACGATGGGTAAGACGAAAGGCTTCAGTTTAACACTAAACTAGACGATAGGAATTAAGTTGAATACCTATTTTGGGAAAACTGGCATAACTTTCATTAGAGATATCGGATCAAGGACATTCATAGATGGCTTCAAAGAGGACTTATAGATCTACAACTTTTATAAGACTTTGAACATGGATTATGTCATCTACAGGGTCAAAATTGAACCAGATGATAGGATTAGATGAACCAAGACGAAAGGTCAGATGATAGATATTAGATCAAGGAAATTCCTTGACAATTTGAAAGAGAAATTCTAGATCTACAACTTTTATGAAAACCTTGAAGATAAATTCTGTCATCTATAAGGTCAAAATTAAAACAAATGGTAGGGTCAGATGAACCTAGACAAAAGTTCAGACGATAAGCTTCAGTCTAAGACCTATTTTGAGACAAATAGCATAACTTTCTCTAGAGATATCAGATCAAGGTCATTCTTAGATGGTTTGAAAGTATCCTTCTAGATATATAATGTTCATGAAGATGATGAGGATAAATTCTATCATCTAGAGGGTCTAAATTGAACTAGACAATAAGGTCAGCGAACACAAATGAAAGGTTAGACAACAGGCTTTAGTCTAAGACCTATTTTGGAACAATTAATATAACTTTCTTAAGAGATATCTGATCAAGGTTATTCTTAGACGGTTTGAAAGAGAACTCATAGATCTACAACTTTTATGAAGACTTTGAAAATAGATTCTATCATTTACATGGTCAAAATTAGACTAGAAGAAAGGCTAGAGGATTCAGTCTACAGTGAATTAGATGATTCAGTCTACAGTGAATCAGATGATAGGCACCAGGCAATAGGGTTTTATAAGGTCTTCTTCACATCACTAAAGGTTTTGAATCACTAACTACATTCTCCAGATCATCTCCAGTTATAAAGATCATAACTTTCAACTCCGATGTCCAAAAATTCTTATTATATATCGTTGGAAAGCTAGAAAGATAAACTACAACTTTCTAGATGACAACTTTGTCTAGTTCAGCCTAAGTTAATACAGTTTTTTACCATAAGCCAAACACAAATTGTCATCCTTATGGAAAACTTGAAAGTGAAAATAAACAGTTTGGAAAAGTCATTAGCAAAGCACAATCAAACTTCATTAACATCAAAATATAAAAGTTTTTATAAAGTTTTAATGGGCATTTTAAGCCACCATACATCAATATCTCAAAATCCCAAAATACAAAAAATTCATGAGAAATAATTTGCTCGAAATGCAATGAAAGCCTTGTTTTACAAAACTAGCTTAAAATACAAAAGTGTGCATAATCGGAGTGATGTCGTGACTTTGGTTACTCGTTCTCATGCTCTTCACTTAAAGATGGGATGGAAAATGGGGGGTGAGCTTAAAGCTCTTGGGTAACATTTTTATAATTAGTAACAAGAAAAATCATTGAAACATTCATTTCCACTGTAAAACTCACATTGTATCATAAAAATCCTAATTCTCTATTTATTAAGCAAATTATAAACAACCTATTTTGGGAAGATTGGCATAACTTTCACTAAAGATATCGGATTAAGGTAATCCTTAGATGTTTTGAAAGAGAACTTCTAGATCTACAACTTTCATTAAGAACTTAAAGATAGATTCTATCATCTAGATGGTCAAAATTGAACCAAACGATAGGTCAGACGATGGATCAGACGAAAGGCTTGAGTCTAAGTCTGAACTAGACAATAAAGATTCAGTCTAAGACCTATTTTGGAAAAGTTGGCATAACTTTCACTAAAGATATCATATTAAGGTCATTCTTAGACGGTTTTAAAGAGGACTCATATATATACAACTTTCATGCAGACCTTGAAGAGATTCTATCATCTAAAAGGTCAAAATTGAACTAGACGATAGGGTCAGACGAACCCAGATGAAAGGTTAGACTATAGGCTTTAGTCTAAAACCTATTTTGAGACAATTAGCATACCTTTCTCTAAAGATATCGGATCAAGGTAATTCTTAGATAGTTTGAAAGAGGACATCTAGATCTACAACTTTTATGAAGACCATGAAGATAAATTTTGTTATCTATAGGGTCAAAATTGAACCAGACGGTAAGGTCAGATGAACCCAGACAAAAGGTCAAACGATAGGCTTTAGCCTAAGACATATTTTGAGACAATTAGCATAACTTTCTCTAGAGATATCGAATCAAGGTCATTCTTAGACGGTTTGAAAGAGGACTTCTATTGATCATGAAGACATTGAGATAAATTCTGTCATCTAAAGGGTCCAAATTGAACCAAACTATAGGGCTAGATGAACCCAGACGAAAGGTTAAACAATAGGCTTCAGTCTACGACCTATTTTGGAACAATTACCATAACGTTCTCTAAATTTATCAGATCAAGGTAATTCTTAGAAGGATTGAAAGAGAACTTATAGATCTACAACTTTCTTGAAGACTTTGAAAATAGATTCTGTGATCTAGATGGTCAAAATTGGACCAGATGAAAGGTTAGATGATTTAGTATACAGTCAATTAGACGATTCATTCTGCAGTAAATCAAATCATTCTGTCTATAGTGAACCAGATGATAGGTACTAGATGATAGGGTTTCTACAGGGTCTTTTTCACATCACCAAAAGTTTTGAATCACTAACTACATTCTCTAGAGCATCTCCACTTATAAAGATCATAACTTTCAACTCCGATTTCCAAAAATTTCATACTATATATCGTTGGAAAGGTAGAAAGATAAACTACAACTTTCTAGAAGACAACTTTGTCTAATTTAGCCTAAATTAATATAATTTTTTCATAGAAGCTAGAACATAAACTCTCACCCTTATGGAAAACTTGAAAGTGAAAATAAACAATTTGGAAAAGTCATCAGCAAAACACAATCAAACTTTATTAACATCAAAATATAAAAGTTTTTATAAAGCTTTAATGGGAATTTCAAGCCACCATACATCAATATCTCAGAATCCTAAAATACAAAAAGATGCATGAGCAATAATTTGCTCGAAACGTAACTAAAGCGTTATTTTACAAAACTAGCTTAAAATACAAAATTGTGTATAATGGAAATGATGCCTTGACCCTTGGTTACTCGTTCACATGCTCTTCACCTGAAGATGGGGTGGAATATGGGAGGTGAGCTTAAAGCTCGTGGGTAACAGTTTTATAACCAGTAACAAGAAAAATCCTTGAAGCATTGATTTCCATTATAAAACTCACACTGTATCATAAAAATCCCAATTCTCCATTTATCAAGCAAATTATAAACAACCTACTTTGGGATGATTGGCATAATTTTGACTACAGATATCAGATTAAGGTCATCCTTAGACGGTTTGAAAGATGACTTATAGATCTACAACTTTAATTGGACATGAAAGATAGATTTTGTCATCTAAAGGTAAAATTGAACCAGACGATAGGTTAAATGATGGGTTAGACAAAACGCTTCAGTCTAAGACTAAGCCAAACGATAGGGACTCAGTCTAAAACCTATTTTGGTAAAATTGGCATAACTTTCACTTGAGATATCGGATCAAGGTCATTTTTAGACTGTTTGAAAGAGGACTTATAAATCTACAACTTTGATGAGACTTTGAAGATAGATTCTATCATCTAGAGGGTCAAAATTAAACCATACGATAAGGTCAGACGAACCCAGAAGAAAGGTCAAATGATAGGCTTCAGTCTAAAACCTATTTTGAGACAATTAGCATACCTTTCTCTAGAGATATTAGATCAAGGTCATTCCTAGATAGTTTGAAAGGGTACTTCTAGATATACAACTTTCATAGAGACCTTGAAGATAAATTATTTCTTCTATAGGGTCAAAATTGAAACAAATGGTAGGGTTAGATGAACCTAGACAAAAAGTCAAAC
This sequence comes from Erythroxylum shatona, assembly GCA_027568895.1. Taxonomy (NCBI): domain Eukaryota; kingdom Viridiplantae; phylum Streptophyta; class Magnoliopsida; order Malpighiales; family Erythroxylaceae; genus Erythroxylum; species Erythroxylum shatona. The sequence continues at coordinate 38,366,810 of JAOSBK010000002.1, forward strand.
GATAGGCTTCAGTCTAAGACCTATTTTGAGACAATTAGGATAACTTTCTCTAGAAATATCGAATCAATGTCTTTTTTAGATGGTTTGAAAGTAGACTTCTAAGTATACAATGTTCATGAAGATGCTGAGGATAAATTCTATCATTTAGAGGGTCTACATTGAACCAGAAAATAGGGTCAGATGAATACAGACCAAAGGTTAGACGATAAGCTTCAATCTAAGTCCTATTTTGGAACAATTAGCATAACTTTCTCAAGAGATATCGAATCAAGGGTCATTCATAGACAGTTTAAAAGAGAACTTATAGATCTACAACTTCCATGAAAACCTTGAAAATAGATTCTATCATCAACATGGTCAAAATTGGACCATATGAAAGGCTATAGGATTCAGTCTACAATGAATCAAACGATAGGCACTAGGCAATAGGGTTTCTACAAGGTCTTCTTCACATCACCAAAAGTTCTAAATCACTAACTACATTCTCCATAGTATCTCCACTTATAAAGATAATAACTTTTAACTCTGATGTCTAAAAATTTCTTACTACATATCGTTGAAAAGCTAGAAAGAGAAGCTACAACTTTATAAAAGACAACTTTGTCTAATTTAGCCTAAGTTAATACAGTTTTTCCCAGAAGCCAGAACACAAATTCTCACCCTTATGGAAAACTTGAAAATGAAAATAAACAATTTGGAAAAGTCATCAGCAAAACAGAATCAAACTTCATTAACATCAAAATATAAGAGTTTTTACAAAGCTTTAAAGGGCATTTCAAGCCACCATACATCAATATCTCAAAATGCCAAATTACAAAAAGATGCATGAGAAATAATTTGCTCAAAATGCAATTAAGGCCTTATTTTACCAAACTAGCTTAAAATACAAAAGTGTGCATAATCGGAGTGATGCCTTGACCCTTGGTTACTCGTTCTCATTCTTTTCACCTAAAGATGGGGTGGAATGGGGGGTGACCTTAAAGCTTGTGGGTAACAGTTTTATAGTCGGTAACAAGTAAAATAATTGAAGTATTCATTTCCATTGTAAAACTCACATTGTATCATAAAAGTCCCAATTCTCCATTTATCAAGCAATTTATAAACAACCTATTTTTGGATGATTAGCATAACTTTCACTAGAGATATCGGATTAAGGTCATACTTAGATGCTTTGACAGAGGACTTCTAGATCTACAATTTTTATTAAGACCTTAAAGATAGATTATATCATCTAAAGGGTCAAAATTATACCAGACGATAGGTTAGATGATGGATCAAATGAAAGGCTTCAATCTAAGACTGAACCAGACAATAGGGATTTAGTATAAGACCTATTTTGGAAAAATTGACATAAATTTCACTAGAGATATCGGATTAAAGTCATTCTTAAACGGTTTGAAAGAAGACTTATATATCTACAATTTTCATGCAAACTTTGAAGATAGATTTTGTCATCGAAAGGATCAAAATTGAACCAGACTATAAGGTCAAACAAACCTAGACGAAAGGTCAGACTATAGACTTCAGTCTAAAACCTAACTTGTGACAATTGGCATACCTTTCTCTAGAGATATCGGATCAAGGTAATTCTTAGATAGTTTGTGTTAGCGATCTAAAAGGGGGGTTGAATAGATCTTTAAAACTTTTTGTAGAGTTCTACAATAAAATCACGGAATTAATACACACAAAACAATTTAATCAAATTAAATTAAGAGTATA
>JAOSBK010000002.1:38378896-38396823 GCA_027568895.1 Erythroxylum shatona
TCCGCTTTCATTTTGTCTCAGTATTTGATTTGCTTCGATTCGTTCGTTTTTGCTTTCGTTCCGATTCGATATGTATTTGATTTCGCTTTCCGATTTGGTTTCGCTTTTGATTTGTTTGATTCGATTTCGATTTTCATCTTTGATTCGTTTCCGATTATTCTTCGTTTTGTGATACGCTTTGTTCGATTCCGTTCTTTCGCCTTCGGCTTTTGTTTCTGAGATCCGTTGGATTTGCTTTCCGCTACTTTTTGTATTCGATTTTTGTTTCGTTTTCTGTTTTTTTCGGTTGGGGTCCGGTTCCGAGATCAGGTCCCAACAGTTAAGGTCTCATCAAATATCCAATCATGATTTAGGCAATTTCTCTTAATTATGATGTTAATTGATATTAAAGTTGTAAGATTTAAGCAAGTTCTTACTATAGATTCTCTAATAGCATTTTCTTATTAAGCAATTATCCTAGCAGTAACATGATCATCATATGGTTATATGATATAAAATACTTAAACAATTAGTTCAGTATGAGTGAGAGATTGTTGGTTTATACCTTACAATCAATCGGTTTAGTTGTAGTTTATTGACAAAATATTTCAAGGCATTATTTATCTTATACATATTTAGATGCATACGATAAATTCCATGGGATAATTATACATTGTAAATGAAATTATTATAAGATTATAATTATAAGATTCATATTACATTTATATATTATCCATAAATTGTTCATATTCATTATTTTATTAAGACTAGACATCAATATAATGTAAAAAAACTAGAACACATTATATTTTTTTCTTATAAAGGAAATAGTTAATATTAAAGAAAAAAGTATGGAGAAATTTAAACAAACGTGCATTGTTAGAGAACAAGTTCATCGAACTAAAAGTATATAAAAAATCCATTTGACTTGAGATTTTCAAAATTATCTTGTATATAAAATTCTATGTTTTGATACTACTTATGAACTATTCTAATCATGGGTAGTTCAGTCAGTAGTCATTAGATGTAACATAAACTATATGAAGGTAGTTGAATAATCAAGATATGATTCATCATCCTATAGTAATTAGGGAGAATGTTTCATTATTCTTGATTAGTATTAATTTGAAAAATCATTGGCAAAGATAAAATGACGTTTTGCAAACAGTTTACAAATGTCATTAATTAAACCAATACCTAATGGTGAATAACTAATATGATTGAACTCAAAATAGAGTAAACATTAATTATATACTTAATGTCTAATAAGAATATTGTATGATGAAGGAATTGAATTATACGAAAAAATCATGAATAAAAAGTTTAGTTAAAACTACTTTTTTAAATTGCTTTTTCGATGATTTGTAGCCATTACTCACGAACCCAATTATTTAATACTCCTAGTATCTTAACTTGATTGGCATAATGACATATTTCAAGAAACTGCTAAAATTTCCTAAAATATATTGCATAATCATGCGTCAATAAGTAACCTTGCAACCAAACACATTCATTACTTCTAAGCAACAAATAATTAGTAAAGGCATTGTTATAAAATTGATCCTTGTTAGTAATTATAATCATTCCATGTTACAAATTAATACGTAAAACCAAACAAATCCCAATCCTTTTATGAAAAAGCAAACTAGAAACAAAAAAATAAAAAAATCAAGAACGGAATGTATTTAAAGTAAAGATATCTAAAGATACACTTGGATTGTTCATAATATAATTTTCAATTCGACACTATGTTTCGAGGTTCAATGTGTTCAATCTATTTATTGATTTGATAAATTCCAATTCTAAATGAGCATTAATCGTCAAAAAATGGTTGAAATACTAAAATTGCTCCTTCGATATCATATTTTGTTAGATTGTAAGAGTTAAATTTTTGTACCTATATATCGTAATCATGTCATCCAAAATATAACAATATTATGTTCACATCAACACCTCAATGGGACAAGCAAAATTCAAGTATATTCTTCATGTTCATTGTCTTTTTTATTTTATTTTGTAAATTGATAGATCGGCCACCTTATTTATTAGGCATGTTTCCTGTCTGGTATCGAATCGTAGGCAATGGTGGACCAGAAGTATATGGCTTACCTTGGGCAAGGAGCCATTTATCCTCAATGACATTGGGTGCGGCCATTAGGCAAAAACCTTTTTACTTCTACGCTTCAGGGATAGGGAACATCAATCTTTAATTTAACAAATTAAAAATAAATAAACGGATGGAAGGAAAGGAAGTGCGGTTCCCTTGAATTTCGTAGAAGGCGAGATGAGTCGGTCCGCTATGTGAACCCGACCAAACCCGGTTTAACCGGTGCAGGATGAGAAATTTAATGCAATGATTGACTAATTTAGTTAATATTAATACTTGCTTGTATCATTTACATACATCACATCATCAGCCCTTTAATATAATGAGATCAATAAAAATCAACCGGACAATAAGGATCCCTAGTTTAATCTATTTTTGAATTTTTTATTCATTTATCTTGCGTAAATCCTTCGTGTTGACTCAATCACATTTTATCTGGTTTAGTTACCGCATCCAAAAGAAAACTAATTTCCTATGATCCTTTTGAGGGAAATTATTAATGGTGATTGCACGGATCGTGATTAATCTAATTCATCAAATATTAACATTCAAAGCACTAATAATGATATTGTTATAAGTAGTAATGAGTACAGAGGAGGTAAATTCAAAATGAAAATGAAATTGAACATTCATCTTGTCATTGAATTTCTGAAACGTACAGGAATAATTGAGGCTCCTTTTTTAGATGAGGTACAGTTCAGTAGCCGAAGCTAAAGCAAAACTATCTTATTTAATGACCAAAGCTCGGTGCGATGAACAGTGACCATCTGCAGTCTTTTGGTGACAATTTTAGAGATTAGGGTTTAAGATTGTGAGGGATTTTCAATTTAATTTAATTTAATTATAATTAGTAAATATATTTTGAGTGATAGAAATATAGAATACAATCGAAACCTAGATGTTGGAAGACATGGCAACATGAAAATGGCTTTAGTCGTTTGAGCAAATCTGGAAGGTGATTGCCAAGTTTTTTTTGCAATGACATGCGAAGTAGATAGTTGTGTATTTTCCTCAACCAAAATGTCTACATTAGGATATTGAAATGTCATTTTTGGCTACCAACTTACAGTTTCAACTTTCAAGACAGGGAGAATACGGTTATTTAGGTGCTTTGAACAGCAATACCCTCTCCTCCGCCTTTTGCGGAGACAGTGAAAGGGGAATTTCTAATCCACTTCTGAAAAATAATTTATAATTCAAGGGATACAGGCAATTTCTTTTTAATTTTTAGTTTTAATTTTCTGTTTTTTCATCTATATAGACTCATCATAGCCCGACCCACGTCCTCCCCTTTTCTCCCTCCTTCAGCCCTTTAGCTTTGCCTCTCTGATTTCGCTTTCATCAACCAAACATTATTTTGCACTTTCTTTTTTCTCATGCCAAATTTCTCTCTCTCTCTCTCTCTCCCTTTGCCTATTCTTCAGATATTAATGCTTTCCATCTGGACCAACAAGTCATCCATATTATAGCCAAACATCTGCCCTTCTGCTTTTGCTTTCTATGTATTTCCATTTCACATAAATTAACAGCTCTACAATTGGATTGATCTCCGAGTGAGTTTCCCAATTCTAGTTTTCAATCTTCTGGACTGAAACATGGAAAGTGAGTTCTTTCTAAATGCAGGAATCCCCCCACCAACATTGCAATTTGAGCCAACTCCAATTTCATCAATGCCCCCTTGGCACTCGCTTTCTTCGGCTATGGAGATTCAAGCTAATGAATTCAATTGCTCAACTGAACAGTCACCGGATCTTTTTTACAATCCCAACTGGGAAAAGTCAACGGATCGAACTGTCCAATTTGACTCTGCTCTAAGCTCAATGGTGTCCTCACCAGCAGGTTCCAATTCTAACATGTCCAATGACAGCTTCATAATCAGAGAACTCATCGGGAAATTGGGAAATATAAACTCTAGTGAGTTTTCGCCTCATTCTCGGCCGACGTTAGCAACTTCCTACGTCACTAATGGCAATAACAGCACAAATACTTCGTGTTATAGTACTCCTCTGAATTCACCACCTAAAGTGAATTTGCAGGCAATGAACCAGTTTTCTAAAGAAAACATGAACTTTCCTAGTTTGGAAAACTCGCTGCCGTTGAATTCCAGTGTAGCAGAATTCACGGCTGATCCTGGATTTGCTGAGAGGGCTGCGAGGTTCTCTTGCTTTGGTACGAGAAGTTTTAATGGTAGAACCAGCCAGTTCAGTCTGAACAACGGCGAATTGTGCAATTCATTGACAGGAAACGGGAAATTGCCGCGTGTCTCAAGTAGTCCCTCTTTGAAGACGCTTGGATCTCAAAAGGGTGTCAAGAATTCATCTTCACAGGATCGATCAGACTGCGTAAATTGTTCACAAGAGGAGTCCTCTGTATCTGAGCACGTGCCCCAAAGGGAAGCTAGTTTAAAGGTCTCCATTGAGTTGAATTCCAGGAAAAGAAAGTCAGCTTCCAAGGGAAAAGCTAAAGAACCAGCAACAGCCACAGTCATCCACCACCCCACGAAGGTATGGAACATGAAACTGTTATTATTTAACAAAAATTAAATTTCACCGGTCTTGGCTTATGAAGCCAATTTTGGATGCTGAGAGTTGACAATCTTTTCTTCAGGAAACTGAAATTAATGAAGATTCTAGCTCAAAAAGAAGCAAAACGAATGAAAATGTTAAAACAGATGAGGAGGCAAAAGGAAGCGGTGATGAGAAACAATCCAAAACAACCTCAAAGCCACCAGAGCCTCAGCCTCCTAAGGACTATATTCACGTCAGAGCGAGGAGGGGTCAAGCGACCGATAGTCATAGTCTTGCTGAAAGAGTGAGAATTACAAACTACTTTAAAAACTTTCAGCTCAAATTATGAATTTAAATATTGACCGAATTGTGTATTTTAGGTTCGACGAGAAAAAATTAGCGAAAGAATGAAGCTTCTCCAGGATCTTGTCCCTGGTTGCAATAAGGTATGTGGCACTGGCGATTGCAGAAATTGAGATTGCGCCTAAATTTTGAAAATGGCTAATGTATGATCGAATTTCCTGGCATATCAGATCACTGGAAAGGCCCTTATGCTGGATGAAATTATTAACTACGTTCAGTCATTGCAACGCCAAGTTGAGGTAGACAAGTCATCATTAATTATTTTTGTTTTTGTTTTGCTGCAAAAACCTAACGATTCATTTGTTTTGGGCAGTTTCTCTCCATGAAATTGGCTTCTGTGAATACCAGGCTGGATTTCAACATGGACCCCCTTACTCCAAACGATGTGAGCTATTTTTCAATCGCAACTTTTTGTGCAACAAATTTTCTGCTCTTCTTCTAAATTTTGATTTCTTTGATTTTTGCTCTTAGAAATACCACTCAAACAGCCCATTGCCAAATCCAGTTTTCCCATTAGATTCCTCGGCGTCAGCCATCTTCGCCCACCAACATCAACAAAATCTAGCCCCGCATACCAACATTTCTAGTGGGAAAGTGACTTCGTGCGATACTGGACTCTCAAATATGCCCTTACCTCCACTTGGTGGATTTAACCAAAGCTTTCCTCAGGTAATTTACTTTTTGACAGCTAATTCCTGACCGGAAGCCCCCGTTCTTCTATTTCCCTTTTGTTCTTAATCTGAATCTGCTAATTTTACGAAATGTGTAGTTCTGTGAGGATGATTTGCAAACATTTGTTCAAATGGGTTTTGGCCAGAACCCCAAGATCGACACAGCAACACTGCAATCGCAAAGCTTCACTGGTATGGTACAGTGTAACTGATGAAATCAATTCATGAACAAGAAAATTGTAGTTCATAACTAGAGTTCACTTGATGCAGGTTCAAATCAAGTACCCCACACGAAAATTGAGATCTAGTTTCCATCATTCGGCCCGGAAATGAAGGTGACAAGAGAATTAATTCGGAATCGGACCAGCTCCCGAACTATTAAATCATTATTTTTATCCTACGGTCAATGAAGAGGATAAAATTTTCCTTGATTTTTTATATTTTTATTACCCTCCTAGTTTCCTTTGCGGAGTTCTCTTGAAAAGTATCCACTGTAAAATATTTAGTGTACAATTATGCATTTTGGTGCAAATTGTTGTAAAGCACCACATGTACGATAAGATAAAAGGCAATCAGATGAAGAAAATTTCAGTGTCATCCTACCCGCTTTTCTTACTGCAAACTCCAGTACAAAGACATAATACCAACTGACCTGGCGATTTCGTGTTAAATTTCTACAAGGGTCACATCAACAAAATCGCTGCTAGATCTCATAATCTTCTTGATTTGATCCCTTCTTACGTTGTAACCAGCTGTATATGCTGGTGCCTTTATGTAAAAAGTCTAATATGAGTGATTAAGACGTTGGGTTATCTTTGAGCTGGGGTCAATCTTGCATGAGTTCTGGCACACTCTATGGCTCCTGTAGTTTTCATTTATTATCCAAAAATCAATCAAGGAAAAGGATTGGCGGTTGGAACTACTCCTTTAAAAATGGTTTACCCATATTTCTAATGATATGTAGCAGCGTAAAAAGAATCCCAGGTTGGCAGTGGCGACACTCTGTCTAGACCCAATGAATCAATGTCATGCTCACTTTTTTTTAAAACTATTTTGTTAATGGCAGTGGAATTCAGGTTTGTAAAGACAACCTCTTAGAAATAGACTATATATTTATATATGAGAGTGTTAGTAAATCTTTGTTTAAGAAAGAATTGTGAATTGAGTTCTATTATTGGTCTGCAGCTCGGTGTATTTAATCAACAGAAAGATGCTATGAATGTGGTGAATAGTTGCAGAGCATGTCTATTATTTATATGTAGTCGCTCTCTGATTGGAGATGTTCATGTGACAGTCTGTCTTTATAAAGTTGTCTAGCGGCAATCCTAAAACAGCGTGTATGAGAAGGGATTAGTTTAATCTGTCAAGGACTTTGATGTGTTTTATTCGTCCTTCAAAACATTGAAATTATAATGATAAATGTAACCTGGCAACCACCTTCCAGTTTGGGCTTCGCCGGTAACCAAACTTAGGTGTAAGAAACCGTGTCTGAACCTTGGAGAATCATGCTAGCTTCGGTCTCGGTTAATTGAAAACGAACGTCAATCAAGTGCCAATTATGCAAAAGTAAAACTTGCGTTCGCCTGGTTCAGGGTTTTAATTGCACTTACTTAATGTTACACCTTTTTTAAGTGTACAACTTAGTCTTAACCATTGACATCCATCACCCCTTTGTACCTTGTTTCTTTTCCGTGTGTCTCCTTCAAAACCCTACCTTGAGAAAAAGCTGTAAATCTTGGATATTGACGCAAAACAACCAGTATTATTCCAGTATATTGGTCGCGTCAATGTGTTTTGCGTTCGTATATTCTTACGCTATCGCCACCAGAACCACCAGTGCACTTGTGTTGCAAATGTGTAGTCTTTAGGTCTCTCAGTAGCCATATTACAGGTAAATTGTCTTAATCAAGTCCCAAAAACCATGTACTTAATGGGAGGAAAAGCTTCGAGCCTCAGCGAACCAGCATCAGGTATGTTTCAAATCAAGTAAAAGATTGGCCCTACCCTAAACACAAAGAAAGAGTGGGTAGGAGAGATTTATATATCGAGGACAACTATGGTTGGTTTGTAGGGTATTACAATTATCATTAGGGTAGGTGCCCTAATCGGTGTGATATACCTTTTCCATTCGTTATTTTATTTAATATTTCTCTTTTACCTTAGTAAGATGTCAGTAGTCGTTGATGGTGATGTTTTCCATTTTAGTGGGAAAATGGAAACGAAGGAACAGAAGACTCTAGCAAGCTAGGCTAGGCGATGAAAATGAATAAACCCATCATTTGCTCTACCAACTACTTTCATTATCTCATCTTATGCTCTCCAACTGTAAGCGCGTTTCAGTTTTTCTACATTTCTAAGGAACTCCACCGTCTTATCTCATTTCTTCCTCTATTTCTGCTTGTTTTTATTTTAACTTCCTTTTGTTTCGTGTGATAAAACCAAGATCAATGTGGTAATATAATATGCACTTGTAAAATTTCCAATTGTTACATAGTCAAATATTGATGCTATGAATGGAGATAAAACCTTTTAATTTATATATATTAACCATTCATTGTTTTTCTGCCACCGTCGAGTTTAATGGTTTACTCGTAGAAACGAGAACAAAACTCTTTTTACCATCAAATTTTCTTCCTGGTCTAAGTGGAGACCACGAGGGGACAGGACAGGGGCACTTTCCTCTTTTCCTGTGTTCTAAGCTTTTCACCACGTGAGAGGCGCAACTTCTAAACCTTTTGATTTTACTTTTATGTGACCCTGATGAAATTCAACTTTTTAACTTTCGCCGCCATATATAACAATATTTATTTTAAGGTCCATAAATACAGTCTTATTCCAATTTAATCTGTCCCAACTTGCAAAGTCAAAAGTTATCCTGAATAGAACAGATCTAACTTGAAAACTGTTCACCCTCATTTGGGCTATTCCTAATAAAGCCTTTAACTAATTAAAAGGGCTTTTCAATATAGAGATATTTTGCAGTCCAATAATACAAATTGAGAGTTGACATTATATGGTGTGATACAGACAATAAATTAAATTGTAATCAGGGATTGATTATTTCAACTTTCAACTCACTTAAGGTCTAAAACCAAATGAAGTATCTTAATTGAAGGCCACTTGCACTCGAATCTTGGAATATGAGGTTTAGTGGTTTCTTTGAGAACGCATTTTGGCGGAAATAAGACCAAAGACCGAGATCTATTCTTAACGCAAATCATAACAAGGACATTTGCTCCTTTTAGATTACTTTTTTGAGGAAAAAAGCGGCATGTATGGGATTTCGTCGTTTCTAAGCCACTACTGATATGGCCAACCTTGGGGAGACCAGATTCAGTGCATGTTTCTTTCCCTTTGCCATTTTGGCAAACATATAGCTCAAAGAAAGATAGGGCCTAATTGCCTTGGATTAGGACAAATACTAGACTTGTCCCGTTGGATTTCGTAAATTTTCTCATATTGAAGTTAAAAAAATTATTTGAAGTTCTTGTAATACATATCTCAAATACCTATTACATCAATTGTATTTTATAACGTGTTTTTTAAATTTATAGAACCTTAAAATTTATGTAAAATTTAAATTAAGACACATTTTTAAATAAATAATAAACTCATCATTTTTTAAGGAATTAAAAAATTGCATTTAAGGAAACAAAAGAGTTAAAGTACAAGTAAGCACAAACGTTAAAATGTGCGTATTGGCAATTACTTGAGATTAAGAGTTAAAGCTCCGGTTCCATTTTATTAAGCTTGGACTAAAGAAGATGGACTTCTAATTTGAGGCTTAAGTTCCTGTCATGTGAGCCAGCTCTCTAGGCGGTAATCTCTAGTTTTCAACTATGACGGGACTACATTCTAGATGAATATGGTGAGATATTATTTACTCTCTAGTTGATTTTATTCAAACAGTGCACAAAGGAGGTTTTGGTTCTGTACTGATCATCTAACTGATTATTTGGTTTTTTTTTAGTTGCCCACGAAGTGTTTTAGGAGGGTTCCAACTATGAAAAGGCACCTTTAAATCATCCACACCCAAATTAATTCCCGTTCGAGTCGGATAGGTCCCTTGCTATTAAGTGAGATTGTGTTATTAAGTGAGATTTTAAACATAAGTCAGTCCGCGTCCCTCTTCTTCTACTTATAGCAGAACCAAGCAATTAAACCTTGCCAACTCAAAGTTAGAGCAGAAATATTGCATAGTTGTTGGATTTTATACGAGATAAAGGAGGAGAAGCTACAATTAAAAAAGAGGTAGCAGTTAAGGAATCTTTTTAGTCTATCAACAGTGATCAATCTTTCATTAATTGCAAGCCAAAGCATAACTAAAGCTATGGACTTTGCCTACTTGAACCATATAAGTTTATGCCATACCACTCTATGAACATGATTCCTTAGCCACTCTTTAAAATAGGCATTTGAGAGCAAACCTAAGGGGTGTCTATTCTATCTAATGCAATTCTCCTGGTTTGGAATAATTAGGTTAAAAGAAAACAGAGAACTCCTAGTTAGTTGCATAGAAGAGCTTGAGGTTAAGACCTCATCTTTTCAGTGATTTCTTTTTAAAGATAAGAGAGCTTAAGAACTCTGTTTATAAGACTAACTTTAGTCCAATTATCATTCCAAAACATACCGGAAGCTCCATTGCCTATATTGTATATGGATGCCATTATAACCTTTTCCTTTAGCTTGAGAATATGGATCATAGTCCATGAAGAGTTTATTTTGGCTTATATACTAGAATTTTTTGTTTGTTAAATAATATATATGTCTCCATCTAACCTAAAGTGAGTTTTATTTATTAGAATCCTCTATATTCTTTTATCATTTATGCCTTGTTTATGATTCTGATGGGTAAAGTGCGAAGCCCTCCTTTCTCCTTAGGTAGGCAAGTCACTCTATTTAAAATTTGCTATTGATTTGGTATTAGTGCTCTTGACTAGTTGAATCTCCTTATAAGTTATTCAACGGTCTTAACAATGTTAATAGGAAACATTGTTATGGACGATCAATCACAATAATAAAAAAACTGTGTGAAAAATAAAGAAGCATACAGATTTACGTGGTTTACCAAAATTTTGGCTACGTCTATGACGGCTAAGGTTTTATTTTTTCACTGTGAATGTTTTCAACAACACGATACACTAGGAGAATGGAATATAAAAAGACATAACATATTGTTTCTAGAGTTGGATCCGCGAATGTGGGTCTGGTGTAAAGTCCATAATATTTTATCAGGCTCCATATCTCAACAAACATTGCATAGGAAGACCAACATGCATGGACGTTGTCCAACACTGAAGTGACTCTTTGGATTCTTCCTATAAGAGAGAAGCTTCTATTATACCAACTTGTTATTAATTTTCTTTTCCTTTCAGCCAGTGGATGGAGTTCATAATAAGAGGGCATTTTAAAAGAAATAGGAATCCTCAAGTAAGTACGATGTGCTTAGAGCCTCTCAAACCTATTATACAAGTGGTCCAGTTGGATAGACTTTGATCACCAAATGAAATGAACAATTGGCTTTTAACTTTGTTGATGGAGAGGCCTTATAACTTGTTAAAGGTGTTCAGAGCAATCATAAGAGCATTAAATGAGCTAGGATCTACTTTAGAGAAGATAATTAGATTCTTTGCAAAGATAGTTTAGCTATTTTGAAGTTTTTACCTTTTGAATGGAATTTAAATTCTTCTTTTAGTTAATCACATTCTTAATAAGCCTGATTAAGATCTCCATATTTAGAATGAAGAGGTAAGGTTAAAGTGGATCCCTTTGCCTAAGTCCTTTACCTCCCTTTATAATATTAGAAGGTTTTCTATTAAATAAAACACTATAGGAGGTTGTAGTTGTTGGGACCCGTTTTCGGAGCTCAACCTTTCGGAATCAAAAAGTGTGCGGACATAATTTTTTTCGAAAACAAACGTGGGCGAAAGCCAAAGAAATCAAAAAGCTTAAGGACAAAACTCTTAACTCCGACATTCGAAAACGCATACTTTAGCAAAACGTTGGAAACTATAAAGACACACTTGGTCTAAACCAATCCAAATCGGTATAATTTTTTTTCATCATCAATCAAAGCACCACCACTTCCAAATGGGATTTCATCAATCCCTCAATTTATATACAAAGAGCACTTCAATACTTCAGATCAATCATCACAATCTTCGGACCTCCTATCCGGAATCCAAACACAATCAATCACATTCATATTATCTCATCCATATACAATTTACATGCCATATCCATACATAATTCCATAACTCATTACCATCATGAATAATTGATACAAACTTCAATGGCATTCCAAGCCATGATACAACATCAATATCAAAATCTGAATATACAAAAATACACAACTCCCAAAATTCTCAACAACAATCTAACTTAAAAACAATACAATATGTACACATACAAACAAAAACCTTCACTTTCTTTCACCCGATCTTCTTCTCATCACCTGTGGATGGGAATGAAGGGGGGTGAGCTTATAGCTCGTGGGTAACATGCTTATAACAAATAACAAGCAAAAACCGTTCAAAAGTTTATTCTCTTTGAACATTTTCATAAACATAGTCAATCCGCATTAAAATCACACACTCTTATTTCTTCAATTTCTCAACCAATTCACAATAATGCAAATCATGCATGCATCAACTTAACAATTCACAAACTCAATGCACAACAAATGGCTCGAGGGTTCCATGGAAACAGAAGGGAGAAACCAAAGTTTACACCCTAAACAGAATGAGTCCATTTTCGGAGCTCATAGGCCACAAGCGGGCAGCCGGAAGAAGGCTCTTGTCAACGTGCACGTGACGAACAGAATGGTTCCACTCTCGCCCAAACAGAAGCACATAATCATGATCAAATCATTTTATCAAATGCTTTTATACCTTTCATGCTCTTTCCTTTCTTTTCATTTATACAAAATGTCATGAAAAATATCAAGACATAACATGATCAAAATCACAATTCAATTATATCAAAATGTCATACATCTTTCAATGCATAACGTAAAACACATTATAGGAATTCACAATTTAGCAATTCTAGCATATGCACACACATAGGCAAAATGCCCATTTACACATAGGCAAAAGCCAATAAGTGCAATATTGTTTCCTTTTGATGTGTTAACTAGACAAACATGTCTACAGTAAGATGATTTTCTTGTTTCTTAAAGTTAGTAATCTATCTTATCCCTCCTCTAGGTCCTAGATAGATTGATTTTCTCCCAATTTTTCTTATTTTTGTGTCCCTAGGTATCCATTATAAGTCTTTCCTATGAGATCATCCTGAGGGCATCCTTGAAATTTAGGAGTCCTGGACCAATCACTGAACTTTGTTCTATATGTTAGATGTACTAGTTGTTAGCTTTTAAGTTAGTTAGAAAGGGTCAAATAAAGGAATTCACTCAGATTAATCTAAATTACACTTTCACATAACTAATTTTTTATTAAAATAGTTTGCTTCAACTCCTCGTTTCAAATAAATAGTACAACATTTTGGATATAAAGAGAAATATCCAAATGTATGTTTGTTTTTTATAATCTATATTTATAGCAATGAAATACTCTTCTTCCTCTCTCAAATGATTGCAATTATTGTTTCTATTTTCCTCATCTTTCCTTCATCAAATATTTTGTACTACTGATACTTGTTACCATATAACTATACAGGTCTTTCAAAATAAAAAAATAATAAGAATATAAAAAAATTCTTCTTCTATAACCAAGAAAAGAAGATTTTTGAACTTTGTATTAAAGTCATAGTCAATTCATATTTTTCATACGGAAGTCTCCAGTTGAAGATATTAAAGATCTATGTCACACCATATTTAAGGAACTCCGTGATTTGGCTAACGAAACAATGTCATTAGACTATTATCAAATTGAAAGCAATCTTCTTTTGACCACAAGGATCCTACCAAAAGAACTTTTATTTCTAATAGGCCATGAACTAGAACATAATCATTCTTGAAAGATTCATAATAAGTGATTCTATATATTTTTATTAGATTTTGGTACAGACCAAAGTGGGAATAACTTGTTCCTCTAGAACACCTCGATTAAGTTTCTAAGAATTTTCCTCTACTACTGTATAGTATTCATCTATATTTTGTGATAAATAAAGCATATATACTTTTTCTAATTCCTTAGATATTTTATCATTTTTTAAAGCTCTGTGATGATAAATATTGGCATGAGTTGTTATTAATCTAATAATTATAATATTGATTCCTTTAAACATGCCAATACGGATGGATATCTTGTACCTAAAAGTTAGTTTAGGTCCTAAATAACTTTATTTTCTATTTGTTTTGGTGCTTAGGTATCTACCATGATTCTTTTCTATGAGATTACCCTAAGGATATATATTTGACATTCTTCCGTTATGAATTAACCATAGAATCTTTTTCAATAAATTGAACACATTGGTTGTTTACTTTCAAGTTAGGTATATTAATGGTCAAAGAAGCTCAATCGCTCAAACTAATACTGTAAATCACATACTCCCATAATTTATTTTTCTTTTATCCTAGTTCATTTCGTTTGGAGTTGAAAAGCAATATCTACATACGTGTCTTTTTTTTTTAGTAATCCATTTTGTAGCAATGAAATACTATTATTCCTACATTAAGTGATTGGAATTCCTGTTATAATTGTCTTACTCCTTTCATCAATTACTCTCTACTGTGCTTATCCATCTTGAAATAGTAATTAACATTATTAAATATTTATCCATATTACTATTTTTTCTTAATAATATTTTAAATTATAAAATTATAACTAAAGTAAAATTATGATAAGAAAATGAACTCTCCTACACCTCTAAATTCACTCTATAAGTAGCTGAGAGAACTCAAAAATTATTAAAAACATACATCTGAAATACAGTGAAAGAACTATCACTACTTGGAATCTCCCTTAATTTTCGGATCTTTCTTATACTTCATGCTGCTAAGCCTCTCTCAAGGGACTTCACTATGATTATCTGGTATAGTTCAGGGAACAACCATAAAGACAGACTCTCATGTTCTGCTTGACCTGTGAGGAATGCATGCAGCCTGGGGCCCTTGTTTTATTCTGTACGTTGGATTTGTATTTTTCTGAACTCCCCTCTTTTTATAACTCGTATCCAATTCGGATGAGAATCCCATATTCCCATATATATTTATACTTAGAATCCAACAATTCGGACAATATTAAATTTGTAATGATTACAGTCGTATGGATAAATTTAAGCAGTAACATATTCAAATCTTATTATATCGTTTTAAACAACATGGCACAAAAAGAGGCATTAACAAATCAGTGGCTTGCTCTTTCCAGTTTCCACACCCTATTCCAGCAGTATAGAATCTAGCACATCAGTGGAAACTAAATGTTGATAATCACCATAATTAAAAAGCTGAAATATTGGCTCAGTATCTCTACACTTTCTCTAAACTGATTCGGTTCTTGTATCAGTTAATACCCGTAAAAAGAAAAAGAAAAGGGATTATAGGATTTGATTTCTAGTTTTATCTTAAGAGAGCGTCATTAAGGGCCATCACGGCTTCGTTGGCAATGATTTGGTACATCTTTTGAGTAGGATGAACAGCATCCCAGAATACGTACTTTGATGCATCTGGGCATGTTGTCAATCCCTTGCACGTGTCCCCATACTCCGCTGTTCCCGATCCACAGCATCCCTTTGATGTCTCCTCTAAACCTGCAACCAAGAAGTATCATTCTCTTCTTTCTTCTTCAGAAGTAAGTATTACTATTTTAGAGAACAGTGGAATTATAAGCATTACCAGTAGAAACCATTTATCCAAGGTCAGACCATAGGAAGGGATTTGCTGGAAATGGAAAGTGAAGTAGAAAGGGGGACCACATTAAGAGAAAACTTGATTGTTGGTGCTAAAAGAGTAAATAACTCACCAAATTCTTTAGGCGTCTTGATGGCATTTAGTATAACAGAGTAGCAATCAGTGTAAGCATCTCTAATGCCAAGAGTGTGTCTGAGAATGGCCAATTTGGCTTTAATTTTGGAGTTGAAACCGAAGGCTACTCTGTTGTAGCTTTCAACGCATGTGTTTTGGTTCATTATTGTCTTTACAAGTGGCATACACCCCAGAGGAGGTACCCCCACAACCACCAATCTTGTGATCCCCAGCCTATGCATTTCCTGCACCCAGCACGTCAACCAACGCTGTTATATTATCTAAAAGTGCACATTTCTTTAGATGTTTCAAATTTCAATTCATTCTAAAGGAAAGGTTAGTTATAAACAGAGACAAGCGCGCCTTAATATCTTGATACATGCGAGATGCCAAGTAATCTTCGTACTCTTCCACAGTGTATTGCATGGACCGAATTGGTTCAATGTAGTAGTTTTGAAGGAAGTCATTTGTGCCCATACTGAGAACTGCTATAGCATTTCCTATGATATATTTGGCCTTCTCTTCTCCTACCATTCGCTTCAAGTGGATTATGTAATGTTTGAAATACTCAAGCTGCTTTGAAACGGTCAATACACCCTATATATCACACCATGAGAACAAAAACCAGATCTCAGTACCACACACACACATATATATATCTACAAGCTGGGTCTCTGGGAGTATATAGGCCTTACGGATAGATTTGCAGTGAAATCATCGTAGCCAGAAGCAGCAGAAGCAAAACTAACGCCATGCAACAAATCTGCTTGCTTCAAGTTGGGGTCAAGAAAGGCCGGGATTACCTTTGTGAAACCAATGGCCTCAGCTGACCAAAAACAGTTTTAAATAATCAGTATATCTATAAAATAAAAGGCGCTCATGGCATTAAATAAGTGAACCACGTTGTTCAGTATATATACATGTATATATGCAATAACATAGCATCAATAAAAAAAGAGAAAAATAGAGAGAATATGAGAAATCACTCATACCCACTTGCATTTGAAATCCTACATAAGTTGTTATCGTAATACAAGGAATAAATCTTCAAATTTCATACCTCCAACCAGAGGGGCAGACCAAAAAAGTATCTAGCTAGTCTATAGCAATCTCAATCTTATTAAGTAGACGAAGCAGCATAAGAAAATAAATACACGTTGAAAGCGGGAAGATTTTGTTGACGTGCAGCAGCTATATTACCTAGGAAGTCTGTAGGAAGTCTACCATCGGTGAATCTTCCAGTTGGTCGGCCGTTAAAGAAGTCCTTACCATAAGGAAGGAAGTTCCCTTTCATGGTTGTCGCAAGGCGGTTGTTATTGCCGGGATCCACACTTGAGTCTCCGAAGACCAGAACACAGGAAACGTTGTTTTTAGCTGCCAACTGCCTCACCTGATGGATGTCCACAGCACTTGAGAGCAACGGGATGAGTGCCAGTGCCAAAAGGATGAGAAGTTTCATATTTGGAAGCACCATTGTTGCCTTCAACATAGAATTTAGCAAAGAGCAGATTAGAAATTTTTGCGAAGAACCTTTGCTCAATAGGACTTAGTGCCTACCTGCTCGTCTTAAATAGAACCAGAAGTGATTGGTTGTGTTGGTTGAACATTTAAGAACCGCAAATGCCAACCAGGGGAAAGAAATGTGCTCCCAATCGCAGAGGGAATTAATGCTAGGTATTGTGATCAAGAAAAAGTCAAGTTTTGTAGTCCGAAGCAATGTATTCAATTTGCTAGTCAGTGCAGAGGGCGGTCTTTAATTGGGACAACAGTGTGTTGCTCAGTTACGACAATCTATTAATAACCAGCCACCGCTAAAGTTTACATACTAATAAAATAATGTGCGGTCTTCGTCATTTCGATTGATCAGAACGGAATTTTTGTCAGGGCCCCTGGCACACAATTGGTGCTACTCAGTATCCACTACTTGGTAACATATTCCAATAACGTATTTGACCACTACTGACGTACGTATACTGTTTGCCTTTCGAGTTTCAAATAAGTAAAGTAAAATGGCTTTTTTAATCCGATATTAAAACTACTGAAAATAGGGTCCTCACTGTGTTTTCAAGTTATGCAAACTAACCTTTGGTTTGCCCTTGACAATCAAAATTGCCTTCACAATATTGGTTTGAGCATAGGATTGGGTATGGATATGAGTATAATAATAGAAGGGGATGAGAATGGGTATGAAAAATAAAAAATGACGTTTGGTTTGTAACTTGAGTTTCTGTAATAATACCAATAATTTTGTTTAGTTTGTTGCATTAATGGGAATGAAAGATGATATAATATCATTTAATGATATAATACCATTAATGGTTTGTTGCATTAATGGTGAGAAGATGAGAAGACCTTGGAATGAAAACTTGATACCC
>JAOSBK010000002.1:38426262-38450150 GCA_027568895.1 Erythroxylum shatona
ATGAAATGAGGAAAAAGTCAGGTTTTAAAATATTGTGATCTTCTTATGATGCTTTTTAAGTAAATTGTGATACCATGTCATTGGAAGTGAATGTAGTGATTGAACGTAGCTCGCCCTTGTCGTAGGATATGTACTGGGGTGACCTTCGGGCGTCCCGGTGTATATCCTGAGGTAAGGGGGTGCTACAATTTTAAAGTCTTTATAAGGTAACAAAGTGAAGTTTTTTGGTGACAATTTGTAATAATAAAAGCAACAAATTATTCTTTCGTTACCAATATTATTTATCGTAAAATCAAGCTCTTGTTATTATGTAGGCAACATCTATATTGACATTAAAAGAAATATATAGATATTAATGTACGTCTTAATTATGTACATACTATCAAAGGTAAATTAACGATTAATAATGACATTTATATATAATATATAGTCCATAAGGACTTGTAAAATTTAATCTTTAACATATTCAAAATACGAAAGAAAAAAATTACTAGCTAAAATATCCATCTACAATATCGTCCACCATTCCATATGGAATATAAGTGAATTAATATAAATACTAAACAAAACCGATATATATAGGTGATCCAAAATCCTTCACCAAGTTCCTCCTTGTCCACTCCTAATCATCACCATCCTACAAAAAAGGAAAGAAAGAAAGAAGAAGTATATTAGAATTGTAAAACTACTATGCTCATAAATAGGTTGATATATCTACAAAATGAAATACTAACTACTTTATTGTGACGTCAATTTAATCAATACATATAATATAGTCCAAAAATTAACAACACAATAATTCAATTCTTTTTATGAACAAATTCGGAAAGCATGAATATAACCATTTAATTTCAATAAAAAAGATAACAAGATGGTGTACAAAAACATTCAATTAAGGAAATTTGTTACTTGATATTCTTTATGTTGATATGTATGGTTTGAAGGAATAGAAGATTCTTTTCTTGATTGACTAAGTGTAATTAATTTACAAAGCATTTCTATGTTAGTGGTATTAGTTTGTTGAAGTTGAGATTGAATGAGGGAGAACATTTGGTTCATCATTTATTCTCTATCAGCTTTATCTTGTTCTAGTTGCCTTTTCATTTCCAAACATTCAACTTTCTCTTGTTAATGCCTTTCTCATTCTCTCCTTTTCAACTTCTACTTTTTGGTTCATCTCTTCTTCTAATGCATTCTTGATGGACTTCAAATACGTATTAGGAATTTAGTACAAGGCTTTACTCACCATATTTTTTTCTTTCATGGTAGATGGTTTCACACCCCTTCTAAAAAGTTTATTATGGCCAGGCCTTATCACCCCCAAATCAACCACAACTTTATCAAACTTTTCACTATTATTTTCCTTTTGTATTTCTTCAATGTGAGCCTACAAAAGAAAATTTGCAGCTATAATAATGAATGCAAGTACCATATATGATTACAAAAACCTCTTATGATTCCAATTATACTATAAATAACTCATTTTGACAAGAAGGACAAATCAACATTATAAAAAAATAAAATGGAATTAGAAACATATGAAATAAGCAATACATTTGGGCATCTCAACAAAAGTAGCAACAATATAGAAAATTATTACAAAACCAACATTTATAGCTTCAATAGATTGCTTATACACTTTTCCAAGCTTTCTTTTATAAGTTGCAATATGCTTTTCAGCATTAGTGAGTGGAGTTTTATCTTCTCTTTCATTTTGCTATCCACGGAAACAATTGCTAATAACAATTTAGAAATAATTTAGAAAATTAAAGCAAATTCTTAATAGATTATAACTCATTGGAAAACTTACCAACTTAGTATAAATATTTGCAATGCTCTTAGGACTAGTTGTGTGCGTTTCAGTTTGTTTTTTCCTATTTTGAGTATTTGCTTGAACAATTTGCTACATATTAAATAATTATATTAGTTAGATATCATGTAACTAATTTGTTAAAAGTAATAATAATTATCATACCTTTACATATGGGTGGTTCTAATAAGAAATGTGATCCTCAAAGACTTCTTTGCTTATATAGTTAGGACAATTGTCCATTCTTTTTGCATCTGTCATATACTATTTGAATTGCTTTTGCTTCACTCTATGCTTGTAAATTCTCCATGCATCTCCAGTTGTTTTCAAAGTCCATTCTTTACCTTCTAATGGTAGAATATATCTTTTCCGCAATTTTATCAATACTCATTTAAATGTTAAAAATAAAAAATGAAAGGAGCTTTAAGATAATGATTTCAAACATTAAAATATTCCCAAATAGGATCTTTGGGAATCTGTTGCCAATTAACATGGTTTAAAGGTGTAAGATTTTGTTTACGAGCTACAGTACCCAAGAAAAGTGTGAATTCATTCAACATCTTCTCATCTGAATCAATCACTTGATTAAGAGCATTGAAAAAAATTAGTTTGCATTATTCCATGGATCTTGCATGAACATTCTTAAGCAAAGTTAGACCTCTCCCCTTCTTCTTCATAATTTATATATTTAAAATAATTATTAGTGTTAGTATACATAAGAGAAAATTTTTAAAATAGTAAAATATATGATTACCTTTGGACTGAGTAATAGTAATTTCTGCCATATCCAAGCTTATATCCTTTCCATTTCCTTCTACTACATCTTCATATTATTCAGGTTGTCATTCCATCATTTTAGTTATTAATTATTTCCACCTTAGAAAAGTAGTATCTTCTTCAACAATCGCTTCCCCTGCTTCGCCTTCTACTACATCCCCACCCACCACCCCCCTTCCTCAACAAGTTTCTTTTGTTCTTTCCACCTTAAAAAGTCAACAACACTACCTGAAGGACATAAAGGTTGCTGTCTGCCATTCTTCTTACACGATTAGTCTTTTCCTTTCTATTAAAATTTGTCATGATGAAAACTAGTGGAAAGAAAAATAACTTTAATAGTATAATAATCACATATATATGGCAATTATATGCAAACCAACTTTAACAGTAGAATAATCACACATATATATTACTAAAGCAAATGAGAAATCATGTAACTTTTCTTTAATAAAATTGCTCTTCACTACTTTTCAAATGCTCTTCCTCTCTATGTGACAAATTAGATGAATCTTTTAGTTTATAAGCATGAGTCTTCTTTTACTACTTTCTTACAAAATTAGCCATAGACCCTGTTGCAACAAATTTGATTGAACATGTTTGCTTCTTCCCTTTTTCCATTGTGATGACCTATAACAATAAAGAATATTGTTGTTAACAACCATATAAAAATAATTAGATTAGTAAAGTATATTTAAACATATAGTAACAAAAATTATCTTTTTAATAGAGAAAGAAAAATAAATAAGGACCTTCTATAAAAAATTATCGATCAATATTCATCCAATCCCAGTCAGTGTCATCAAAGTCTAAATCATCTTCATCATCATCGTTTTTTGTTTCTATATTTAAGATATTTGGAGGTATGTACACAATGTTTAAAGGTAAATCTTCTCTAGACCAATTAAGGTCTATGTCACCATTATTTCAAAACAAATCACTAGCATTGTCATTTGGTTCTTCCCATTATGTTTCTTCAACATTTTCATCATCATCCAAAAATATGTCAAACAAATACTCAGATACCTTCTTCTCCATATAATGACAACCCTCCTCAAAACAATCAACTACATAAAACACTTGATGAACTTGACTTCCCAATAAAAAATGATTATCTGTATAATATAAAATTTTTAAGTTTATTCGGTAAGTCCATAATCGTCTTTCTCCTCTCGATACCGACAACATTTGAACAACACTACACTGAACTTCCCCAGTAACCGACTTCAATAATTTCCTCTGTTGCTCCATAGTAAGTCACACGTTCAAGTGTTGGATTTTGGCCTCTAGAACTTGCAAAACTGAGAGTTAATGTTGTCAAAGAGACCATTATTTTGACTCCTACACCTCACATCCCATTTTTAGTCATAAACTTGTATCATTAGGATCAACTGACAGGGATTTAGGGAAGGTGCTCATAATGAGACCTAAGGTGGGATATTTATTTTCAGTCTAAATGCCAATTCCTAAAAGTGTCTCTCTATTTCTTCTACACTTTTGAATCACACTAAAGCTTAGCAAAACTATCAGGATATCCTAACTCTCATATTTTTTCTTACTTATTTAAATCATGTATCTTAGATCTAGTTCTTCTAATCTTTATTTTACATGTTCCACTTGTCTACTTACCAAAAACAATATGTTTTCTTTTCTTAATGAGGGTACTCATGCAGCTAATTATTAGCAGTTAACATGGATTAATTGTTCATTCTAGTTATCTGTAAAATCAATTTCTTTTAGCATTTTCCCTTAAGCATCTACGTAAAGATTAGTGCACCATAAGGAGAACGAACTATTATGGGAATACGTTAAGATAGACCAGCATGCACCTATAAATGAACGACGTGAACGAAGCATCAGTGCACCACCTGTACGTGAACGATGTGAACAAATCACCAACAGCACCTGAAGGCGGACGCTACACGCCAACAACACCTGAACGCGGGCGTTGACACTACACTAACAGTACCTGTTCATGGCATCCGCACCTAGCGTCATCTGACGAGCAGAGGAAAGGTTAAAAGTCCAAATGTTTTGGTGCCACTTGTATTATATCAGACAAAAGATGAGGCATCAAAAAATGTTTCGACACCTATATCCCTTTTTTTCTCCATTATTATAGAAAGTAAAATAAATTGATATAATAATATATAATGTATAATATATAATAATATACTTTAATTGTTATTAGTTATGATAAAAGTTACCCATTTCGGTTTAATTTAGCTTGATTCGACCCAAGTTAACAAGATTTTAGGTATGTTTAACTTTTTAAAAATATTTTTAGGTTTTAGGATAAGCTCGGACTATCCAGTCCAATCAAATCTAAAATTTATATTACTTTTAAAATGCTTTTATTTTATTTTTAAAAATTAAATAATATATTTAATCAAGTTTGGTTAAACTTTATTTTACTCGGGCTTAGTAGGGCCTCTGTCAAACTAGGTCTGAGTTCGACTCTACTTATTAAAGCCCTTAATTATTGTTTAAAATTGCAACAAATTTAATTGTTGCTTATATAAAATTTTATAGCAATGATATTTTAGTTTTGTTGCCCTTTTAAATATATGGCAACAAATCACTATTAACGCTGCCTGTTAATATTACTAAAGACCACGCTTTAAAAACTAGTTATAAGCAATACATTTTAAAATGGTACAAATTTAGTGTTGCCTAAAGCATTTTTTCCATATTGAAAAGGGAATTATCCATTTCTAAATTCAAACCATGGATTTTGCCTAAACAAATACTTAAGATAAAAATATGTTTCCCCATTCTTTTAGTAAGATGTAGTTTTCATTTTTTTGTTTTTTGTTTTTTGGATTGATGTTAAGTGACTTTTAGATCAATATATAACATATGATCATTTTTTAAATCTTTTTTCCTTTCCTTTCAAATTGTAAATCCTTAAAATAAATTAAAATAACTCATGTTTGTTGGATTTATTTTTCTTTGTTTTCCAACTTTTATAATTATATGGAACATTATTATTATGCTTAGTTTCTCTTTCTTGACAGCAATATTTGTGTTTTAATGTATAATCTTAATAAATCCACCTAGTAATGAACATAAATATTCCATTTGTTACAAAAACTTTGGTTATAAACATTGTTCAGTTCCTTTTAGCTATAGCAAATTACAAAAGCTTTAGCTATAATCAATTTTATATTTCTTTTAGTTATAGTAAATTGCATTTGCCTTTCGTGTATTGTATATTTGGCTATAATCCTTTCCCTTTTGTGGAGAACAAGAGTGTAATGACCCAATTTGGTTGTATAAGGTTGTTTTATGGTAAAAAGTTCATAGTAGAGTATGAGTTAAGATATGTTGGTAGCCAAACAAGTACTTTTGAAAAAGTAGACCTCGATTACTTTAGCTATGGGCAAATATGTGACAAAAGAAAGGAGATAGGATAGAAAACTTATAATAGAAAATCTCTTATATTGGAAGGATCTTTAGGATCCAATTGAAATGGACATAAGTATAAAAGACAATGTCTCATCTAAGTCGAAGAAAACGAAATAAAAAGAATGGGGGAAGATGAAGTAGAGGACCTTAGGAACTATTAGATAGTAGATTCATATTAGTATATTCATTCACATATCCCAAAGACGGATCTTTTCAAGTTGTGGAGGAAGTTGAAGGGTTTTTATGGGAGGAAGACCACTCACACTACAAGAAATAGGGCGTTTAGCGACGAAAAATATTTGAATTCCGTCGGTAATGTAAAATAGCGACGGAAATTACTGACGGCCAATGATGTCGTTAAAACGGCTGTCGGTAAATTTACCGACAGATCTAAATATTCGGTCGGTAAATTTACCGATGGAATCCGTCGGTCAATAAAAATTCAAATTTTTTTAAAAAAAGTCGCCATCATCATTGACGAGGTGTTCTTCAAGACTCTTCCTTTTATCTTCAGCAACGTCACTCCTCTCTTCTACAGTGGACTTGGTAATATTCTCCCTTTTTGCATATTGCTCACAATATTCTGTTTACCAACCATGAAAATAAATCCATCAGTTTTTAGCAATATTCAACTCCTTTAGCTCTTGGATATATTCGTCAATTTAACTTAATAGCATTTTGTTAGCCATTCTTTTGTTGTAACTTGTATATAAAATATAGTCATTTGGTCAATAATACAAGTTTCGATATTACCCTAAACATAATTTCTACATGGTATCAGAGTAATAATTTCTCTCCCGCCAAACACTCTGCCTATTTTCCTTCATCTTCTTGCTTGCCAAACAACTTGATTTTTCAATGGCAACTGAAGATCCTACTCAACCTTCCAGTGCTTATTACCTTCATCCGAATGAGAATCCTTCATTAGTTCTTGTTTCTCCAGCTTTATCGAGCTCCAACTACCACTCCTAGACTCGTGCCATGAAAATGGCTCTTTCTTCCAAAAACAAACTCAAGTTTGTTGATGGATCGATTAAAGCGCCATTGGCTACTGATTCTTTGTTCTCGACCTGGGAACGCTGCAACAATATGGTTGTTTCTTGGTTACATCACTCTGTTTCTCCTTCTATCAAAACTAGCATTCTTTGGATCGATCTTGCTTCTGAGATCTGGCGTGATCTCCATGAAAGATTTTCTCAAGGAGATGTGTTTCGCATTTCAGATCTGCAAGATGAGATTTCTGTTTTCACACAAGAGGATCGCTCTGTTACTAATTATTTCACAGAGTTGAAGATTCTTTGGGATGAATTGCTGCTTTTTCGGCCTGTTCCATCGTGTTCTTGTAGAATTCCTTGCTCATGTGGTGCAGTGGCTACTTTCCAGAAATACCAGAATAATGACTATGTGATTCGCTTCCTCAAAGGTTTACATGATCGATTTTCTGGTGTTTGATCTCAAATCATGTTAATGCCTACCATTAACAAGGCTTTCTCCTTGGTTATTCAACAAGAATGGCAGTTGACAGCTGGATCTTCTCAGGTATTTGTTAGCAATACTGTTAGACAATCTTCTTGTTCTTCAACTGATTCTCAAAACTCCTCTAAGAAGAATCAGTCTTGTTCATCTGTTGATACTCGTCACTGTACTTTCTGTGGTAAATCAAGGCATACGGTTGATACATGTTATGAGAAACATGGATAACCACCTGGTTATAAGTCTCGTGGCCAGACTTCTCGTGCACACAATGTGTTTGATGATAGTATTGCACAATCTATGGATTCATCTCAATCTACTTCAGGTTTATCAAATGATCCCTGTGTTAGTCTAACACAAGATCAGTTACAGCAGTTGTTGGCATTGCTTCCTTCCTTTAAACCTCAATCCTCATCACACATTACCAGCCAAGTACTCACTTAACCTTTACCATCTTTGAATCAAACTGCTTCTGCAGGTACTTCCTTCTCTTTTCATTCTCATCATTGGATTGTTGACACTGGTGCAACTGATCATATTACCCATTCCTTATCTATTTTTGCATCTTATACACAAATTAATCCTATGCATATTACTCTTCTTAATGGTAATAAAGTTTGTGCTCAATTCTCGGGCACAGTTATTTTTAGTAACCATTTTTACCTCACCAATGTCCTTTATATTCCACAATTTGCTTTCAATTTGCTATCTGTTCCTAAGCTAACTTCTACTTTGCCTTGTTCTTTTACTTTTCATCACTCCCATTGTTCCATACAGGCTTTACCCTCTCTGAAGATGATTGGTACAGCTAGTGTGTCTCACGGTCTTTACATTTTGGACTTCCCAGCTCGAACACCTTCTGTTCCTCCCAAATCAGCTTTATCAGCTCGTGTGTCACCTTCTTCTCACCTTTGGCATCAACGTCTTGGTCATCTCTCTGATTCAAGACTCAAATTGTTTTCACCTATTATACCTAATTTGTCTTTAGTCAATAATGATGCTTGTAAGGCTTGTCATTTAGCAAAACAAAAGAAATTATCTTTTCCTGTAAGCATTTCTAAATCAAATAAAGTTTTTGACCTTGTTCATATGGATATTTGGGGTCCTAATGGCATTGTTTCTGTTACTGATCATTGCTATTTTCTTACCATTGTTGATGACTTTAGCCGCTTTACATGGATCATCCTTTTAAAATCAAAATCTGAAGTACGTACACATGTTCAAAACTTTTGTACCCTTGTTGAGACACAATTTTCTACTGTAATCAAGGTGATTCGTAGTGATAATGGGCAAGAATTTGATATTCCAGTTTTTTATGCCTCAAAAGGTATTTTACATCAAACCTCTTGTGTTGAAACACCACAGCAAAATGGTCTTGTTGAAAGAAAGCATCAACATATTCTTAATGTGTCTCGTGCTTTATTATTTCATTCTTCTTTACCCGAGCATTTTTGGGGTTATGTTGTTCTTCACTCAGTTTTTCTCATTAATAGAACTCCAACTCCTCTTTTAGCCAACCTAACACCTTTTGAAAAGCTGTATCACTCTCCACCTACCCTGGACCATTTAAAGGTTTTTGGTTGTCTTAGTTTTGCCTCCACTCTTACTGCCAACCGTCATAAATTTGACCCTCATGCTAGAGAATGTGTTTTCCTTGGTTTCAAACCGAATGTTAAGGGTTATATCCTTTTTTACCTTGCTTGTCATGCTATATTTGTCTCTCGAAACGTTTCCTTTCATGAAACTACTTTTCCCTTTCAGTCTAGTCATTCCTCTAATCCTCTTACACCAACTGTCCAATTTGATCCCTCTACAACCTATGATGATTCTTCCCAGAACCCTACCTCAAATCCTACAACTTCTAAACCTTCTCAAACACGTAAACCTCCTTCCCATCTAAGTGATTACCATTGCTATGCTGTTACCAATCATCATCACACTACTCCACATTCCATGCATTCTTCTCTTTCTTATTCTAATCTTTCCTCTTCTCATTTGCATTACACCTTAGCTATTACTGCTGCTACCGAACCTAAAACTTATCACCAAGCTAGTAAAGATGCCCATTGGCAGGAGGCAATGCAGGCTGAAATTTCTGCTCTTGAGCAGAATAATACTTGGATCATTGTGGATCTTCCACCAGGTAAAACTGCAGTCGGTTGCAAATGGGTTTATAGAATAAAGCATAAAGCTGATGGATCTATTGAGCGCTATAAGGCTCGTTTGGTGGCTAAAGGCTACACACAAACTGAGGGAGTTGATTATTTTGACACCTTTTCTCCTGTGGCTAAGATCACTACAGTTCGCCTCCTTCTTGCTCTTGCAGCTTCTTGCAATTGGTATTTACATCAGCTTGATGTTAATAATGCATTCTTGCATGGGGATCTCAGTGAAGAGGTTTATATGACATTGCCACCTGGATTTCATGCTTCAAATCCTTCTCAGGTTTGCAAATTGCAGAAATCTTTATATGGACTCAAACAGGCTAGTAGGCAATGGTTCTCCAAGCTCACCTCTGCACTCCAATCTCTTGGTTACACACAGTCCACTTCTGATTACAACATGTTTGTAAAGAAAGCTGATACTTCTTTCACCGTGTTGCTTGTTTATGTGGACGATGTCATTCTTGCTGGTGATGACATGGCAGAAATTACTCGTGTCAAGTCTTTTTTGGATTCCACCTTTCGTATCAAAGACTTGGGTGAGTTGAAATATTTTTTGGGACTTGAAGTTGCTCGTAGCGCCTCTGGTATACACCTTTGTCAACGTAAGTACATATTAGATATCTTGACAGATTGTGGTCTCTTGGATTGCAAGCCTGCCAAGACACCCATTGTTACCAAGGTTTCACGAGATGCTTCTGATGCACTTCTTCCTGATAATACCAGCCCTTTATAGAAAGCTTGTGGGTCGGTTACTCTACTTGACATCTACTCGGCCTGATATTACTTTTGCCACACAACAATTAAGTCAGTTTTTGGATAAGCCTACTGTCTCTTATCTGCAGGCTGCTAATCGCATTTTTCGATATCTAAAGGGGTGTCCAACAACTGGTCTTTTCTTTGCAGCCTCTTCACAGCCTGTTCTCAAAGCATTTAGTGATTCCGATTGGGCAGGCTGCCCTGCCACACGTCGATCAGTCACTGGGTATTGTTTGTTCTATGGTGCCTTCCTTATTAGTTGGAAAGCCAAGAAGCAACCTACCGTTTCTCGTTCTTCATCAGAGGCTGAGTATCGTGCTTTAGCTGCAACCACTTGTGAGATACAATGGGTCCAATACCTTCTTCGAGATCTTCACATGCCTGTTTCTGGACCTACTGCTTTATTTTGTGACAATAACTCTACTCTCCAATTTGTTGCTAATCCCACTTTCCATGAACGTTCTAAGCATATTGAGATTGACTACCACTTAGTTCGTGAGAAAGCTCAACATGGTGTGATCAAGTTGTTGCCTTGTTCTTCAAAAGATCAGTTGGCTGACATATTCACAAAGGCCTTGGCAGCTGCTCCTTTTCACGCTAATGTGATCAAGCTGGGATTGATTTCCATCCATGCTCCAGCTTGAGGGGGGCTCTTGGATATATTCGTCAGTTTAACTTAATAGCATTTTGTTAGCCATTCTATTGTTGTATCTTGTATATAAACTATAGTCATTTGGTCAATAATACAAGATTCGATATTACCCTAAACATAATTTCTACAAAAAGTCCTCCGCTTGCTGAAAAAAATCCAAAGCAAGCATCGCCGAGGGAAATTTTCGCCAAAACGCATGCACCCGAGGACAGTCCCGAAGGACGTGTAAGGTAGATTCCTCCTGGCCGCAAAAAGGGCAAGTGCTATCCGACGCCATGTGTCGCAGGACCCGGTGTTGATTCGTGAGGAGTTTTTTCTGCCCCACAATCCAGAGAAACGCCCGGATTCGTTGGGGACCCGGCCATTTCTAGATTAACTTCCAAGTACAGGGAGAATTATTCAAGGTGCACCCGTCAATAACCTTGTAAGCTGACGCGGTCGTGAAACGTCCATGAGCAGTATGTTGCCATCGGACGATATCGTCAGTAGCAGGATCAAGAGTGAGGTTCATGGTCGCGATATCCATGCAATCGGAAGCGGGGAGATATTGTTGGAAGGAGTGCCACTTCCAGCTACCATCCATAGTCCTCAAATCCGCTACTTTAGCGTACAGTTCGCCCTCTAGGATGGGAGCAGTCGCCATCCCTATGCACCGTCATCTTTACTTCTCTTCCATTTATCTCCCTGCTGGTTGCTTTTTCTAGTGGTTGCCTTAATATAACCTATCAGTAAGGCACCGGGATCTAGTTGCGAGGAACCTTCTTACTCTATTTGCAACCCTTATAAATCAATTGGTCTTTCTAATATTTGTACAAGCATTTAAACCTTTGAATTGACACACAAGGAATCTTTAATGATTTCGAGTCAGCTTGCTTTCTCTATAAGGATTCTTTCCTTTCAGAGCAGTAATAACATCACCTATACATAGTACAAAGTGCGAGGTTTTTATAGCTGCTCCCTTGTCTATTGTCTGTCGAGTAGCTCCTATTTTTAGTATCCGTTCACTGATTAAAAGATCAAGCGTTCACATTTAATAACTTCTTATTGTGTTTTAACACCATGCTTACGTCGAGAAATGGTGATTTTCATCAAGCTAGATACACAAAATAGTGTGGCCTGCTTAACGTCTCATTAACATTTTTTCAAGAAGTTGATCAAGCTCTAATAGACCATAAGCTTCCATCAACCCCAGTTGGATTTGTTTGAATTTTGAGATTATTCCTTACAAAGGTTGCACATGATATTCATAAGATGTTTTTGGAGCCAACAGACCTCTCAGGTTTCCTACATGATTTCTTCAAAGAGCCTTGACGAAAAAGCTCCTTAAGAGCTAGAGAAGTGATCCCAGGCTGTTTAGATTCGGGTGAGCTAAGCAGGGTTTGGTCTTTTTCAAATTTTTATACTTTGATCATGTTTTGAATTGAGTTAGACTAGACGAATGTCAACTTTGCTCATGACTTATTTGTCCCTTTTCTTCTTATCTGTTACCTATTCTCCACATTTCTCTATAGTTTTTTTGTTGAACTTTCTTTGTTATTTTTCTATTTTTTCTGTCCCTTACTATTAATCCTTTTTTGTGTGTCTCTCTCATTTTTTTGTTAAATATTTATTTATTTTTGTTTTTACCTATTACTTGCCTTTTCTCACGTTTGTTATCAGTCCTATCTTCTTTTCTTTTGATTTTTCATGCTGAAGATTTTTTAGTTTTTTGAATTTAAAGTCAAACTTTAATTATCTCTTAAAATTAATCCAATGCTATTTAGAACATAAATACAACCTAGAGAATTAAACTAAGTTATAACAAAAAAGCATAATTAAAACAATATTTGAACAAGATTTTTAAGAATAAGAAAAGTAAATTTAAATGTAAGTAACAAAATATTACCAAGAATATCTAATAGGATTAATCTTAGTGTATTTTATTTGTTGATGGCATTGTTTTAGTGAATGAAAAAAAATAGAGTATTAATATTGACAAGCTAGAGCTTTGAAGGGATATGCTAGAATCAAATGGTTGTAAATTGAGCAAGACTAAAACTGATACTCAAAGCGTAACTTTTTAGGTCGCAAGTTTGGATCCAATGCGGAGATCATGATTGGTACATAAATTATGCCTGTGAACTTGGATTCATCATCCACTGTAGTGGTAACATAGATAACAACATAGTTTACTGTTAGCTTATTAAACTTATTCATAGTCATTAATTAATGGTGACAGAGATAAGGATGTTTCGTTTGTTTCGTTGGATATACAACATTACAAAAAGAGATAAAGTTAAGAATATAGTGACAAGAGATAAGTTGTAGATACTAACATTGACAGTAAATTAAAGAAATAAGACTCTTAAATAAAGACATCCTAACGTCGAGAAGATTGTACATAGGAAATGTAAGAAAAAAGGAGGAAGATTTAATAAGAATTAAGGTGAGGTAATTAAGAACAATATAGCCCTGATAGAGATATTAAATATTTGTCCTTCAATAAAAAATTTTGGCATACTAAGATACAAGAACGTAGAGGAACTTGGAGTTTGTTCAAATTTTTTTTCGTAATATTGCCTAGCTAAAGCTAAGATGATGTTTATAGTTGACTACAATTTAAAAATCAAACATGATCAAAAGCATTAGATGGGTATTTAAAAATCTAAAAAGATTTGAGACATTATAATTTATTATCTTTTTCTAATCATCATAATTTTTGTGAAAAAACTTTATCCTGATTTTTTAATTATTGAATAATGATGGATACGAAATCCCAAACAAACAAGCAGAATGTAATTAACTGAAAACGGTAATTTGTGATCCTGATAGATAGAGTGTGCATAATTCATACAACTTCGGTTAAGACAATTACAAAAATGGGAGCAGCATGAACCATCTTTGACTTTTGAAAAGCTATCCAGATGGAATGTATAGACTCTACTAAAAGTGTCGAAACAATACTACATGTTAATACATATATACAAACGTCTTTTATACGGATTGAGAATAAATTCAAACTCAAATTACATTGTCTAAATTGCACTACACGTATATCAGTACATTATAAATCATAATAATTTAAGCTCTGGAGAATTGAAGCTCCTATAGCTCTCAATCAAAATGAGTTTTAGAACAATATTTTAAATTTATGCAAATAATTGATACCCTTTCTTTCCAAGCATATGGAATAGTTGTAAATGTGTGAGCCTACTGATTTAGACACCAAATTATGATTCTTCTGTACTCCAGAGCATGCCATCCCGCTCGAAATTGTATAAGCAAGGTAAGTAATTTAAATCTAGTTCTCACTTGGATGATTGTGCTGAATCAAGTTGCATTGTCACTGGACCATCATTCACCAAATTAACCTTCAAAATGGTCAGGATTAGTCATGGAGGTCAATCCTTTTGTCCTTCCAAAGTGGAACGAAGAATATAAATGAAAATCGAGAAGGTAAGCTTACCTTCATCATTGCTCCGAATATACCATCTGTGATAAAAAAAAGGAGAAAAGATCAAGAAAGGGAGAAACCCCTTCAGGCACTGTTGGATAGAATAGGGTAAAGCTATTCTTCAGAAGAGGCATGGACTAGGACAAAGCTATCCAATTAGTAAAGGTATGCAACCTAGCAAACAACTTATACAGCATGTATCATTATAAACTTAGGGGAGAAAGAAAATGATCCACTTGTCCTGCATGTGACAAATTTGGTCTTTGCAACAGAGTCTAATTGCCAGATACTTCAAAATCCCTTAATTCATTATTTTAGATTTAGGCAATTATGGTAGCACTAAAGACCACAATTTATTCTTGGTGTAATGCAACAATGTACATAAAATGACTTCATGGAACACGACACATGATGCGTGGAATTTATAGAAGGCTGTGTTGCATATGTCTAGTTTAATTATCCTGACTTTGTATTTAATGCTTTTTTAAAGAGAACCAACAATGATAGGCAGGAGACATCCCAAACAATCGGCAAAAAGTGATAAAAAAAGAAAGAAATACCTTTTATTGCATCCGGTCGGTAGGCTTTTCTAAACTTATCAACCAAAGATTCATAGAAAGGTTTTGCTTTCTGGGGTGGCAATGCCACATGAAAATCCGGCTTGTTTCCCTTCAAGACTCCATAAAGCGTGAACTGGCTCACTGTCACCCATCAAGTAGCTTATAACAACACAATGACAGTACATTTCACACCAGAAGCAAATAACCAAATAAATCCACATCACTACAACATTATTGAAGTTGGAACTTTTATCAAAATTAATACAAATCTCAACACAGTCAGATAGCCAACAATGTTAATAACTGCATCAATCAAGAAAGAGAGCATCAGTACATACATAAAGCCCAATTTCTATAAGGAGCACTCGTATCAGCATACTATATTATGAAGAACAATCTCTGGCATACCTAATAAAACACTATAATTCCTCTGCATTACCTGCACCACGAAAAACGACTCAATGTGATCAACCCACAACGAAATATACTAGCCATAGAATCACTTCAAAACCAACTAAAATACGGAGGCATGGACAGGAGGAATAGGAAATTACATTCAAGTCCCATCCTTTACCCGTATTATCATTAGGGAACAACCTCATAGTCAAGACCTTTCGGCATCTGAAAACATTGCCTAAACAAAATCAGTAAGAACTTCACGAATTAAACATCCAAAATACAAAACATAAAATGGCTACATGTAATCGGCGTCAGAGTCGGTATCTGATTCGTGGAGGCCGACGAGCACTAGTAGGCCAGGCCCAATCTCGGACACAACGCGCCCATCAACCTGTAGAAGTCATGGTAATGAGTTGAATAGCCTAGCAGGTGAAGTACAAATGTAGAGTGCGAGAAAGTAAAAATGAGGAGAAGCAACCTCGACGCTGGCGGAGTCAACTCTCTGGACGACGGCTCGCATGGCTCTGATTTGAAGCTTTTTCGTGCTGTTGACGCGACGACTAATGGAGTGTACGGTTGCTATAACCGGGTAAAGGGAGATGGAGTGCATTCTTTTCTCAAAGGTGGTTAGGGCTGTGTGCTTAAGCTTTATCCCTGTGGACAGGGCCCAAAGCTATCATAACTTTCGGTTAATAACAAAATCAAAATGCCCCAACAGCTTGCCGTTTTAACATTTTCAAGTAGTTTCAGTTTTTCTTGATTTTTAATTTTAATAAAATAATTGAATTTCATAATTTTATTATTTAATATGAATTAACTATCAAAACTAAAATTGATATAATATACTTATTTTTAATTAAATAGTTTAATTAGATCATTATTTAATTTTAAAATATTTTTAAGATATATAAATTTCAAAATATTTTTAAGATATATAAATTTCAAAATATAATTGTTTATTAAATAATTTCTAAAATCAAGTATTTAGTTTTAAATAATAGAATTTATTTTAAATATTAAATAAATAAAATGTTTATAAATTAAATATTTATAATTTAAAACTAAATTGAAAAATTGAAGGGGAAACCCTAGCTTGCTCGATTTGGTAATTAAATCAACAATTTAAGAAAAATTGGGGGAAAAAGGGGAAACGGTGCGTCTGGAAATTCGTGGTTCCATGACACGACGTCGAAAGATGTGGAGGAGAGAGATTCTTCTAAGTTGTATGGTAAATTAGTAATCCCTCGCCTCTGAACTCTTTTCACCCAAATCAAAACCCTCTCTACTTCGGGTAAGAGCTTCGAAAAATATATTTAGAAACATATTTGTGGAAACAATAATGGGTGAGGACGCCGGCACCAGCGACGAGGCCAAGCACATCGAGAAGCTTTACGAGTTCGGCGAGCGTCTCAATGAGTCCAAGGACAAGTCTCAGGTAGCTTTCTCTCAACTACTTCTTCTTTGTCTTTTCTTTTTCCGTTCGATTCTAGTTCTGATTTGTGTTGGGTTTGAGCAGAATTTGAAAGATTACCAGGGCATCATAGACGCAGCAAAAACGAGTATAAAGGCAAAGCAATTGGCGGCTCAGCTGATTCCCAGGTTCTTCAAGTTCTTCCCCGACCTCTCCACCCAAGCTGTCGACGCCCATCTCGATTTGATCGAGGAAGAGGAGCTTGGGGTATGTCCTCTTCTTTCAATAGCTTCTTCTTCATCCCCTTTTTTTCGCTTACATGAAGACATCTGCCCTATTTATGGTATCTTGGGAAATTGCTAAGTACCTACTTGCTTCTACTTAATTGGTTGCCTTTGTTTATTAGGTCGGTTACCTATTCGTTAAATTTTTTACTCTTTATGGGATTGAATGATTTGATTTACATTAAGGTGAGGGTGCAAGCAATTAGGGGATTGCCACTATTCTGCAAGGACACTCCCGAGCATCTATCCAAAATTGTGGACATTCTCGTTCAACTTCTTGCTGCAGGTAGTTGGATTGCATTTGTTTTTCCATCCGTGAACCTTTGGTATATGGGATTCTGATTTTTTTCTGTGTATTGGTTAATTTAGAGGAGATTGTCGAACGGGATGCTGTACATAAAGCCCTTATGTCTTTGTTGCGACAAGATGTGAAAGGTGACTTGCTTTATCATGGAGTTCACTGCAATATGTATATAATTTAATCATTACATTATGGAAACTAGTAAAAACGTTACTTTGCCTTCAAAGATAGATCTGTTATATGTTTAGGAGTGCATGAGAGCTGGGCCATTATTCACACTATGCATACTGAATGTACTATGAATTTATTGATTTTTTTTTTACCTAGATACTGTGATAGTTTATTAAAATGCAGCTTTTACAGCTAGTTACTGATCTTGCAACATCCATGATATGTACTATGTTTTATAATGTAATTGAACAATGAAAGAAAGTTAAGATGCCTGGAAACCGTGTATTCTGTCTTGCAAAACGTGGATTAGCGTGGTTCTATATACGTCTATAAGCAGTTGCATTATAATCCAGGATCATTGTTGATACTGATTCCTAATGAAATTAGTAGCTTTTAATAGGAGAAGTAAATACTATTTGAATGCAAGTAAGGTGATCTGAAGTGAACAAGGAGGGAAATACTGAAACATATCCATCTTGGTAGTAATAGTTCATGCAACTTCTTGCAATACTTTGCCCAGTTAACCACATATTAGTTGACATTACCATTTTGCTATCTTGTGATTTTTTAAATATGATCATTACTTGGTGTTCTTGTCACACAGCTTCTTTAACTGCCTTGTTTAAGCACATTGGGACTGCTGATGAACCAAGCACGGATGAATTTATTCGTGAGAAAGTTCTTACTTTTATTAGGGATAAGGTAGGAATTTGTTCTACAGTCATTATTGCCATTGTCCTTCAAATTTGCTGATACCTGGGAACCAATATTACATTTGCAGGTTTTTCCTCTTAAATCTGAACTTTTGAGGCCTCAAGAAGAAATGGAACGACATATAACTGATTTGATTAAAAAGGTTTGCTTTTCTCTTACTATTTACTACTGCATTTTTTTTTTGTATATAGCATTCCAATAAATTTTCTGTTAATATCACAAGATAAGAGTTGATAGTCAGTTGGTTACTGTAGAGCTTAGAAGATGTAACTGGAGCAGAGTTCAGGATGTTTATGGATTTCTTGAAAAGTTTGAGCATATTTGGAGAAAAAGCTCCTCCAGAACGTATGAAAGAACTTATTAGTATCATTGAAGGACAAGCTGACTTAGATGCACAATTCAATGTGAGTTTTCTTCCATTGTCTTATTCCATGTTGATGTAAACAAAATTAACATTTTATTAACTTAAACAAATAGGTTTAGTGCACCAATAACAAAAGGCTATTTCATGGTGATCACATCTGTACCTGATATGTGGTATTATCATTCGCCTACTTTAAATTAATCTTTAAATACAGGTTTCAGATGGCGATCATATTGACAGGTTGATATCATGTCTGTATATGGCTCTTCCATTTTTCCTGGTATGGACTGCTTTTTTGTTTTAAATTTTGATGTGATAAATTTTATCTTTAGTAATCTCATATGACTTATTTTGTTACACACAGAGGGGTGCATCTAGCAGCAAGTTCCTCAATTATTTGAACAAGCACATCATACCTGTTTTCGAAAAGGTAACAATCTATCATTTTTTTCCTTTGTTTGCCTCTGTATGCTTACTGCTTAGTCTTTTATCATCACTTTGTTGTAGTATTTAAAGTTCTTGATTTCTATTCCTTGTTCTTTCATAGTGTTTATGTTTAATGAATATGGCTGCGGGTTATTGGAGAATAATCTTTCCACCTGAAAATTGTTTATGACTCTCAGCTTCCTGAGGAGCGAAAGCTTGATTTGCTAAAAGCAGTGGCAGAAATCTCGCCTTACACATTGCCACAGGATTCACGCCAGATTCTTCCTTCCATCGTTCAACTTTTAAAGGTACACATTTGTGTACAAGCTCGAATAGTTCATTTATGATGGATAGAAGCAGATGAATCTCTTTATTTCCTCTTTTTAAGAGTTTGAGAATTTTACTCTATTTTTTTTGTTGTTCTGGCATTGTCAAGTTGCACTGATAGCTTATTCATGGATAGGATAAAATTTTCATTTTATTATTTTATCTTTGGTTGGCGTGGTTTCTGTCTTGTGGCATTGACATTTCTTATAATGTTCTCTGTCCTCAGAATTACATGCCTCGGAGAAAGACTGGAGAAGAGATGAACTTTACTTATGTAGAGTGTTTGTTGTATGCATTTCATCATTTAGCACATAAGGTTTGAACTCTTTCATCTTATCTTTGAATTATAACATGAAACTTTGTGATGCTAATACTTCTTTATCATTGTAAAGGCTCCTAATGCTTCAAATAGTCTATGCGGTTACAAAATAGTGACCGGGCAGCCATCAGATAGGCTTGGGGAGGACTTCTCTGAACTCTACAAGGACTTCACTGAGAGGTAGTGCTTCTCTATTTCTTATTAAACTTCCATTTTGTTCTATATTCTCTCAAAGCAAAGCTACGCTTCCTTTGTTGATGAGCATGTTTTGCTTCATGGCAATTTGAATATTCTATTGATATTGAACACTTTTAGAGAGCAAACAAAAGGATTACAGACAATTCTTAACTGGAGTTGTACAATGTAAATTGTGAGAATACACACGGAGCTATTGATTTGAAGTTAAAAATCACATATGAAGCTTGCCATAATACGGTCCTTCACTTAACATGATCTATATATATATATATGTATAGATATTGCAGAAAACTATAAGAACCAGGTTACACATACATTTCTTTTACTTGTAACCTAAAATTTCTCTTTGATGTGTTTTGTTGCAGATTCTCTATATAATCTGCATGATGCTGATGTGGTCTGCAAGTGTTAGATATAATTGTTGCAGATTATTTGCATTATATCCTGGAGTTAATGAACACTAACACTAGTGACTAGTCTTCTGGTCGTGTACAATCATGTGACAATATATTTACCTAGACTTTAGAACTGAATTTAAATGGGTCATCTTTGTTTAACCATTTGAACATAACAAGAAATAATGATGATAGTGGTAATCATTATACAGAGCCTCAATGTCGAGAAGAGGCCCTTTGTTTCCTCTAATATTCCTTTTGTCTCTAAATGGGAAATATTAAATTCTTAATTTCATGAACATTTAAGATTTTTTTTCTGCACTATACATAGGAAGAAATAGACGTTATATTTTAATTGAATATATGACTTTGTATGGGCCACCACCTATATTTCATTCCATGGATATTACTGTTTCTGATGTTAAATGTTTTCCTCTGTTGGAACTGCGTGAGTGCAGGTTGAGTAATGTAGAGGAGCTAACTAGAGCTACCATGAAAAAATTGACTCAAGGAATGGCCGAGCATAACAAGGCAATGGCAGCTGCTAAGACCGATGAAGCAAAGGATAGTGTAGTAAGTTAGCGGGCGAAGAAAGTTTCAGGTCACCAAAAATTTTTATATGCTTTTAGATTGTGATTATCTTACTTTTTCTATGTGCAGAAAACTCAAAAGCAAAATACTACAATTGGTTTGCGAACTTGTAATAACATTTTGGCAATGACAAAGGTGGGAAATGTGATTATGTGCAATTCAAATCATATATTGTTTTCGTAAATGACCATCATGTCTAACATCCTTAAGCTCTAACAATGTTCAGCCATTGCACTCTAAGACACCTTCATTTATTGGGGATAAAAGTGTTAATCTCTCATGGAAAGAAGCAGCAAAACCTTCTGTACCATCCAACACAACAACTGGGTATGTACCATATAACTCACTCTCAACGTATGTGCTATAGTTTTCTTGTTTATTCTACTTGCATTTTTGTAGATTATAAATTATTTTTACAATCTGATTTCTACATTTTCTGTGAAATGATGTACTTTCTCCTCATTGTGGCGTTCTTTCTGAAGTTCTGGTTTTAGGATTATAGTGAGTGTGTGTGAGTAGCACAGATAGGAGTGTTCTGAAAGCAGTTAGCCTAGGGACCTGCTTCAGTGGGATGTGTGGTAACATGACCTTCACCCATACCCATGCCTCATTTTTGTAAGGGATCTAGAGAGAGTGTGCTCTTGCATCCCATAACAAGCCCAACAAACTAGTGGTGTGATATTATATCCAAATAGTTGTTGAACACGGGGTAGACATATGGATATTTTATACATTATTATTGAATAGGACAGCTTTAATGGTGCACGTTGCACGTTAATTAGTAGACGGTATTGTAAATGACATATTCATTCAAATATTGGCGACTCTGTGCAGAGGAAAGCGACCTGCCAATGCTGCTAATGGATCAGGAAATGTGGCAAAAAAGGGTCGTGGAGCTGGTGGAC
Organism: Erythroxylum shatona; assembly: GCA_027568895.1. Classification (NCBI taxonomy): domain Eukaryota; kingdom Viridiplantae; phylum Streptophyta; class Magnoliopsida; order Malpighiales; family Erythroxylaceae; genus Erythroxylum; species Erythroxylum shatona. The sequence continues at coordinate 38,448,099 of JAOSBK010000002.1, forward strand.
TTCAAAATCAATTAGTCAACAGGGCATTGGAGGGCTTATCTCATGGAAGAGGTGGTGCAAGAGGCCGGGGTAGAGGTAGGGGGTGGGGCGGACGTGGTCGAGGAAGGGGTTATTGGTAGAGGTATACGTCCTGCCAAAGTAAGAATTACAAGAACTTGGAAGAGTGCGTCTGTAGGCGAAGGTGGTTTGCTGGAGACATGGATGTGTTAAAAATACTTGCCGTTTGAAACAAGATTTCTTACTTGAAGGAAACCGTTTTTCTAATTTATAAATGTAGACTAACGCCTAATGTATTCATGTATCGGCAGGGGTTTAGGATTCTTTATTCCAATCCATATTGTTTTAGCTCAACAGAGGCGCATTATAGGACAGGAATTGTTGGAAGTTGCGGTAGCACAATATGTACTTTTTAAGTTTGTCACCTGGAATCTGGTTCAAACACTGTAATGTGAATTTTGTTGGTTGAAGATGAATTCTTTTCTGACAACTTTCTTGCAAAAAGTCTGATGCGGCTTCAACTGATCTCAAAGTATGCTCTCTTTCTTCGCTCTTTCTTGCATACGATGGAAACAGAACCTCAACTATCAACGTGGAGTTGGGCCTGAAGATGGCATACAGGAATCCAAAAAGATCTTCATGGATGGAGGTCGTGTATAGTGGAAAACCAAAAATTACCTTCAGTAAGTTAATTACTCGTTCACTTGTCATCAGAGTGCATCTCCATAATATCCCAACCTGGTGAACCTAGCTCTTATCACTTAAAACTGTTGGAGCCACCATTGCGTGCAAGGACGTAGAAATGTTGAATCTACCCCTGGCATCATCTATTACTAACTATTCCATAGCAACCGCAAGAGAACCCTGATGGTGGCTCCTCACCCACATTGTAAAGATCCGTTCATTATCAACGTTCTATTATTGATCAAAACCTGGGGTTGACACTAGAACTGCGCTCGTTCCATGATTGTCTTCCTCCAAACACTAACGTCGACTGCAAGTCTCCTTCTCGTGTTTTCCAGGATAATTATGTGTCAATCTTGTTCCAGACAATTCCATCCACACAAATGAACACAGGGGATCTCGTTCCATCTTCCCGTCCATGAATATGATATTTGTTTTGACCCAAATGAATAGACAAAATAGAAAGCGAATGGTAGCAGTGCCACCTGATACTAATTAGAGATCTCAGAAGCTATGGACTCTCAAGCTTTCAAGTTTCGACGTCAGTTCTAATGCTTGAACCCACCGTTGTCAAAGATTTTAAAACACTCACTGCAATTACAGATTCAAGGCTAAAAATGAAGAGCGGAAGAGAAGTAATAGAGCTGCGAAACGATAATTGGACAAGTACAATTATTGTTTTTATACTATAATTTAATGAATACGAATATCATTCTTACGAGAACTATAAGTATCAATAATAAATTGTATGTCTATTATCTAATCTTGTTGGGTCCTGCTTGAATACGAAATCCAACTCTTGCTCTGATACCACAACTGTTGGGACCCGATTCTGGAACCCAACTATCTTGCGAATATCAGAAGACTGGAGCGTATCTATACAACATCATACATTTTTAATACAATACTTACAACTAAATATCATCATTCATATTTTATTACCCTCAACAAAAAAAGGGGTCTTACAAGCTACAATACATCATAATCCCAAAATCTCAGAATACAAAAGTTACCAGAACTACATATTCTTAAAACTACAACTAAACCCTCCTGGTTACAAAATCTAGCTTAAAATACAAATATAGCAAATCTGAAGAACTTCTTTTAGGCTCTTGCTTGCTTCACTTCTTAACTATAACCTGAGGAGGGGACAGAGAGAGGGTGAGCTTGAAAGTTTGTGGGTAACAGTTTACAATAAAGGATAAGCAAAAACTTTTGAAACCATTTTACTTGTCATAATAAATCTTCAGTGAGTTTTAAAAGCACATGTTTCTTAGGCTTTTAGTCAAAATCTACAAATCACAAAACATGAATGCATCAAACTTGATCAAACATCTCATGAGCACATAAACACATCAGAATGGTTTGGGT
>JAOSBK010000002.1:38459457-38471977 GCA_027568895.1 Erythroxylum shatona
GAGATGTGATGACATAACACTATGCCACTATCTACCATAAAATGACACTTCTCATAATTCAAAACCAATCTTTTTCTATTACATCTACCAAGAACATATTTAAGACTAAACAAGCAATCATCAAAGCTATCACCATAAATGGTGAAGTCATTCATAAAATCCTCCATATTTTGTTCCAATAAATCACAGAAGATTGTCATCATACACCTTTGAAAGGTGGCTAGAGTGTTACATAACCCAAATGACATCCTTTGATAAGCATGGGTAACAAAAGGGCATGTAAAAGTAGTCTTATCTTGGTCTACAGGTGCAATCGGTACTTGGAAGTAACTTGAAAAGCCATCAAAGAAACAATAGTGAGATTTCGCAAATATTCTTTCCAACATTTGATCAATGAAGGTTAATGAAAAATGATCCTTCTTAGTTGGTTCGTTCAACTTCCTATAGTCTATGCACATTTTCCAAGCATTTTGAACTCTTGATGGGATAAGTTCATCAGTCTCATTTCTCACTACTGTGATACCGTTCTTTTTGGGTACTACTTATACTGGGCTCACCCACTCACTGTCTAATATGGCATATATGATCTCCGCACTCAATAACTTAGATACCTACCTCTTAATCACATCATAAACAAGAGGATTCGACCTTTTTAGTAGTTGCTTAACTGGTTTGGACCCGTCAACCAAAAGGATCTTGTGTGTGCAGACTAAAGGATCAATTCCTGGTATGTCCCCTAAAGACCAACCTATATCCCTCCTATACCTTTTCAACACAAAAACTAGTCTCTCTTCTTCAGAACTATTCAAAGAACGGGGAATAATAATAGGCAATTTGCAATCATCAGTAAGAAGATATGTTTCAAGTTAGGAGGAAGGGGTCTCAATTCTAAATCAGAGGGTTATACAATAGAAGGAACCAGCTTTAATATATCAAATGCATTCAGTGTGAGTGGTGCATCCATGTGGCTTGGGGAAGAGGATATAAGCTCAATGTGGCATATATGTCCTCCACTTCCTGATTCAATGCTGCCATCAGATTACTTGGAAAAAGTGAAATTAGGGTCAGTCTGATCAATAGAAAAAGAAGGTAAATCAAAAGTGAGGGTGGCATTGGAAGAGGTTAGAGCAGTAGTAGGATCACTACTATCCTCTTCTAATATTCCAACACCACTTGAATGTACAACAGCTTCTTTATCTTCAATTCTTGCAAAATCAAGAAACACACCTTCCTCAAGGCTATCAAGTGCAGAATCAATAGTAATATCAAAACAAAAGAATGCATCAAAATTCTAAACAATAGACACATGATACGTCACCCTTATATGCACAAAAATTAGAAGAATGGGGGGAGGATAGACAAGCAAGTGCATCATGATGATTCCCACCCATACTATACCGGTCAGGCTCGTGCATATCAGTCTCATACAAATTGTTCACATCATTATCATGACATTTAATCAAACTAGCACCCAATTAAGAACAATCTTCATAACCATGGTTCATAGCTTCTGAAATATTAAATTGCACTTCTTTATCCCCAATTCCCATAGTGATAAGGCCTTTCTTCATATTAATTATGGTCTCCGCAATCAAAAGGAATGGCCTACCTATAATCAAGGTGCTCTTAGAAGGAAGCTCAAAAGTCATATCCAAGACATAAAAGTTAGCTGGGAAAACAACACCTTTGGCTTGCACAAAGATATCCTCTAGAATGCCTTTAGGGTATCTTACTGTCCTATCCGCTAAACCAAGCACTACACTAGTGTCTTTCAAAGCTTCAATACCCAAGGTATTATAAACAGAGGTCAGCATGACATTAATTGCTACACCTAAGTCAAGTAAGGTATGTGAAACAATAGTTCTACCTATGGTACAGAGGATAGTGTAAAAACTTGAGTCTTTGTATTTAATGGGCAACTGTGGCTTAAATAAGGTACTAACACTCAACCCCAGTTGGATTCTCTCACTATGCCTATACTTTCTCTTATTTGTACATAGGTCTTTCAAAATATTAGCACACTTAGGCATCTTTTTAATCAATTCAAGCAATGGCACATGCACCTCAAGTTTGCTAAACATTTCAAGCAATTCATCATTGTCTTTCTTGTCAATGATCTTTTTGCTAACCAAGTAAGAATTTGGAAAAGGCAAGTCATGAATATTTACCTCATCACCTTTGGAGTTGAAAGGTGATCCTTCCTCCATTGGTCTCTTTATGATAGTTATTGCCTCTTCATCTTTTACATCACTGGTTGTTTTCAAGACTTCTCTATGAGTTTCTTTTCTTGTAGGTTTCTAGATTGAATAGAATCTTTCTTCTAAGCTTAGGAGGTTTCTTTAGTAGTGTTAGTAGGAGGAGACTCAACTTCTATTTCCTCATTAACTGGCTCTTCATCCTCTTCATTTTCTTTTAATTTCACCTTCTTAGCACCAATTTTCTTACCACTTCTCAATGTGATTGCATTCAAAGATTTAGGATTTATCACTGTGTTAAAGGGAATAAAACCACGAATCATTGCTTGTTATTCACTCAAGTTGTTAGAGATTTAAGTAACAAAAGTGTTCAAGTTCTCATACTTAGTCTCTATTTGCAACAACATAGAGAACACATTTTGTAGACATGAGTCCATCTTATTCCCCATAGCATTCAACTTAGCATCGGTTTGTGTCTTCTCTTGATCTAATCTTGAATTAATCCTAGCAATGCCCTTCAAGATCATAGCCAATTCATCACCCTTAGAAAAAGAAGATGACGTACCTTAATTAGACACCATTTGATTGGAAGAATTTCCTTAAATATTGCCTTAATCCCCACTACATCTAAAATTAGGGTGATCTCTCCAACCTAGATTAAAGGTGTTAGAGTAGGGATCTTTCTTTTGATATTGGCCATTCCTAATTTGATTGAGGGCATGAATTTCTTCACTTCTGGCATAATTTTTAGAGGCATGCATCATAGATCCACAGTACTGACAACCAGCTCTATAGCTTGAGAATGACCCACTGAATTAACTTGCTTGGCCTTCACATTATTCTCCAAAATATTGAGTCTTTTCTCCACTCAATTTCCCAAAGCAGTTTTCAGCAAGAATATCTTGGGAAGAGGACGAAGAGGTATTGTACACCCTCCTTGTGTCTTTAGATTAAGGGTCATTGGTAGCCATCTTTTGAAGTAGGTCCCACGCAACATTGGGACTCAATTCTCTGAGCTAACCATTTCTGCGACATGAATTGAGGTTATGATGTGGAAGGAGCCCTTTTTAGAAATACTTCACTAGATCATTCTTTGAAATATTGTGGTGAGGACAATGGGCTAGAAGTGTGATGAACCTTGTCCAATATTCATGCATGGATTCATTATCTCGTTGCACAACACTAGCTATCTCCTTCTTGAGCCTCGAAGTTTTAGAGGCGGGAAAATATTCATCTAAGAATGCTCATTTCAACTGATCCTAGGTTAATGTGGTGAAATGTTGAGGTAGTGTGAAAAGCCACTCCTTGGCTTTTCCTTCTAAAGTGAAGTGGAATGCTCTCCTCAATACATCTTCAAGATTTTTTGTGGGTTGTTTCATGGAAGAACATACCTTATGCATAGTCTTCAGATGCCTATGTGGATCATCACCTACAAAGCCATGAAATCTAGATAAAGAAGAAATTAATGCTCCTTTAATTTCGAAGTTCACATCATTAGTATAAAATCCATAAAGATCATAATCAACATTGGAATTATTAATCTCCCTTATGCTTCTATTATCCTCACCATTATTCCCTATGTTGTTCTCACTATGTTTGTCGTTGTCATTAGGTCCATCATGTCTATTATTACCATTATCACCATTCATGGTATCTTGCTCTAATTTAAAATCACTAGCAAACAAGTGTTCACTAGAGGTAGCTCTCTCACTAGGTTATTGTTCACTGGATGACAAACTTGACTCTTATGAAATATGCTCCTCCTCAACAAGAACTTGACTTGCCCTCTCTATTTTGCTCTCTCTTCTAATATTTTTTACTAACCTCTCAAATTCAAGATTTAAACTATTTAGAGGTAAAGCCCTATCACTCCTAGGCATAAACAGTAATAAAAAGAATGAAGTGCAAAACTAACTTACACAACAGGATTCAAGTTAAAAAAATGGAAGAATATGATGAATGCAAGTGTGTATGTGTATGAATGTATGAGTATGGATGACGATGCACTTTACAGTGTATGTAAGAGTGTGAAAACCTATAATATGCATAATTAATCAAAGAATGTCAAAAACTGCACCGAAATGCATAAAAGAGCAAATTTCCCAAAACTTAACTTGGAGAATAGACCCCTACATTAAAGAAAGCAACCAAGTAGGCTATAATTAAGCAAACAGGATCAAATAAACAGCAACAAAGTCAAAGAGTAACCCAAAACCTTTATCTAGGTAAGAAAATGCAAAATGAAAATGAAAATAGACTATGCAATACCAATGCAAATATAAGGCTCAACACAAAATTCCAGTCAAACGTTATTTGATACTTAGTTACTAGGAATCAATTTCTTAGTTCCCCGATAACTGTGCCACTTGAAATAACCTAAAACATGATGTTGCCTTAGGGTTGCTTCAAAATTTAACCAAGGATTGCATATTATGGAACCTCTAGTAGTTCTCTTTGAAGAACCAAAAAAAATGAAATTAAATTCCTAAGTAACTAAATGCAATGTAGTTAAACTGGAATGGGGTGTGATTTGATCAATTACCACTAAAATTGCAATGAATTAGAATAAATGTAAAGGACTTGTTTTTGGTATTTTATATTTAAAATGAGTGATATGAAATGGTAGTGAGTGAATGTAAAAGGAAGAAAAACACAAGTAATTAAAAGTACAACCCTCCAGTTCAATAGCGCAGGCAATCATCACTCAAACAGATATTGGAGTTAAAAAATGAACCAAGAGTTATAATCAAGCTTTTAATCTAACAACTGAGCCACCTTAAATTGTTACAAAAACATTTTCCTAAAATCCAATCTACTAACTACCACTAGAATAATAAAATAGAGCCAAGGATACTAAAACCCAATGTTCAATTTTTTACTTAACAATTAGGAAAATAGAAGTAATACCAGCAACTGATATAATAATCCAATCATTCAAGCTACCTTGAATAATCACCAAATATTCACTAAATCTTAATACAAAGTCTTGACCCAAAATAAAGTAATGAAATTGAACCAAAATCAGCACAATATTAATTGTTAAACAATACTCAGCCACAAAAATCTTCCAATTCAAAGATATAATCCATATATTACTCCAAATAATTACATAGTTATCCTATGACCTATGAATCACTAAATAATCAAATGGGTGGAAAATAAATGCAGCTTAAACTCCCCAATGAAAACCTAAGCTCCTGCCTTTGCCATTGAATTAGAGGATTAGGATGAACTAGCCATGAAAAATCATGGGAGATGCTATCAACATGGTGCTCTGGTAGTTAGCCATGAAAGGTAAAAGATGATTGGTGGTTTTGGATTTGTGGGAGATTATGGTTCGGTTTCTTTTTGTGGGAGATCAAAAAAACAAACAAAACCTAGATCCCCTCTTCTCTCAAACACACCTCTATCCACACCACACTCTTTAGCATTCATTTTTTTCTTCTCCCAGCCACGCACAAACACAAACCATGCAAACACGCAGACCATGTATACCCCCAGACTCGTAAGCCTCCAGACCTGCATTACGCATGCCACCTTCATTCTAGACCACACACACACGCCTCCAAACTGTAGCTAGATGTGACAAATTAAGTCATAGTTTTTGGTTTACTCAAAACCCTCGCAGACCCCTTCCTTTCTCTTCACATGCTGTCATTTTCTCTTTGCTTTTCCCAGGCCACACACCCCCACGTTTTAGCTTCCATGTTGTCATTTTTTGGTTCTTCTTCAATGTCCCATATTGCTCAACGTTGCCATTTCCTTCTTGTGTGATGCTTGCACTTTGAACTGTTGTTTTATGGGTGTTTCTTCTTTGGCTTTGTGGATCACTACTTCTTAATCTTTTCAAACTCTAATTTCTCCAAGTACTCTACAATAAAAATTACAAATAAAGTAACATCTATTGTCCACAATCAATTTATCACAGTTAAACACAAATTAGATGTAAGGCGCAATATTTCAAATAATGATCAAATAATTCCATAAAGACCAATTATAGTGACAAAAATCCATCCAATTGATATGAAAATATACATAAATAAATGAGTTTGTAAGTGATCCTTTGACTTAATATCTCCAAAGTATTTCATATAGGGTTTATTATGTTTTGATATTACTGATAACATGTTATAATCAAGGATAGCTCAATTGGTAGTCATTAGATATAGTATAAACTATATAAAAATAGTTGAGTGATCATTTTAAGATTCACTACCCTAAACTTACTAGGGAGAATGCTCTATTATTCTTGATTAGTATTGATTAGAAAAATCCTTGGCCAAAGTGGAATGTTACTTTGAGAATAAATTTTAAATTTCAATAATAGAATCATTTACTAATGGTAAAAAATAACATGATTAGACTCAAATAGAGTAGATATTAGTTTTACAATTTATGTCTAATCAAAATATTGTACAATAAAATGATTGAATTATACAAAATTCATGCATAAAAACGTTAGTCAAAACTACTTTCATATTTCTAAGTATTTAAGCAGCCATAATGTGTTGCTAAAAGCTAATCTTATTCTATAGATATAAATTACTTAATTAAAGAATTAAAATGAATTAAAGGAGTTTAATATATCTAATCATATATATGATTTAGGGTAATAATTTATATCTATTACCAATGTATTTAGAAATCCAATCGGTCACACATAAAAAAACAAATTAAAGAGAGAAATTTTATTTTAAAAAGTTGAACTTAATTGTAAAGTTTGAGAAGCTTTATAATTAAATGTTAGATATTGAATAAATAAGGACTAATATAAGACATTGGATCTTATTTGGACTTAATTAGTATTTATTTAAAATTAATTATAATTTTAACTACAAATAAAATTTTATTTCAATTAAATTAATAAATAGTCCAAAACCTATGGTATATAGGTTTAGGCCATTAAAGAACTAGTATTTATTACCTTACTCTCTCTACATCACTTATGTAGTTCTCTCATCACGTTTTATGGATACTGTGTGTATGACTACAGTGGTTAAGATGAGTCAATTTTAGAAACAATTTGAGGGAAACAAGAAAATGATTATGTTTCATAGTAAGGTAAGAATTATGGTTCACAATTTATTATGTTTTATATGTTGATCTGTTATAAAATTTAATTGATCTTAATTTTTCAAAAATTAAATAAGAAAAAGTTTGTGTTCATTATGCTACACATAGATTAGATTCCACTCCAATTTCCTAACAGTGATATCAAAACCAACTTTAATTTTGTAACTTAATTAAGAATGTCATATCATTATTGATTATAGTTTTAGAATTTAATTGCAAAAGGTTTGCATATTAAGTTTGAATATTAAAATATGAAGTTCATATTAACATCCTTTAATCACAAATCCTAAAAAATTAGATTGAGATTGAATTATATCTTAGAATCTGAAAAGTTCATATGAATGTCGTGAACCCCTAAGCTACATAAAATTTTACATGTTTTATAAACTTGAAAGCTTATACCATCCAAGACTCAGAATATAGAACAAAACACAAAAAGCTTGTGCTCCTAAATACTCGTTGTTGCTTCTGATTATCGGCTATCGTTGGTGTGATTGTTTTGGGCTGTATTGTTGGCGGCTTCTGAGCTATTAGAGGAGGCTTTTGTACTTGATGCTTGGTTTTGTGGCTGCAATCATACTAGACAAGAAGCAAGTACTAGTGTTAGTGTCAAAGGAAGGTGGTCTGTCAGCAGCGAGGTAAGGTGATTAGAGAAAGTTGTAGTCACGGGCGGATGTACATTGGGGGCAAGTAGGGGCGCTTGCCCCCACTGCCCCCACTTTTTTTAGAAAAATTTATATAAAAATATTATTATTTTAAATTTTTATTAAATAAAATAAAATTTTCTCCCACTAAAAAAAATTTTATCCCCATAAAAATTTTACCCCTATTAAAAATAAAATTTTACCCTCGCTCAAAAAATTTCTAGATCTTCCCCTGGTTGTAGTGATTGCCTGTGCTCGTGCATGAAGCGGCTTGGACTGGGCAGCTGCTTGGTCACAAGTGTTAGGTTACTAAAAAGAGATGGCAGCGAGCTGTGATGTGTCTGGCAACTGGAACAAACATTGGAAGTGGCATACGTGCGTAAAGAGCAACAGGGTTGTGAACTAGAAACAGACGGTGGCAAATAAAGTTATGGTGGTTAGGATTTCAAGTTTTAGAGAATAAGATTTACTCTTTTTTGTTTTTTTTAGAAAAGACTAAGGTTTACTCTTATGAACATGAAGGATGGTGTTTAGTAACATGGACCAATTAATTGAAGGGTCAAAATAAGGGTTGTTTAGCTATAAGATTAAAGCAATCTAAGGCCAAAATAAGGAGTGTTTGGGTGTAGAAGTTGTTGGCCCCTAGATTTTTTTCCTCTAGTTAAGCCTGATTTAAATAATTATGAGGTTTTGAGGGATTTAATTTTGGAGTAGTTATTATTATGTTAATGTTAGTAAGATTATATGATATAGTTTAATTGAATTAAAGTGTTAAGGTAGTAAGATTGCATGAAGGGCATTTTTGGAAGACCACTTAAGGTTAAAAGAACCTAAGCTTATAAGGAAGGGTAAAAGGGGCATTTTGCACTCATTAAGGGTATAAGAGTAAGAAGAAAATGAGTTGGCTTATGTTAGAAGAGGAAAAAAAGAAAATTAGAAGAGAGAAGAGGGAGAGAGTGTTGTTGGAGAGAAAAGAAAGGAGAGAAAGAAAGCTAAGCTAGGTTTTGATTTTTTTAGTCTTAAAGAGTGATTTTGAAGTTGTTCAAGAAGGGAAAAAGGAAGAGGAGGATTAGAGCTTCCATTAAAGCCAACAATCTCACTATTTGGTGAAGATTCAAGGTAAGTTTGATTTTAATCTTTTGGATTTTTGAAAGGGAATTGATTCATAAAGCTTAAGAAATGTATGGATTTAAGAATTCTATGATCAATTTTAGTGAATATGTGTCTTTGGGTTCTTAATTGATATTCCTATTGAATGAAAATTTTGCCTTTGATGAAGGAAATCAAGAGAGGCAAGAGGAGCAAGGGGAGAGACATTTTTTATCAAAGTTTTAAGCAAGAAAATCAAGCTGGGTGACATTTTTATAATTAAGTTAATAAGCCATTAAAGTTTCTTTCAAATAAATGGAATTAAATGATTTCTAACAACCTTAAAAATATGCATTTATTGTTCTTTAAATGCTTTAAGAATGTGCCACATGCTTTTGTATGTGAATTTGTGAATGAATTATGAACTGATATGAGAATAATTTCAAATTGCTCCATAGTTATTGTTTTTGTTGCTTTTGAATGATTTGGTAAATGACTATATAATTGGTATAAGATTTTGGTTGATGAAGTGTGAAATGATGATGGAATTGCATATGAAATATTTCATACTCATGAAAGACAAGTTTTCAAAATGTGTCATTTGGGCAATTAGTTTTCAAGTCATGAATAATATGTTATGTGGGTGTGGTGGTCTGTTCTATCTATCAAGTGCACTTTGACTAAAAGACTTCTCCAGCCTACTCACTAGTGGCATAGAGCTCCTTCACGGACTCCCATAAGTTCACGGCTACGCAAGACCATTTTGTGGGATTGTTATAGTACATTCTGTTCACGGCTACATAGGGCCCTTATGGGAAATGTGTAGTACATTATGTTATGGAACCATCCAAACCATTTTGATGTGTTTATGTGTTCATGATATGTTGACAAGATTGATGCATACATGATTTGTTTTGTTGTGAATTTGGTTGAAAATTTAAGAACCATGTGCTTTATGATTCAATGAGAATTTTCTATGACAATGAACATTTTAAATGGTTTTGCTTGTTATTCGTTATAAACATGTTACCCCCGAACTTTCAAGCTCACCGCCACTCTCCTTCCCCTATTCAGGTGATGAGCAAGAGACCGAGTGAAAGAAAGTCAAGATATCACTCTGAATTTGCATGTTTTGTTTTATTTTGGAGTAGTTTATGTAAAACAAGGCTGTAGTTGCATTTTGAGCAATTATTATTCAAGTATGGAGATTTTGGAACATTAATGTATTGTGGCTTGAAATGCCATTAAAGCTTTGTAAACTCTTGATTTATGATGTTAATGAAATATGAATTTGTGTATGGATGATTGTCAAGTTGAAATGTGAATTTGTGTAAAGATGATTATCAAATTGAAATGTGAATTTGGCTATGGATGAGGTGGAGTTGAAATATGAATTAATTAAGGATGAGGTTAAGTTGGAATTAGGTACATTTGAAGAAGTTATCAAATTGAGATGATAAATTTTCAATACGAATTATTGTTTCATATAAGTGAGATGTATTACGGAAAGGAAAGATAGGAATTATGTTTTGACTTCAGGGGAAAAACTGGACCAATCTAGGCCTATTTAGACAAAATGTTCTTCACGAAAGTTTTAGCTTGTCCTTTTAGCTTTCTAACTCTATAAAGTATGTAAATTTTGGATATCGGAGTTGAGAGCATTATAAGTGATGATGTCGCATATGAGGTATGAACATGACAACTATGGTGAATGATGAGAGTTTGTGTATGTTATGAGCCATTTGAGTTGAGGTTTGGGAGTTTAATGCACTCCAATTGGTAATTGAATGTTTTAGGAGTGCTATTGCATTAGAAGAAGTGAAATTGAGAAGATTATGATTGAATATGATGTTAGAATGGATGTAGGAAGCATTGGAGAGGCTTTGGAAGGAGTTTTGGGTCACCAATGTTCGTTAGACAGACTTTAGGTCCATTTAACGAACCTTCTCAGGTCAAAAATGACCCCCAGCATTGCCCATGTCCGTTAAACGGACCTTCTCGGGTGAAAAATAGCTCCCAAGTCCATCTATGTCTGTTAAACGGACATTCACTGGACAACTACAGTAGATTACGATTTTTGACCCTTTTACACTAGAATATCCCTTTGTGGTATTCATAAAAGTTGTAGATTTAGAAGTTTTCTTTCAAATGATCTAAGAATGGCCTCAATACAAGCTTTATAGAAAATGTTATGCTAATTCTCCCAAGATAGGTACAATATGATTGAGGATATAAACGTGTTTGAATCTTTTGGACATAACTTCATCGTCCGACCTCTAAATGAAGTGATTCTTGAAGCACTAGTTTTCTAACACATTATTCTATCCCTACATAAAAATTGATAGCTTTTGGAAAGATATTGATGGAAAGATATTGAGGGGTCGGTTTAGAGAGCATAACTGGGGTATGACTATGCTTTGGCTTTTTAAGCATAACTTCTTCTATAGAGTTCCAATTGAATTAGTTTTTGCTTCAAATTAAACTAGAGATTTGGAGATACAATTGTTTTGAAGAAGTCAAATTGTGATTTTGGTGTTTGACTGGTGTGGGGCACACTAATCTTGTGGGATGATGGCTAATGAGGGTTCTTTGAAATAACCTTTCAAGGTAATACAATACATACACTCACATTTTATGATATTCGGAGCGATAGTTGGGCTCTGGAAATGGTGCCCTACAGTTGTGGTATCAGAGTAAGAGTTGGGTTTTAGAAACGGGGCCCTACAGTGTGTCGTATCAGAGCAAGAGTTGGGTTCTGAAAACGGGGCACTACATATTCTATATATGGAATATGCTTTTATCTACTTAGCCATTGCTTGATGTGTTATATCAAATAATTTTAAACTAAGATATCTGCCTGAGCATGTGCCTTGGACATTAAATGATCATAACAATGAGGATCCATGTGTTGGAAATTAGTTTGTGATATAAGTAGTTAAAGTCAAACTTGGAAATGAAGGATTGTTTCCTTTCTAAAAGTTGTAACTTGAAGTAAACAGACATGAATGTTCTAAAGGGTTGTTTCGTTTTCAAGAGTTGTGACTTTTCATGAATAGACGTGACTGTTATAAAAGGTTGCTTCCTTTCCAAAAGTTGTAACTTGTTGTAAACAAACATGACTGTTTTGAAAACTCTCTCTCTCTCTCTCTATATATATATATATATATATATATATATATATATATAGACATGACTGTTATAGAAGGTTGCTTCCTTTCCAAGAGTTGTGACTTGTTGTAACGCGTGGAGGTAGAAGGCCTACGGGTCGTGGGATCGGGAGACAGAGTTTACCATTGATCTCGTTCCAGGTACTGCTCCTATATCTATACCTCCATATAGGATGGCACCTGTGGAACTGAGAGAGCTGAAGGCTCAGTTACAGGAGTTGCTGGAGAAGGGATTTATCAGGCCTAGTGTCTCACCATGGGGAGCTCCAGTTTTGTTTGTGAAGAAAAAGGATGGGACTTTGAGGCTGTGCATTGATTACAGGCAGTTGAATCGGGTGACAGTGAAGAATAA
>JAOSBK010000002.1:38578657-38593781 GCA_027568895.1 Erythroxylum shatona
TATAAAAAGGACCCTCGTGGTCATTGATAGTACTGATGATTGAGTATGTTCCTTGTTTCCGCTTTGTGCATGTTTGTGGTTTTAAAAAAAAAATTTATACCGAGATTTGACTGAGTGATGTAGCACGCCGCCCTCGCAGGGCACGGACTCGAATATCACCATCGATGTCGGGTTCGGGTCATGTGGGAGTGGGGTGTTACAATAAGTTTGATATCTAGGAAAACTTTTATAACAATAGTCTGTCATTAATGTATTAAGTCTAAATATTAGTGTAACATAAGGGCTGAATCTCTTCATAAACTAAAGAATGGCTTCACTAAATGTTTGTGTGATTGAATAAGACTAACGAATCATAAGGTCTATATTTATTGCTTGCAAATTGCATCTTAAAATGGTTATTTAATTACATGAAACTTACTATAAAGCCTATCATAAGGGCTTGGTACAATCCCTAGATGAGTCGTCAATGTGGACCCAAAGATATGGCAATTGACAATATTTATAGTCCCAAGTTCATTTACTTAAAAACTACATCATATGATCACTTAGGTATATATTCCCATCATAGGCCTCCAATGGATGAAGATTGAATTTTGATCATAATGGCACGAACAGTATCCATATAATGAAGGCGCTATTAGGATTGAATTTTGTAAACAATATCCATATATTAATAAATAATATTTACAAAGAGCTAATATATATGCACACTTGATCTTTATGATCTATGTAAACCACATGTTAGTTTAATAATAATTTATTAATATTAATTATAATAAAATATAAAATAAAGACGTTATGATTGATTATTTATTTTAGGTGAAATTAGTTAACAATTTTTAATATTAGAAATCCTTTTATTAACAAAATATCTTAGATTCCTATTTATTTTTTGGTGCAAAAGTTAAGGTTGTAAAAACATTTTATAAACTATATTTATTTTTAAATATTTTACAAATTACATTTTATCAATCTCTTTATTTGTTAAATAGCCAGAATCCTACAAAGTGAACAATTGAAAAAAGTCACAATATATGATGAAGTTGGAGGGTAAAGCGGTAGGCTTAATTGATTTTGGAAGTTTAAGGCGTTGACATGCATCATAGTTTTCTTAATCACCATTGTCATATTATTAAAATATCCTATAATGTTGGGTTATTGCGGATTGTTTTACTTTTAGGTTTAAGTGATTTAATAAATCCAAAAGGGCCAGGTCCCGTAGCTCAGTTGGTTAGAGCGTTGGTCTTATGAGCCGAAGGTCGCGAGTTCGAGCCTCGCCGGGACCATTCGCTCTGTTTTCATATCCATAGAATTTTGTATTGCCACTAATCATCCCCCTAATCAACGGTTTGTGGGCCATCAGAACCCTACACCACTTTGTTATGTGTTCTTTTGGTGGGTTTGTTCCAACGCCCAAATCAATGATTCTAGCTAGTTGCCGCATTATAAAAGCAACTTAACAATAATAGTAAAGGCTCCACAATCATTCCTAAGTTTAATTTTACTTTTAATACATTATCTTTTATGTAGAGCAATCTGAAAACCAATTACAAGAATGCAATAATTATAAAATCAATTGTGTTAAACGTTTTTCTTCTAAACTACGATATAATTAGTGCAATTTACTGTTTTAAATTATCATTATTATTTGAAGTTGTTCGATTCTCTATTTATCACTTTGTTTTTTTTATTTAAAAACAGGATCTCTATTAATTAGAAGTAAGACTGCGTATTATTAGATTTCTTCTTATCTTACATTTAAGTGAAATTGTTGTTGTTGGAGTCAAACTTGGAAGCATATATTGTAAAAATACCTACAATTTAGAGTATAACATTAATAAACAGCTAGAAAAGGCAAGAAGAAAACAAATCCACAATCACAAATGCCAATTAGAAAGAGAGTGACATAAAATAGGGAAAACTATAAAAACGAAAGGGACACAGTAAGAAAGAACTACAAGCAACATTACATTTGTCAAACATAATCAAGAGTTGGTTCTCCTGTCACTGCTAGCCCTCAATACGTGAAATATGTCCAATCAATTTCATTAACCTGTTGTTGGTAGCTGAGTTGAGCCCTTTGATTGAGAGAAAGCAAGGGCATCCTTTCTTGTACGTGTTCCCTTCAGCTATATTTG
Source organism: Erythroxylum shatona (assembly GCA_027568895.1). Classification (NCBI taxonomy): domain Eukaryota; kingdom Viridiplantae; phylum Streptophyta; class Magnoliopsida; order Malpighiales; family Erythroxylaceae; genus Erythroxylum; species Erythroxylum shatona. Next base: position 38,580,796 of record JAOSBK010000002.1, read on the forward strand.
TGTTGAAAATGTGTTTTTTAAAGAGAATGCTCAAAGAGAGGTGGTGATGGGCCATGGAAGTCCACATTTTCACACCCACCGCTTATTCTTTGCTTTGTATTTATCTTGCGCGTTCCTTCTTCTTTACTACTAGTACTGCAGGTTTTGTCACTTTCTCGGTTCCTCCAAAATCTTAAGTGGCTTTTTCTTAAAGGAATCACTACAGTCTTCGGGATCCTTTTCTGCTTCTTCTCTGGTATGTCATACCATGGCTTGTGTGTGTTTGTGGTGTTTCTCCTTACTCTCGCGACTTTTAGCTGGTGTTTTGCTTTTGTTTCCGGATTGATTTATGTGATTTCAAAGCAAACATTCACGAATTATACGTATGGGATGAGATCTGGATTGAGTGAGAATTGATAAATGCTTTGACTCGACCAGATTTGATTCCAATCTTGTTGTTGCTTACAGCGTAAACTTACTGGAACGTGGTGTTTTCTACGATGAAGTGTTTTTAATGTTGTGGGTGCTGGATGCTGGTAGTTAGTTCCTTTTGTTGAATTTTTGTTCTGTTGGGATAAAGGTGTCGTCTTGGGGGTTCCACTGGCGTTGACCGGGAACAAAAGGGTGCTACTTGACTACTCATTGAGTGTGCTAATGCTTTTGAGTCCTGTTTTTGATGCCCCTTGTCTGCCAAGTGTTAGCTTCAAGGAATGAAATAGGCTACTGTAGAATGTTTTGGGTAAGGAATGAAATAGGCTACTGTAGAATGTTTTGGGTAGTTGCTTCTACTTGGTAAAATTAGGCAATTAAGTTTCCAGTTTTAGGATGTTAATCTCCGTGCAATAGGTCAGAGGCAATTAAGGTTTGCCTTTGTCCGTAGTTGTATTTGCCCCCCTGTCCAGCTTGCTTGTTATTGATGCTGTGAACTTTTATATTAACGATGATTTCAGGTTTGCTTTTTGGATACTTGATAAGGAAATGGGATCTCGCGGTTGGTTCAAGACAATAATTAGCTCAAAGAAAGTCAATGATAAAAGTTCAAAGCAAGTGAAGGTAGTGACCTTAAAATATATAAATTACTAATGCCATCAATTTGTTTTGTTTTTGTCCCTAGTCTAATTGTATTGCTTTACATCTTAGCCAGTTTATTACTTCATTTTTGGTTTTCCAAGTTGTTCTATTTAGGACTGTTTTAACAACAGACGGGGATTCATTTTTCCTTAGCTTACCACCGCCTCATTTGTTTCTGCCCTTTTACACAGGATTCTTTAAGTTCCGGAAAGTCAAGTAGCTTCAAATGGAAGAACAAGACTCATAAAAAATCTCTTACTTTGGCAAATGGTTCTACTACAAGGAATCCCAGAGTTCTCAGTGTGCCAGTTGAGGAATTGGCTGCCACACGGATCCAAACTGCATTCCGGGCATATATGGTATATTTAGTAACTCCAGAAACAGGTTTATCAGAATGTAATAGCTTATCATTGATATATTCTAATGGCTTGCATTAACCTCTATCAGTTCTTCTACCCAACTCTATATTATGTTATTTTCATCTGGATGACTCGTACAAAAAGGTTCAAGATAGATTATGCGATAAATTATATATGCTGTATCAAGATAATGTAGGATTTGTCTAATTGTTATCCAAAATCACAATACTAATTATAGAGAAGCAGCACCATTTATTCTGAAACACAAAGAAAATGCTCCTTTTGTAATGATTGATGTCATGAAGCTACATCTTTGTTCTCACTTCTTTTCTAGTGCATATACCAACTCTTACTTGCATAAATTAGTAATTGTTAACTAATCTTTCCCTATGTGTAGGCCAGGAAATCTCTGCGGTGCTTAAAAGGAATTGCCAGATTACAGTTGTTGAACCTAAAACATTCTATGAAGAAACAGACCAAAAGCACATTGAGTTATCTTCATTCATGGAGCAACATACAGGTCCAGATAAGAGCTCGTCGAGTCTGCATGGTAAAAGAAGGACAGCTGAGACGTAAAAATTTAGAGAATCAACTTAAACTCGAGGCAAAGCTCCATGAACTAGAGGTTAACATTCAACATTTCTTTTAAATTAATGCCCACCAAATTCAAGCAGTTGTTTCCTTTTTAATTTATTATAGTTTGTGACTCAAGTTGCCTTGGTAGGAACTAGGCACAAAGGTTGGCCGAAATTATTTTCTCATAGACCCTGCAACTTAATTGCTACAGTGTGGACATGTTCAGGGAACTTGTTCCTGCTTAGTCACTTTTCCATGCATTGCAGCTTCACAAACTGCTCACCTTTCCATGATTGAATCTGAAAGTTTAGGTTGGGAAGCACGGAAACAATTTGATGAAAGTGTGAAAATATTCGTTACAACTTTTTCACCATCCAGTGAAACCGGACACCTGTGAACTTCTCATTTGTTAATTGTAGTGACACCACAATCCACAACATACTCGTTTGCTGATCTATCGCCTGCTCAGGTTTTCTTATTCGAAGTGACATTTAAATTGGATGACAGGTGGAATGGTGTGGTGGGGCATCAACAATGGAGGAAGTTCTTACAAAAATTCAACAACGGGAAGAAGCAGCTGTCAAGCGAGAACGAGCAATGGCTTATGCCTTTACTCATCAGGTAAGTCAAGCTTATAATTTCCTTAGTTTGGCTTGGTGGAAATAAAAAATGGAAACTGAAAATTTCCTAGCGATCCCATAAATTGCAGTGGAGAGCCAACACCGGTCTGAACTTTGGTTCACTTAACTATGAACTTGGGAAAGCGAACTGGGGCTGGAGTTGGACAGAACGCTGGATTACTGCACGTCCATGGGAAAGCCGTGTTCCTATGCAATCCACTCCAAAAAAAGCACAAAATAAGCAGGCTAACAAGCTTGGTAAAAATGCAGATTCACCAACCACAAAACCCCCAGTTTCCTCAAAACCACCTGTTCATGGGAAGGGAGGTATGAAGGCGCGGAGACTGTCCTACCCAGCTGCTGAAAAAAGAGCTACACTTGGAGTAGGTATTAAAGCTGAAGAAGCCAGCACTAGAAAAGAGCAATCTACGTCCTAGTACCCTTGCATATTTGTAAATTGGAGGGAGTATAGTTTCAGATAAGCGAGAGAAGGTTTCATAATGTTGATTTTGAATTATGTAAGAGAGAGTTGTGTGATACTAGTTTGCTTTTCATTAGCAAGAAGAACTGATACAACAGGCCTGCATTTGGTCTCACAGCCAATTCATGATTCTTCTTTCTGTTCGTTTTTCTTTTTGTTGTAAATCATTTGCTTGTTAGTGTTCTCCTTTTGAAAATCAGATATCATGTAAATAGACAAAAGCACATATTTTTATGTCTTTTTGTTGCCTCCTTTTCAAGTGTTAAATATAAGAGACTGCTAAGGCTGCACTTATCAGATTTCTTTTTGTGTGCCCTGGCTGTCTAATATCTTATTCAGATTTTGGATTTCACACCATGTATTTCTTGTTATTTTGGTAAAGTACTTGTCCAACCAGAATTCTGGTGTCCTTCAAAGCAAGTTCTATTTTCCTCTTTTTTCTTGCTTCCAACATGACTAAGAGAAAAAGAACGCATTGTTAACACTAAAATTAGGTTGATGTTGCCACTAATACATTTTGGCACCTTAAATGCCCAAAACTGAGGATAGGAAACATAAATCTAATAATGGAATCTGTGTAAGAAACAGTGATGCAACTGGTTTGGTAGTTAGATCGCTTGAGACAAAAACAAGAAAAAGACAAATCTTGTTGCCGACATAAATAAAACAAATACCAGTAATTACCTAATGAATCCTCTCATGTTCAGAATTTGATGCATAGTATTCAAACTGAAAACACCAGGCACCATTCAAAACTTTCCATATCCTTGTTATTAAAAATTAATCACTTTACGGTAATAGACATGTCGACGACAGTCATCTCATGATCTCTCTCCTAAGATCAAAGCTAACAGTCTGTACAGGGCCGATCCTTTCGACGATGGAATCTTGTGGGTCGAAGAGACTCGTCAATTTAGCCCAACAACTCCGACTGTACAAGCCTCCTCCACCGTCGCCGGACGAGATTGAAGAGCAGAACGCAGAGGAAGAAGCTGCAGGAAAGATTGTTACCCAAGTGGGTTTTCAAGAATCAGCAACCCCACTTGCTTTAGATCCTCAAAGATTCAAACCCAAAAGAGCTGCTGTGCTGGTCTGCATCTTTGAAGGTGACGCTGGTGAATTTCGTGTCATTCTGACTAAGAGGTCTTCGAGATTGTCTACCCACTCAGGTTTGTGGTGTCTATGGTCACGACCCTTTTGTTTTGAATTTAACTTATACCAAAGAGGTTTTAATCTTTCTTCTGTGTATTTCTCATTGAATCTTTGGTATACATGTAATTGAAGAATAAGATCTTTATCTAGACATACTCCGACTGTTAGTTGTACTTCCATTATGGTCTTAATCTTAATGATTTGGCGGAGAGGATGGAATGTGAAGCTTCACGAATCACGGTGCGTATTATGTATCTGTTGTGATCGGGAATGTCTAATTCAGAGATTATGTAATAAATGAAAGGAGAAGAAGAATCATGATAAATAGAATAGAGAAGATAGGGAATGGATGAGAAATAAAGAGATACAGAGAGATCAAAACAGAGGATGGAAATTTATGAGATTGTGGAGATTGTAGAGAGAAGAGAGGAAGAGAAAGAGCAACGGGTAAAGAGGGTTATAGTGAGAAGAGCTAAGGGACCTAGAGAAGAAGCCAGAGAACTCAGAAGAGAAAGAAATCTACTTATGTTCATATCTGCTCATGTGCCCATTGGTCCTTTTGGTGAACTGCTCATTTGTGCATCTTTAATGTTCTTTATATTGTGTCTAAAGGTGACTACATCTGTTCCATCGCCAGTAACTAACTGCTTAGTTAATAAAGTTTTTAGTTTATGTGGCTTATTAATACTCATTCGAGAATTTTGTTGTCCCACTACTGATCTTTGCGGTAAAGTCATTCTTCTGCCTTGTATAGTTTTCTGATGCTAATGTTAGGAGAGATATGCTTGAAATACCTCTTTCCTCTATAGTTAAGAAGACAAAATGGAGATCAAATTTTGATCTTGATGGTGATAACTCCTTATCTGAGGAAATTGAGTAAAAACTGATCAATATTTGAGCATGTCCAATTCTGTATTCATGTTCTCACTTCAGTGATGTATTTAGTTGTCTAGTGTTCAATTAATTTGTTCTTTGACTTGTGCAATGTAGCATCTTAGTTTTCAAGTTGATATATGGTCTTTGGTTGGTTTTAAAACCTTGTTATCCTGTTATTAGAATAAAAAGTCTTTTCCAAATAGAGTTATGAGAATGCTTGGGTATGTAGACTTAGTGGGTGTTTTCAAGCATACTGCAGGTGAAGTTTCATTGCCTGGTGGGAAGGCGGACGAGAGTGATAAAAACGATGGCGAGACTGCAACAAGGGAGGCAAGGGAGGAAATCGGACTGGATCCTTCACTTGTAAATATTGTCACCGCCCTTGAACCCTTTTTGTCCAAGGTATACTTATATTTTCCTGTTCTTGGTTTCTCCCAAATCTTCTGATTTGGTAGTTCAATTGTAAATACATATCTTTTGTACAAAATAAAGAGTCATATTCTAGGTACATCATTGTCCATAGCAATGGATTTGTGTTCTGAATTGCTTTCATCAAAATAAATGGCTACATATGACTTGAAATATGAATAATTTCACATATGTCTGTTTGAAACAAAAAGTTGTGTCATGCTATTACTACTAACCTTTTGGGTTTGGCAAATTTTTGGTTTACTTTGCAGCATCTCCTCAGAGTAGTTCCTGTTATTGGCCTTCTAAGTGATAGGAAAAAATTCAAGCCCACTCCAAATCCTGCCGAAGTTGAAGCTGTATTTGATGCTCCATTGGAAATGTTCATCAAGGTTTTCCTTTTCGGCTATTTGACTTAATCATTTATCTTCCTATGCAAAATTATTAACATTGCTTATTGCAGGATGAAAATCGAAGAGTAGAAGAGCGAGAATGGATGGGGGACAAGTATCTGATTCATTTTTTTGATTATGAAACTGGGAACAAGAAGTTTCTGATATGGGGTTTGACTGCTGGCATATTGATTAAAGCTGCATCAGTGGTTTATCAGCGACCACCAGCTTTTTTGGAACAAAATCCAAAATTCAAGTTCCCTAGAGTTGTAAACGATGACACTGTAATACGTTGAAGATCCAGGGAAATTGTGGTAGACTTTACTCCTAGTAATCAACCTTGTGCAACAAAATTCATGAGAAGCCATTCCTTTTGCATAAATTTGATGCATTGAAGTCAGCTTGTAAATGCTTGGAAAGAATATGAAACTGAGGGGATTAACTTGTATGAGATTCAAGGAACAGGAGTCTAGTTTCAGCAAATTGTTAGAGAAAACGATTATTGGTGGTTAGTTGCCGTGTATGTTATCAATTTTTTGCTTGTATTCAATGCTTCACTGCCTAGTTTTGCCGGAACTGGCCCAAGTGCCAAAGCTTGTGCAGTTGCTAATCGAACAGTTCTGATCAAGATGGTCTCCCAAACTAGCAATCATACAGGGCTATGTCAGGAAGGATTTTTCCCCTTTTCCGCCCTTACCTTCTTCAAGCAAAACTCTGGCTTCTCCACCCCCTTCATCGTTAGACACCTTCAGCCTCTCCTTTAGAATCAATCTACACTCTTTTATCCCCCTCTTAACAATCTGGTGAAAGAAAGACTTGGAAGTAGGTGTTAGGACGAAATGTTGAAAATGGGAGAGCTATAGTATCCCTGAACTAGGAAACTCTTGAAGAGGGAGCCAGATCATGGGAGAACTTTTTGGTTGTGTTCTTTTGAGACAAGAAACTTGTCTTTCCTGCGATACAAAAATGAGTTACATCGGCTTGGAAAAATAAAGGATTAATAAAGATGCTTATTGTAGAGGGTAAGTATATTATGTTCATTTCCTCCAAAGTTCAAGTTCTCAAGATTATTGAAGAGGGTCTATAACATATTTTTATCTTTCCTTTCTTCTTACAACTTTGGCAGCCAAGATTTTAGTTTTGAGTCCAATAGGTATAGAGTTATTCCTATATGAGTGAACTTGCTCAATATTTGCCTTGAATATTGGACAAATAAGGAGCTGAATATGATTGCTACTTTCTTAGGTAAACTATTTTACTTGATGAAAATACAACAAAAGAAAGAGGCTAGGATATGCTAGATTGTATGTTAAAATGGAAATTTCAAAGGATCTAATTGAATGTATCCTTGTTACAAGGTTGGGATATGGTGAAGCACTTTTTAAAGATAATGTGTACGTCCACTACCAATGGAAGCCCTCTCTTTGCTCCTAAGGTCAAAAGTGGATACCAATGGGTAGAGTTTTCCAAAGAGGTGATTGTGAGGAATTATACAAAGAAGGGAAAACTAATGTGGGCTAGGACTCAGCCTCTACTTTGGAGGGGTTAGCTGCTTTCCCTACGCCTGAGAAAGAAAAAGCTGAAATTTTAGTAACTATTGTTGGGGAGTTGAATTTAGGGGAAGAACAGATGTTTGATTGCAAAAAACAAAAAATTTCCCGTTGAATATTGAAGGCCAAATTGCACTTATCCAAACTATCTCCCCTTCCTCTTGTGAAAGAAAAGAAGACGTTATCTTAATTGAGGAATTTCAATCAGTGATCAAAAGGAAATCCAAGACGAGCAAAGGTAAAGGCTCCCTTAAACCCACTAATTAATGAAAATTATTATATAGAATGTAAGGGAGATCAATTGCCCTAACAAGCTGACAACTTTAAGGAGATTTTGTTTTTAATAATAAGCCATGTATTATTCCTCTTTTGGAAACAAAAATTTGATCTAAGAATCTTAAAATGCTCAGTAAACCAGGTACTCGATGGAAATTTATTTCTAATCGCCAAGTCTATAGCCTAGGAAGGATTATTATAAGGTATGATCTTATTTTTGTAGATGTTGAAGTTTTTGAGATAAAAAACACAGGTAATTCACTTGAAATGAAGATTCACTCAGGATAAGATTGAGATTTTTTTTCGGTTATCTATAATGCAAATCATGCTTTTTAAAGAAAGGAGTTATAGAACCTCCTAAAATTTCATAAAAGCGTGAATATGCCTTGGTTATTAAGTGGAAATTTCATTTCAACTTTATTCAGCACTCAATCAGATAGTCACTTTAGTTTGCAAAATTTTCTCCCTTGACTTAAGTAACTATGTGGGGAAGCTAGTCAATTTTGATATGAAGTTTCAGGGGTCACTACTACATATAGACAAATAAGTAGTGTGGAAGATAGGAATTGATAATAAAACTTGAGTGTTCCTTGGTTAATTAGGACTAGATAGCCTAATTTCTTGAAAGTGCGACAACCTTTATGGATCCTTAATTCTCAGATCACTCCCCAATTTAGATGGAGAATCCCTCCCAAAATTTTGAAAGAAGAGGTCCTTTTTGGTTCAGTAACTTCCTGGTAGAGGATAATGGTTTCAACAAGCTCTTCAAAGGGGATTAAAGGCATCAGCAGAGGGCATATATTAATATATTTGTGTCCAACAACTTAAGATGATCAAATCAAAAATGAAAGATCTAATGATTAAAAAAAGGTACTATCACACAAGTTATTGATAGGGCTAAGCAGGTACTCACACTTATACAAGGGGAGATAGCTAAGAATCCTGGTAATGATTTATTGCTAAACAAGGTGATTGTACAATTGGAATAGAGAGTAGATATCAACTAGTAGAGATCACTCTAGCCTATTGGAATAGAGAGCCAAAGTTAAATGGTTTGGCCAGGAAGGTGTACTATGTTCTACTTCAACACTATTTTGGGTAGAAAGAATGATAATAAAATCTGCTCGTTATCCATGCCTGATGGTTCTACAATCTCCCAGTTAAATGATCTTACTAAATCTGAGAAGTGTTATAAGAGTTTATATGGTTACTCTTCCAATTTACCAGAATCCCCTTTGCTACTCTCCTTTATTAAGAAGATGATTACCTAGGAGCAATCAAACTTACTCATTAAGCCTATTGGAGATAAAGAAATAGAAGTAGTAGTCTTGATGATGAATCTTAATAAAGCCCCAAGTCTGGATGACTTCAATGGTTTCTTTTTTTAAAAGACTTAGCAGGATACTGGTCTTATGGTGAATAGAGTTACAAAGGAATTCTTTTCTAGAACAACTCTTCTTAAAGAGATAAATAACACTCATATATGCTTGACACCCAAGATTTCTAGTTCTACTTCCTTTGAGGACTTCATGGTTATAATATGTTGGAACTTTCGTTACAAGGTGATTTCTAAAATCCTAACAAATAGGTTAAAGAAAGTTTTTAATTATCCTATCTCTGATAATCAAACTGCCTTTATGCAAGACAAAATGACTGGTGACAATGTCTCAATTGCTCATGAGGTAATGAAAGGATATCAGAGGAAAAACTCCCCCTTAATTGTGTCATTAAAGCTTATCTCAAGAAGCCGTTTTATTATATTGAATGGGTTTTTATATTACAAACCTTCGAGACTTTAGAATTCCCTATCGTCTTTATCAAATTGATTCAGACATGTACCACTTACTCCTCCTTCTTAGTGTTAATATATGGTGTACCCACTGGAATATTTAGGAGCATTAGAGGCCTAAGACAAGGGGATCCTCTATCCCCTTATCTTTTTAATCTTTACATGGAGGTACTTACACAAATGCTTAATCATAATGTGCGGAAGAACACATACGTTAAGTTCTATAGAAAATGTAAAAAGGTAGGGCTTTTTAACTTATTCTTTGTGGATAACCTTTTATTCTTCTCTAAGGCTCACTATAAATCACTAGAGCTACTTACCTTTACTATGCTTGCTTTTAAAGATCTCTCAGGAATGGAAATAAATTTTCAAAAGAGTCACTTCATCTTGGCATTTAGTGTCAATGTGCTAGAGGATAGTATATCCCAGATCATATCATGTGAATGACTAGAAAGTTGGCTCGTCTGATTTATTTGGGCCTACCTCTAACTACTACATATACAATTCTTAAAATGTTATCCTTTAGTAGAGAAGGAAAAAGAAGACTAAATATGTGGGCTAATAAGCCTCTCTCTTTTGGAGGCATAATGCAACTCATAAAGTCAGTTATAAATTCTCTATACATGTACTAGTCCTCTAACATGTTTCTAGAAAAAGGATTTATTAATACCTTGGAGAAATTATTTAGAAGATTCCTTTAGGTAAACCTAAATTCTTATAGGCACCAAGCCAAACTGAAGTAGTCTCAGCCTTGTAAAAGAAAGGAGGGTGGGTTGGGGCTAATCTCCATCGTTACTACTAACAGAGTTATGTTGATCAAAAAGCTATGGAATATCTTGCTGGAGAAGGAGTAACTATAGATCAAATGACTTCACATTTACATTCTTAAGGGGAATAAAATTTACGTCATTCCTATTAAAACTTCCTTCACTTTGTTCTTGACTCGAATCTTAAGCTAAGGCCCTTGTTGGAACCAAATATGCTTTGCAAGAATGGAAATAGAGAAAGGCCTTCCTTTGTTTGATAATTGAACAAGCAGAGACCACCTTATCAAAATACCTCAAGCTATGCTCTGTTGTAATTCATTTCCTGTCCATTCTAAGGTTAACTCTATCCTTATAAGAGGAAAATGGAGAAATATCCCTTTAGAGTTGCAATATCTCACTCCTCCTTATTTACCTGATCTTGGAAGAAAGAACACTTATCAATGTCTCAGTCAACCTCTAGGTATTTTTAACTCCTTAACATTCAAGGAGTGGATAGACTAGAATAATTAAAAGGTTAAATGGTTCCTTATTGTATGACATGTTTCTCTCATTCGTAATCACTCTCTCACTCTATGGTTGGTAACTCTGAATAAATTGAGTACACTAGACAAAATGCCCTACCTAGCTATCGACTCTAAATACACCCTACGTGGAGGGAAGAAGGAGTCTAGGGATCATCTTTTCTTCCTTTTCAAACTTTCTCAATTTATTTGAAGCAGAATAAATAATCTTTGTTGTTGTTTAATATAGGGAGTAAGTTTATGGAAGTTCTTAATTGGCTCCTAAAATTGAAAAATACCACTACATCCAGTAAGGTGGTATATATCATCTCCTTTGCCTTAACTATTTAAGAGATATGGAGAGAGAGAAACCTAAAGAGATTTTAGAACAAGGCTTGTACTTGTTGGAATGAATTGTTTTGTAAAACCTGCTATGTTGAAGCTAGCTGAAGATCTTGCAATGGCAATCAAGTTGAAGAAGAAAAGAAGAGTGAAAATCAAGTTGAATCATCCTAGACTCATCAGAAAATTGAAGTTGATGATATTGGGCATAATTCAAGGCTGCATGGTTCAAGGAAATGAAGATCAAATTCAGATGAGAGAAATTCAATGGAAAGGGGAAGATGGAGGCAAGATGGAAGCAACAATGAAGAATTGAAAATGTGCAGATTTTGCAGCAAGAAGAACAGAACAGAAATAAAGATGCAGGGCAGGAGGAACAACTAAGGACGAAATAGGATCAAAAGGATGCAAAAGAAGGAAAGAAATGCGAAATCTCCAATTTGGCCAAAATTCAGAGATTAGGCGTGGGCACGCCTAAGGTTGGAATCTGAAGTCTGTAACAATAGACAAGGAATTTCTAAGACAAGTTTCAAGCTAGTTTAATCATCATCATCAGAGGTTATTGGAACTAAACAAGACATGTGCAGCTGGTCATTTTCGTAGCTGAGCAGAGGATTTGCAATGTCAGGATTTTGTCTACTGGTTTTCTTGTTTTTATTAGCTGTTAGAGATGTCAGTTTCTGTTATGCAAAAGTTAGTGCTTTTATGTTTTGCCAAATGAGGAAAGTTCTGTTAGACCATCAGTTCTTGTTTTTACTTTTCAGTTATTAGAAAAAGTTGTATCAGATGTAGAGAGCTTATATATGAAGCTCATGTTTTACTTTTCCAGCTGAGAGAGCATATATGAAAAAACCAGAAAAACTCTCAATACAAGATCAATTTTTCTTGTTATGATTTATTGTTGTTTGGTTTTCCAGAAGTAAGTTTAGAAGTAAAGCATCAGAGGTAGAGGAGTAGCCCTTGGTGTATGTTCTGTTTTTGAAAAAAACCTGAAGCTAGTTTTTGAAAAGTCTTGACAGTGTAAACCCGAACTCCATCAGTTTTTGCAAGTTACAAAACCCTTCTACAAAACCCCTTCTCTTTTGATCTGATTGACATCTTTCCATATCATTTTTATTCCTTCAGAAGAAACATTTCATTACACATAGAGATTGCAAAATCGAAATTCACTGTTTTAATACAACAGCAGCACCACATTCATTTTTCCAGTTTACACAAAACCATTCTTCATACATTCACCAAATTGTGAGGGATTTCAGTAACAAATTTCTAGACTTCATACATTCAGACAAAAATCAAGAATACAGAGGTTGCAACATTTTTCCTTGGGTTGAAGGCTTGCATGAACAGTGCACGTGAACAGTGCACAAGGTATTTGACAAAAGGTTTCAGCCAATACTCTTCCTCGACAGAGTTGTGCAGTTAAGGAGCTATCTTCCACCTTCCAAGGAGCATCTTCAAGAATAATCACCGAGCAGTTTAACAATGGGACTCCCTCATAGATGAAATTCAGGAGAAATGAAGTGGTAGCTTATGTAAATCATGGAATGCCTCATTTGCTAGGCATTCTCGACATGACCACAGAAGAGGATTAATTACAATGCAGAACTTACCATTTCATTTGTTGCTTGTCTGAGGAACAGAATATGCACCAATAACTACAACTTTCTTTTAACATTTATGCGAAAGTGAGATAGGAATAATAAGTCGCTGAAAATTTTTGTAGCAACTTACAAGAGCTTTCTGATTGGGAGATGAATGGCAACAAATAACAGAGGTGCATCCAATTGTAAGGTCTAGAAACATGTCCTTCACATCATCTTCTAGAGCATAAGTGAGCGAGTTACC
>JAOSBK010000002.1:38598147-38612418 GCA_027568895.1 Erythroxylum shatona
TTAAGCAAGGAATTAAATGAGTAGAGATTAGAGAGTATGATGAAATAATGTTGATAGTTGAATTATCATGAAATGATATTGCATTAGAGGAAGTGAATTTGGGAAAAGTTTTATGAGAGTAAGGTAGGATAGATGGAGACACCTAGGGAAGGTTCTTGAGTGAACCTCCCCGAAAGGTTTCATTATGGAAGGCATTTCGGTGTGATTTTCTGACAATCTTTACAATGAAGAAGTTAAGCTTCTTGTCGCGACGTAATTTACTTGAAGCTTTTTATTTTCATGGGCGTGGTGAGTTTGCCTCGGCGAAAATAAAATTTCAGGTTTACCGCGTCGTAAAATTCCCCAAAGGTCCAGGGGATTTTCTCGCGTGTGTTTGTCGCGGTGAAACAAGCAGTTCGTCGCGGCGAAGCACGCTGGTTGCTTCCGAAGGATTTTTCCTTCCAAATGAAGGGTTTTTCAACAGTAAGACGCTCACGGTTTTACATGAGTTTCAAGAGTTGGACTTCAGAAATGGGGTCCAACATAAATAGGAAGAGGAAGAATCAGGAACAATCTTTCAAGAAAGGAATGAGTGCCCCAATGCCTGAGAGGAGTATGAGGAATTTCCACGCATAGAGTGAAGTGGGAAGTAGCGGCTTTGGTAAGAACAAGCAAACAAATGTAGCTTCAGTGCAAGCCTCAACTATAGGAGGCAATAGAAGGATGGATAGGAGTAGGTACATGAACCCCCAATGTGAACATTGTGGGAAGTTTCATAGAGGAGAGTGCTTCAAGTTACTTAGAGTATGTTTTCGATGCAGAGCGAAGGGACACATAGTTAGGGAATGTTCCCATGTACCAAGGCAAGATGGGTCGCAATTGCAAGACCTAAAGAAAGCTGAAATAGTATGAACTAGGCCAGCCACTGAGGTGGGAAGTTCTAGAGTAGTAAGGTAGGTTATTCCTTCAGGAAGTCGAAGGGGTCAGGCACAAACGAGGGTATTTGCCATGACCAGAGATGAAACTGTGGTTGCACCAGAAGTTGTTATGGGTATGGTTCAGTTATTTAATTCAGAAGTATATTTACTAATTGATTTTAGCTCCACTTATTCTTTTATTTATGAAAGAATGACATTACATGGTGTTAATTTGGTGCCATTGGATAGTTCATTGATTGTTGGTACTTCATTAGGGAGGAAGGTGATAATAAGTCAAGCATATAAAGGTTGTGAACTTTTTATTGATGGTGCTAGACTGGTAGTGGACTTACTACATTTAGATTTAAAAGGCCTAGATATTATACTTGGAATGGATACCATGGAGAAATATCATACAAAGTTAGATTTTAGCCTCAAAGAGGTATAATTTGATCTTGGCAAAGGTGAGAAGATGACTTTTAGAGGAGACAGAAGAGCACCAGCACCAAGAATTATTTCAGCTTTGATAGCTGACAGGATGATAAGGAAAGGGTGTGAAGCCTTCTTGGCACACATTATGGGCATCGATGTGAATGAAGGAAAGTTAGAAGATTTTCCAATTGTGAGGGAATTTCTAGACGTGTTTCTAGAAGACTTACCTGGTTTGCCATCTGCGAGGGAAATCAAGTTTGGCATCGATCTAATTCTAGGTACCGTACCTATTTCCATACCATCTTATATAATGGCTCCAGCTGAGCTAAAGGAGCTTAAGGAACAGTTAGAAGAACTGTTAGAGAAGGGGTATATAAGGCCAATTTTGTTGCCAGGGGGAGTGTCAGTTGTTTGTTAAAAATAAAGATGGAACATGGTGCATGTTCATTGACTATTGGAGACTTAAAAAGGTGACAATTAAGAACAAGTATCCTCTACCACGAATCAATGATTTGTTCGACCAATTGCAAGAAACAAGGGTCTTCTCTAAAATTAATCTCAGGCTAGTCTATCGTCAGCTCAGAATCATAGAATCTGATGCAAACAAGACAGCCTTTAGAACACGTTGTGGGCATTATGAGTTCCTAGTTATGCCATTTGAATTGACCAATGCTCCAGCTATATTCATGGATCTTATAAATAGGGTCTTTAAGGAATATCTGGATCAATTTGTCATAGTATTTATAGATGACAATCATATTCATTCCAAGAGCGAAGAAGAACATAAGGAACATCTCAAGATAGTGTTGCAAACACTAATGAAGGAGCTTTACGCCAAATTCAGCAAGTGTGAATTTTTGCTTCATAAGGTGATATTCCTTCGACACATAATTTTGAAATTTGGGGTACATATTGATCCGAGAAAAGTTGAAGTAGTGGTGAAGTGGCATGCACCAAAGACAGTGGCAGAAGTGAGAAGTTTTCTGGATCTGGCAGGATATTGTAAGAGGTTTGTTGAAGGATTCTCTATGATAGCTTATCCAATGACCAAGTTATTAAGGAATAATTAAAAGTTTATCTGGAGTGACGAATGTCAGAAGAGCTTTGAGGAGCTTAAGCACAGATTGATAAGTGCTCCAATTCTAACTTTGCTGATAGGAGACGAGGGTTATACAGTTTATAGTGATACTTCAAGAAAGGGTTTAGGTGGTTCTGTGTTGATGCAAGGAGATAAGGTAATAGCTTATACCTGACGGAAACTAAAGCCTTATGAATTAAATTACCCGATTGATGATCTAAAATTAGCAATAATGATTTTTGCTTTAAAAATTTGGAGACATTATATGCGTAGGGTTCATACGAGGATTTTTACATATCATAAAAGTCTCAAGTACTGATTGAGTTAGAAAGAGTTGAATTTGAGACAGAGAAGGTGGTTAGAGTTATTTAAGGATTATGACTTATTGATTGAATACCATCTAGGAAAGGAAAATGTAGTGGTTGATGCCTTAAGTAGGAAATCCTCTATAGCCCATGTTCATACAATTTATCTACCGTTGTTGAAAGAGATTGATAAGATTAGAATAAGCTTGAAACAGGAGGAACATGATCGCATTATTTCTAATTTCAAAGTGAGATCAATACTTAGGGAGAAAGTTAAAGAGTTACAAGCACAAGATGTAGATTTGAACAAGCTCCAAGAAGAAATTAAGAATGACAAGAAATTTAAACTGGTAGTGAGGGATGATTATTAGGCCTCGTTTTCAGAGCCCAACTATCATTCCAAATAATATAAGACATGAGCGTATTTCTCTGTAGAGTTATTTCAATGAAATCTCCTTAGTCATCATTCTCATAACAACTCAA
The DNA here is from genome assembly GCA_027568895.1 of Erythroxylum shatona. Lineage (NCBI taxonomy): Eukaryota > Viridiplantae > Streptophyta > Magnoliopsida > Malpighiales > Erythroxylaceae > Erythroxylum > Erythroxylum shatona. The sequence goes on from JAOSBK010000002.1 coordinate 38,601,342, forward strand.
ACCATAAGGGTGAGCCCACAACATGGAATCATAATTTGACTTCTTCAAAATAATTTTGGCTCTAAGTCTCTAGTTTATTTTGAAATAAGAACCATCTCAACCAGAGCTCTACAGTTTAAGATATCAGTAAAATACGAAAGTATGTGTGGTAAACAACTAATTCATGCTCTTCCAATCAATTTCCTCACTTTCTCTCCATCAATCTCTTCTAAATTAACACTAATGGATACCAATTTTTATGGAGAGGTATAAAAATGTGTTAGGAATCTATTTCTTTAAGAATCACTCCATTTGGAGGTCAGATGATGAACTTGTGTCTAAACGAATCAAACATGTTTATATCCTTAATTATAACGCACCTATCTTGGGACAATTAGCATAACTTTCTCTAGAAACCTCTGATTGAGCTCATTCTTAAATGGTTTGAAAGAGGACTTTTAGATATACATCTTTCCTGAAGATAACAAAGCGAGATTTTGTCATCTAGAGGGTCAAAATTGCTGATTTACTATAGTTTTCCCGTGTAACAAACATTGTCAGGCTTGAGGGTGTTTTTACACTCGAGAAAGTTCATTTAACAGACCTAATGTCCATTTAACAGACATATGTCACCCAAAACTTCCTCCAAAGCCTCTCCAATGATTCCTACATCCATTCTAACATTATATTCACTTATAATCTTCCCAAATTCACTTCTTCTAATGTAATATAACTTCTTAACCATTCATTTACCAATTTAAGTGCATTAAACTCCTAAATTTCAACTCAAATGACTCATCACATACATTAAATTCTCATCTTTTCACCATAGCTATTATGATATACATCCTATGCAGCATTAACAACTTATAATGATCATATCTCTCAGCTCCAATATCCAAAACTTTCATAGTTCATATCATTGGAAAGCTAAGAGGACAAGTTATAACTTTCATGAAGACAACTTTGGCTAATTCTACCTATATTGATACAGTTTTTCCCTTGAGTTCAGAACACAATTTCCTCTTCTATGAACTTGCAAAATGCAATATTTATTCATATCAATTCAACCACTAAATACTTTTCATTAAACTCTTGAATCCCACCTCAAATGATTCATCCCATAAAACCTTTCTAACATGTTATTCTAAAACAAGCAACAATTGGCAATCTCGACAAAGAAGCATATGCATACACACATTCCACGTCCACAACCATCATACTCAATGTATAAAATGACAAAATCATACACAAAAGGGAATCCTCAAATTCACGTTCTCATTACTAAGCAAAGTATATAATTGAACAAACTTTATTTACATACCAATATACACATCACAAACTTAAAACAAATATAAATGGATGCTCAATGTTTGGCATGCTTAAAAAGCTATACAAAGGTGTTCGAACTAGCTTAGTACAAAAGCTAACTATCTCAGAGTTGTCTAATTGCCTTGCAAGGCTAATCTTTTTGTTCTGCACATGAGGAGGAAAAATGATGGGTTGAGCTACACAGCTCAGTGGCTAATATATTTATAGCCATTGGCGATGACCCACACAATCAATCAAATATGCGAATATTCATTTAGACATACACGCCTTATCTTAATCTAGCATTGTAAGTTCCACAATCACAATTCTAATTCACAACTTATAATTCAATACATCATCACATAAAACATATTAGATGTAATTTAACATCAAAGCATAATACTCAACTTCATCATAACTTAACACATAAAAATGCAATTGCACAAACAAATGGCTCATGGGTTCCATGGAAACAGAATGGAGAAACCAAAGTTTGCACCATGAATAGAATGAGTCCATTTTTCGGAGCTCATATGCCATAAGCGGGCAGCTGGGAGAAGGCTCTTGTCAATATGCACGTGACGAACAAAATGGTTCTACTCTCACCCAAACACAATCAAATCTCATGCTCAATTCAATTAAAAGTTCATATTCTTATGCTTTTTTCTTTCCATTTAATCAAAGTGCTATGATATAAGGCATAGCATAATCATACTCACAATTCAATTTTATCAAATGTCATACCTCATAATGCAATTTCCACATCAAAACATTTTAAAGCAAGTCATTTTAGCACACAATACACACATAAGGCATTTTTCTCATTACATAATAACTATAAATAAATTACCTACCTTACTTCGCTTGAAAAATCCAAACTCAATTGTAACCTTCCTCTTGCTCTTAATTAAGGTTTTCTTGATTTCCTAACATAACCAAAATTCTCATTCAATCCACATTCAAATGGAATTCTCCCTAAAACTTCCATAATCACAAAAATGCAATCAACACAAATCAAGCTCAAATCTAACCTACTCATAGTCCATTTAGGTTAGAAAAATCCCGAAACCTAGTTTAAAAACCCTAAAATCAAATGGGTTTTCTTAAATCACTTCTTCTAACACAAACCCTTCATTCTCTACACAAAACATTTCTCTCTCTAACTCTTTCTCTAACAAAACAAGAAGAAAAAGATGAACTTACCTTGACAAGATGACTTCCTTCTTTTCCTTCCCACAATTTTCTTCCTTCTTCCCTAGCTTCTTCGATTTTTCTCCTCTTCTTTTCTTTTTCTCATTTTTTTCTTCTTTCTTTTGGCATCTCACGACTTCTCTCTTCCTTTCTTACGTCAAGCCCATTTATTTGGTCTTTTTCCCATTTCACCCTTCATTTATTTTGTCCTTCCCATTTTACCCCTTATGTCTATTAAAACTAACATCTTATACTTCCAACTCCTTAACTAATGATCATGGAAAAATTGAAGGAATTTCATAACACTTCCTTCTAGAAAAATATTCCCTATTGTCTTAAGTTTCTAATGACACCAAAATCATTCAATTTGGTTTGGAAATCTGAAAGTTATATCCCAAATATTTCTAGACTATTCTTATACTGAAACAATATTCTGTGCGCAACTTCCATCCAAAAATTAAAAATTTTAAGGACTGAATTAGAACTCTTTTTCATTAGATAATTTCTATCTCTATTTCTCTAGTTTAATCCAAATCAAGAATCACCTCATTTGGATAACTAGAGAAAAAGTTATGGCTAAAATACCGAAGCATACTCAGTGATCATGTTTCAACTATATTTTCCAGCTTACAACTTCCAACATTTCACATATAATAGTTCTAACTTCCAAGAAAAGTTTAGGATCCAACAACTCTCCCACCCTTAAAGAATTTCTTCATCGAAATTCTTACTCGAGTGGTCAAACAAGTGGAGGTAATGATGTCTTATGTTTTCCTCAGTCTCCCAAGTAACTTATTCACTCAAATAATTTCTTCTAAATGACCATAGTCAATAGACTCACTTGATCTTTCAATCACTCATTTAGTCATTCACTTTCTTAACTAATTCCTCAATATGCTTCAGATTATTCACAATTTTCCACTTCTTGCGCCAGTAATACTAATATCATATCATATCAATATTTCTTAGCATACTCACATATAACACATTATGAATCTGAGACATCCTTGTTAATAATACTAACTCATAAATCAATGATCCAGTTCTTTAATAACTTTATATGAACCAATACAATTCAAGCTTAGTTAAGTTGTTATTTGAGCTTTCTTTAGTAATTTCTTTGCTCAATCATCTTTATCGGTATACATACTTCTCATTTCAATCATAAAGCATCATTTTTCAATTAAAACTCAGAATTCATATCCGTTTTCAATTCCTCATTAAGATTCACAATTTTTGAATCCTCAATTTGAGCTTTGTTAATCCTTCAATGTGAAACTGATCTTTAATTCCATAGTAAATAATACTTTAATTTGCCCAAAATTTAACTCCACATTCTATGATTCTTTTTGCACTAGATCTGATAACTTTAATATTTGAATTCATGCTTCACTGCTATTGGGATTAAAATTCCTTATTCTGAAAACACGAAAGATCGTGCTTGCTTATTGAAGAAATTCTTTATAGCTTAAAATAGTCTCTTAAGTATAAGGGATTTGACTTATTCATGATCACTTATGGCTATTCAAAGAGCATATATGATAGTTTTGTTTATTTCATAAAATTATTTGACAAATCTTTCATTTAATTTCTCTTATATATAGATGATATATTCATTAATGTGAGAAGTATGTCTAAAGTCAACTAGTTGAAGATATAGTTGAGTGATGAATTTGAAATGAAATTTTTGGGATTGTTAAAGAAAATTCTTGGCATAAAGATTGTTGAGCAAGTTATATATAACAATAAAACTCTCAATACTTCAATTATACGGATCTTATCTTATAGTATCAGGGGTATCATTCCCACGATGACTATTAAACACCTAAACAACTAGAAAATAACTTTTTCTAAGATACTAAAATTTGATTATAAATTAAAATAAATAACTAAAATTAAAACTATTAAAAAACAAAACAATTAAGAAAATAAACAATTGATCTACCGATTGAAATTGAGATTTATCAAAGTTGAAAGCATAGGAACTATTCTATCCTTATTTTGTTCCCCTAAACTTGTTAATTCAATTTATTTTTGATCCAAGATTTCCTAAACTTTTGATTACTCTCTGTCAAGATCTAATCAAGCATACCTTATTGAATTTGATATTTGTAGAGTTGTAATCTCTTGATTCACAAAACCATTCCTAATTTGTTCGATTTGATTTGAAGCAGTCTTATAGATAATTAATTTTACAATTAAGATTTCTCTTCAATTGTTCATTAGTCTGATAATTGTAGGTTTATTAAGTTATCAACTCTTGTTGTGCACCTTAGCATTAATGACTTGATTCACTCTTTTAAATTGTTACCAAGTATATGCATGATGATGATTATAAATATTCATCAATATATTAAATTCAACAAGAAAAAATTTTCACAAAATAATTCCAAAATAATACCTAAATTTGGATTTAGAAATCCATGATCTTGTTATAGAAATCTAAATATACATTCAAGACTATGAAAGAAATAAAGAGAAAAGAATAAAAACTAATTGAAGTCTTGCTTTGGAATGCTAGAATTTCTCTGAAACTCTCTTTAATCCTTCTCTTTGATCTCCTTTGATGTCGTGGTTGAGGGTTTTAGGGTTGTTTATATGGTCTTTTCTCACTTTTTTGGTTACAAAAATAGCCCCAAACACTTAAAAAAACTCCCGTTTAGATACACCTTCTATGATTATGCCCAACGTTATTGGTTCCTCTCTGTCATGATCATACTTGATGGCACGATTATGTTAGAGAGCCTTATAACTTCCCATGCAACGCCTGTCACAATCGTGCATGGTGGCACAATAGTTACATCCTTCATGCATCCAACATCTTCTCTATTTTTCAATTTCCTATTTCTAAACACTTACAAACATATCAAACAGCTCTTGAAACATAAAATTAAGATCAAATTCATGCTCTAAAGTACTTAAACAGTTAGAACATATACAAACTCTAACAATAACACAATGTTAAGCCTATACACATGATGATCATCTAAGAAACAATTAAAAACACACTTGAAACACCTAAAAAAACATGCTATGATCTACACCTATCAGAGATCTAAAGAGAAAAAAAGCAAAAAAATTTATTTCTAACTCTGAAAAATTACATTAAGAGAGTCTTAGAGCATTTTAGGATGAAAAATAATAAACCTATTATTACTCCCCTGGATACTCATTTTAAGTTTTCGACTACCTTATCTTTTTAAACAAATGAAGATATTTGTAATATAACACATATTCCTTATATAAGTATAGTTGACAGTATGATATATGTCACAGTGTGTACCTATCTAGACATTTCACATATCGTTACTATTGTTAATAGATACATGGCTAACCATGGTAAAACGTATTTCAAGGTAGTGAAATGGATTCTCAAAATTTTTTATAGTTCATTTGTTACTTGTATGGAATTTGAAAGAAGAAATGGAAGTTTGGTTGGTTTTGTTGACTCAGATTGTACAAGTGATCTGAACAAAAGGAGAATACTTTTTGGTCTTGTACTTTGCTTTGGTTTTTATTCTATTGGTTAGAATTCAACATTAAATGCCACAATTTCTTTGTTTAAAATAAAGGTAGAGTATGTAATGATGGTTAAGGCAATCAAAATGGACATTTGGTTATAGGCTATGAATGGTAGTTTTAATTCAAGGCTATAATTGTCTTTTGAGTTATTCAAAGTTATATACTTTTAACCAAGGATTAGATGTTTCATAAAAAAAACAAAGCACGTTGATATTAAGTACCATTTTTCTCAAGATATGATTTCTTAAGGCAATATTGTGGTAGAAATAATAGAACAAAAGATAATTAAAAAGGCATATTGATAAAGACTCTTCCAAGAACTAAGTTTAAGCATTATTTGGACTTGATTTCTATTGAAACACTTGATGCCTTCTATTAAGCTATATGAAGAAGGTGAAGTAAATTACTTTTTAATGATAATTTAATCTCACATAGAGATTCGTGACGTATCTTGACACTGCCATCACTTAAAGACCAAACACAAGGCTTAATTAATAATATTCTTGGTTATTATGAAAATTTTAAGTTCATTAATTTCTTTTTTCTTACTGCCTAAGGCCTTCAACCTATAAAAAGGCTAATGTAACTCATTTTTTGCTAATCCCAAAAATTAAACAAACAAAATAATATGCAAAAATATTTGAGTTTATTTCAGAAGCTACATTTATAAATGTCTTGAGAATTGCAATTTGAAATGTGTTTGGATTTCAAGTTTGAATGATATTTCTTATAATTAATGCCTTTTATCTTTAGTAAAATTTTTCTCTTTCTTAGCCTATAGACATAAGATTGAGGTCCAACTACATAAAATCCTATAGTTTAAATTTTCTTCCTATTCTTCTTATTATTTCTTAATATCTTGTCTTGTGTGATTATTATTTACTATAGATATTTTAATCATCCTGAGGTATAATGTAGTTTAAGAAGCTTCTATCTTATTGGTCTTCAATCTTGTGTACTTTTATTAACAAATCCTAAAAATACTAGAAATAAGTGTTTTCGATGCTATAGTGACAAGTATGTGTATAATTGTTGTGTATTTCTAATAGGTGTGAGTTATAGCATGTTTATAGGTTGAAGAGTACATTTTTAAGTGTTTTATCAGGTGACGATCATATGTTTATGACTTAGATTTATGATCTTGTTAGTGTTTTGTTTGGTTGATTGTTATTTAGAGTAAGAATTTGATTTTAGTTGTATGTTTCAAGGGATATTTGATGTGTTTGATGATGAGTGGAGACAAGAAAATTTGAACAAAAGATATAAAATAGTTGGAGAACAACATCTATACACGATTGTGTGTAACGCAATAAACTTTGGTGAAGTTCTATAACAATCTGCAACTCCTACTCCAGCTCTTTGGCAACATCATGCAAGGAGTAATTTTTTAAGTTGCAATTTTTTATATTTTTGATGATTCGGGCCTATTTTTGGAATAAAAACACATGGAGAAAAGAACCATATGAAACTTAAGAGTATAGAAAGGAAGAGAAAAACACTAAAAAGACTGCTAGGAAAACGTGAAGAGAGATTCAAAAGAGCAAAATTCAGAAGAACACAAGTTGCAGAATTCCAGCTTAAAGCAAATAAAAGAAGACATCCACAAATTAATTCTATACTATTTTTTTTATTTCCTTATTGTTGTTGGATGTTAATGATAGCTCAATTGTGGTATATAGTTATATTTATGGATTGCTTAATTCCTTTTTGGAATTACTCTTGATTTATTTGTTAAACTTTACATTCTTGATTTGGTGAAATATGCTTGTGATTTTTACTGCTTTATATTCAATTTGAATTGAGAGATAGATTGGATCAGTTTTTGTGATGCATAGCGAAAGCTGGTACCCTAATAGACCTATAAACATTAAGTTATAGGCATTGAAGATAGATCTTAATTATTTATTAGTTACCCATAGGATGGCTTCAAATCTAATTACATAGTTAGGAAGAGTTTTGACAGATCGAAAGGTCATAATTCAATTCCTATCCATTTTAATTGGGATTACTTTATTAGATATCGAGGGAGGGTAAGCATAATTATTGGATATCCAAGGTCAAGTAGTATTAAACCAAGAATGTTAGTGAAAATAAATAAGGATAGAAGTAATCCTTAGTTTTCATCATTGATCAATTAACCAATTCACTACTACTTGTTTCATTGTTTAATTATCAAGTCTTTGTTTTTATATTAACTTTTATTGATTTATCTTATTGCTTATCTTTAAATTTTTTTACAAGAATTATTAGGTGAATATTCCAATCCTTGTGGGATGATACTTTTTTATGCTATAAGATATGATTTGTATACTTGTAGTAAAGAAAATTTTTTAATTTAAAACTTCAACAATTTCTCTCCCCACTACTACTTAAGACTCAAGATAATTGAAAATATCATTGTTGTCTATGTTAAACACTTTTATTGGAATTGGAAAATAATAGACAGATAAGAAAAACATAAAGTAACCTCAAAATATGAATCTCACTTTAAGCTTGCTTTTGGATTGATGTCTTCCATTATGTCAAATGTGATTTACCAAAGTCAAGTTTAGCTATTAGAAATCACTATGCTTGATTGATGATGCTTCAAATTTTGTTACCAATTCGGGAATATAGTTGAGACTTCTTCTACTTATTTAAGATTCTAAGTAGTAAATATAATTGACTATTCAGATATGAATCAAGCTTCGAAATTCTCACATTTTTATAAAGGATTTACATGTTAAAACTATGTTTATAAATTAGTCAACTCAAGTTTAAAGTTGTTTACTAATTTTAGGTCAGTTTAAGATTAAGTATGAACTTAAAACAAGTTTTAAATTATTGTTTAAACTATAAACTACTCTTTAAAGAATTCTTGAGTGGGAACTCAAAAAGGAACATCTCAAGTCAAACTTACTAGCTTTGTTTTTATATAAGTGCAAGTTTCATTTCATATTGATTTGATTAAAAGTTTTTCTTTTCAACTCAAAAATTAATCAATTGGTATTAAAATTTGCATAATATCATGTTTTCAAGAGAACATTAGTTAAAATAAGAATTTAATCTTTCTTTAGAATTGTGTATATATATATATATATATATAAGTAATTGGATAAATATTTTAAACTAAATCTATTTATATATTTCAAGAAATTCATTTTTGATATTAACCAAAAATTAAAAAATGTATAGAGTTAAGTGAACTTTTAACTAAATTTTATTGAATTAACTTAAATTATAATATTTTGATTGCATAATGTGTGTGTGCGTGTGTGTTTATTTGTGTGTGTAATAACATTTTATTTATAAATATCGTATTTTTATTTTGAAAATAGTAGTTCATGATAAGTGTCATAAATAAAATTTATAATTTAGCCATAAACAAAATAATATATATGAGTCTTTAGTGATCGTTTATAAACAAATAAGTTTCAGATATATTAATAAATTTGTCTTGTATTCATATTGACCTAGTTTTTACCTTAGTTTCTCTTTCGCATCTTTAAAATTTTTATTTCTACTATCCTGGTTCATTCCTTTTGGCCATGATTTTTTCTATAGTTCTTTTTCAAGTTCTATATTTGGTGCTTAGGTTGTTCTTTTTTTTAAAAAAATCTTTTCACACTATTCTTGACTCATAAAATATCTATTTTAGTCCGTGTTAAAGAAGGGTAATTTGGTCTTTCTCTCTCCTTTTTATCTTCCACCCTTGTCCTTTTTTTTAAAAACCATTTTTGGAACTTTTTTTTCCAAATCTCCATTTCTGCTTTAATAGCTTTTTCTTTTTTCTAGCTCTACGCCTCCTAACAACTTTGATCCTAGTCGGGTTTTTATTTCTTATAGACATTTTCCTTCTTTGCCATCTCACTTCCCCACTACCAACCTTCCTTTCCTTATTGCTTCTTATGGTCATCCCAATGCTACCTCTTTATCTTATTCACTTTCAATAGAAAAGGATCCTTCTTCCTTCTAATAGGATCCTCTCTTTTTTCCTTTGTAACCAATTTCTCCTTCTATTGCTATTTTGCCTAGCCCTAGTCCTCGTAAGCTTATAACTTCTTAGATTTCTCTTGTAACACCTAGTTTAGGTCTTAATTATCATCTAAAATGGAAACAAGTAATGGGGGAGCTCTCTAAGGTCACTCTTCATTACTATCCTTTAGTTAAGATAGAAGGTGTTACCATTGTCTTTCATACTTTGAAGATCCTTAAGGAAGGAGCACAAAAATGCTCTTCTACGTCTATTAGATTCTTTATAGAAACCATCCTACTTTCCTTGTAATCAAACCTTGGTATCTCAAACAAAGGAAAAGTAAAATACTTGAGGAAGTGCTACCCAATGAGGAAAACCTTTTCCTAGTGAGATTCTCCTTAAATGTTGATGCTTAAGAGGTCCTAGAGGCTAGGCTTTGGCAGTTAAATAGCCTGCCTGTTTTCTTTTAACTATGGAAACCAGACATCAATATGAGAAATATTATGTGGAAACTTATCCTTATTTTGGTAAATACTCACAAAATTTCTCTTGAATACTAGTCCATATCTGAATTCTTCTTCACTTTCCTCCCATAGCTCTTCTATACCACAACTTCTGTCTAGGCAATAATGTGATATTCTCACTAGTCCTTTCACAATGGAGGATACTAAGAAGGCTTTATTTAGCCTTAATCCTACTAAATCTCCTAGATTCACTACAAGAAATTAATACAATCCGCGACGTTTTATTAATAAAACATCACGGATTGTAAAAACTTTTTGCGACGTTTTATCTTGTGCATATCCAAATTTGAGGTTTTAAGTTTTATTTAAATGGTTCATGTTACTAGTATTTGATTGGTAATTGGTTGAATGCATTTTATCTTAAAATAAATGGTTTTGCTGAGCATACCACTCTTTTGGTTTGACACCAAAGAAATTGTTTCCATTGTTGGTTATAGAGTTTTTGTTCCTTTTTAAAGATAATTTGTTTGTTTTAGATGTATTCTAATTACTACTATTTGGGTAATCAATTTTGGTTATCTTTTGTTTAACTCTTGGTCTTAATCAGAATGATATTGTAGTTGATTAAAGGTGCTTTCTTGGAGAGTTGTGTAAT
>JAOSBK010000002.1:38619330-38629768 GCA_027568895.1 Erythroxylum shatona
GCTTCATTTAACTACAAATCCATGATATTTGACAAAATTCTTACTTAGGTTAGCTTCCAATTCTTCAAAATCTTCAAGAACACCAAAACTCCTTAATTCATCAACAACCCATGATCATCATCATCTTGAGGGTTAAAAGGTTTGGGTTTTTAGTGACAATGAAAGAGAAAGCAAGGTGAAAGAGTAGTATGAAAGATGGTCAAAAAATCAAGAAGAAGAGAGGAAGAAGAGAAGGCACGAAATTGATGGAGAAAAACCCAAAACAATCACCAATAGCCTTTAAAATAGAAGCATTGTGGAAGACTCCAGAAGGGTTGGGTTATTTTAATAAAATCATGGTTTAAGACATGGTTAGGCAAGTGACACTTGTCACTTGCCACATGTCTCACTTTTAGGCTCTCACTTGGTTTCTTTCCAATCAAATTTCAATTTCTACTCCAATTTTTTCCCAAAATTTCAATGGCTTTAGTTAATAATTCCGAAAATAATTTATCTAAATTTCTATTGCCATTGGACAGTAATTTCTACTACCATTAAACAATTATTTTGCCGCTTGGCATTTTTCCTAGTCCAGAAATTACCCCGAATTTTCAGAAAAAAAAAATTCTAAAATTCTCCAAAAATTTGAAAACCACAATAACCCTCTCCCACTCAATTTTCCATACAAACAAACCACAATTTTCAATAACAATCACATTTATTAACAATTATACCGGAAAATGTCATGAATGCATGTATAGTCATTTTCATGTGCAAAAATTCACTATTCACGTGTATGCGGATGCTATATTATGCATGAACATGCAAAGGTATTTCTAAATGCTCATTGACCACTCAGAATTACTATTCTAACCTCCCCGCCGGTAATGGGATGTTACACTAAACCCGTTGAATTCTTTGAATGTGACTGATGGCCCCTTGGAAAAAGGGTTTTCCACTAATGTTTCAGATGAATCGAGAAATGTGGACGTTAATACCAAAGTGGCATGTGGTCAAGTTGTCTCACCACAGCATGGCTATCTACCAAATTTTCACTAAGAGATCCAAGATCCTCCGTAATCATTAGGTCATTTCTTCTCTTTCACTTGCCTACTTACTTTCGCTCTATGATTGAGTGTGACATTGTGGATGCATTAGTATGTTGAATAAGAGTGGGGGAGAAACCAAACCAGTAGGATATAGGTTTAGCATTTAGTTTATGCAGTTTTTCGGTTTAATAATTCTTCTTCCGTTTATATTCACTGTGCTTTTTGGCCTGATGCATGATACATCTTCCATGTTTGAAGAAATTGATGTGAATGATTGGATTGCACTTTGTTTTCTTGAGTTATTCTGGTGCTTAAAGACTTTGTATATGAATGCTAAGTGAACTGAGTATCCAGCTTGAGTCTTTACTATGTTTGTTAGTCAATTTTTTTCATTTCTGTCTTTGTTTGTTTTCCTTTCGGGAAACTTTTGCCGAGGCGTGAAGTCCTCATTGCTGCGGCGAATGTACCTTATTTTCCTTCATGTTGCTCTCGGGAAAATTTTGCCGCGATGTAGATGCTATGTTATCATGACAAAAGTTTCTTAGATTTTTTTTGAAACTTCGCCACAACGTGTATGCATCTTTTCGCCACCGCGAACAACCTCATTTCTTTCAATTTCTCTCGAGTCAATTTTGCTCTTTATTCCTTTTAGGTTAATTTCACCGTGGCGTGAGCTCTTGTCGTCATAGTGAAACATCGCTATTTCGCTAGATTTCCTTACTAGGGTTAAATTTGCCATGGCGAATTTCAGCGTTCACTATGGTGAAAGTTTAATCTGTGCAAAATTAACACAGTGAAATTACCCTTCCACCCTTATTTTCTCTTAACCCTTCATATTCCCTCTGTCCCTTTTTGTCATTTCCACCTTAAAACCCTATATAAATACCCTGACCCCTTGCCCCCTCTTGTTTCTACCCCTCTTTCTTCGCCGCAGCACTTTAGACGGTTCCTTTCCTCTGGCTCTTCTAGCGATTTCTCTTCCCTTTTCGTAAGTCTTCTTCTTTTTTCCTTATTTCTTCTTAGTTTAAGTATTGTTTAAGGTAGGTTAGGTTTTTCATTTTTGTTCTTTTTTTTTTCTATTCTCCATCTTAGTTTCATTTTCTTTAGGATAGTTTGTTTTAATCAATTGTTTAATTTATCTTTCAACTTGCACTTTTGCAGAACAATTCCTCGTGTTAAGATTCCAACCCACACTACCCCCACTGCCCCTCCTAGTCCCCCTAGTGGTTTCGATTCTTCAGATAGTTTTACTTTTGACGAAGTAGCTGAAAAAGTAGACACTAGGCCTTTTATTAAAGAGAGACCATTTCCTTTAGCTCCCCTCGACAATCTCTTCGTCCAACAATTCGTAAACTCTCAACTTAAGGGATTAGTCAAACCTCAAGACTAAATGTTTAATGATAAATTCGTTCGCCATTTCTACACATATGCCCAATTCCATAACACCATGGAACTTAATTTCCGTAGTGTTAAAGCCCCCTATGCATTCACCACCACTAGCATTCGCCGCCATTACAACCTTCCTCCCATTCTCCACTGCCATTACGATCAATTGATCTACAATTACCCCTTGGACGATGTAATTCGCACCCTCTGTCAAGAAGGCGCCGAATGGCATCACCCAAGATACTACCAATTGTACCTAAAGAGATCTAATCTCCAACTCGAAGCTCGTCCTTGGCTCCATCTTGTTTGTAACAATATCATCCCAACCACCCACCTCTCCTACATCACCAAACAACAAGCCCTCTATATATACTTCCTAATGACTGATCACCTAGTCGATATAGCTGATGCTATTGCCTCCTCTTTATATGACTCCATCACCACGACCATTACCTTTCACATCTTATCATCGATATATTCTGGGCACACAATATACTGAAATTCAACAATGACAGCTACTTCGATCCAACCCCTCTCTTTAGATACACCCGCTTCAAACAACCCACAATTCACCCATCTCAGCTCTCCACCCAGGTTCCTGATATTGGTCCAACCTCCGCAGCTGCAGCGCTAGCTGAGGATGACCCTCCAATTCAGGACATTCCTAAGTTTATGACTTTACAGACCCTCGCTGGTAAAGTCAATGACCTTTCTGGAGACCTCGCTTATCTACGAGATACACTCTTTCAGGAGATAGCTAAGTAGAAGGAGAGAGCGGCGTTATATGATCGTGAGAAGTGGTATCATTAACGGATGGATGGATTGCTCACCGAGCACTTTCACTTCCAGCTCCCTTTTGATGAAGATGACCCCTTGGGTGATGCTGGCACATCAGGAGCAGATCCCTCTGGCTTTGGGGATGATCATGCTATGGAGTAGCCAAAGTCACTTATTCTTTGTGATTTATTTAGTTTTGTTTTATTTTTTGGTTTGTCGGATACTCAGTTAACTTTTTGTCATCTCTAAAATTAATGGCCGATTATCTATATCATTCTCTTTGTGTTTTTCCCGATGTGTTATTCAATCACATTCCACTTCGTTTTAATTCATATTTTGTTTTAATTGTTCTTCACATTGAAGACAATATGATGTTCAAGTGTGGGGGAGGTTGTTCTATTTTTGTGATTCTTATTTATGCATCATTTTTAGTCATTTAATCGTTTGTGAAAGTCATTTGTACGTCATATGCAAATTTTTAAACTTGGTAATTGAGGAAAATCACATTTTAAAAGTGTTTTTGTCATTTTTCGCCAAGGGAATTCTTTGTTTTGCTGCGGCTACGCTGCAAAATTGATGCTTTGCCGCGGCTAACTCTTAGGCTCCCCACAGCGATGTTGTCCTTCTTAAAGAAACTATTTTAAATTTCATCATTTCAATAATTCTCCCTAATTAGATTCTTTTCACTCTTGTGTCTTTAAGATTTTATAAAATTCAAAGTGTTCCTTGTGTTTTTGAAAATACCATCTATGTTTTTAAATGATAGTTGATTTCGGTTAATTTCATTTTCAATGTTTTCTCGAGAAGCAAGTGAGGGTATGCTAAGAGAGTAAAATTATGTGTTTTTAAACCTTGAGATTGCTTAATTGAGATACTTACCTTGTTGGAAGGATATTTGGGCCTGAATTCTTTCATTTTTGTGTGTATCTGTTTATTTCATATTTCTCTGGAACTTGCTTTAATTCTTGATCAAAGCTGGATGAACTAAAATTTTGTTAATATGATAGAAGCGTTTCTTTCCAAACCCTACTTACCCAATCACAAACCCCAAACACTTAACCTTTGCTAGCCCCTTTGAGCCTTCTTTTGAGTGCATGCATATTTCACAATTAATATGACATCTCTAGTTAAAGCTAATAAAAAAGACATAAACAAAAAAAGGGTTTCTATACAAAGAAAAGAAAGAAAAAGAGTTCCAAAAGTTCCAAAAATGTTAAAAAAACAGAAAGCTTTCTCAAAAGAGAATTGTAATAAAAATGTGTTAAATTACATTTTTTATTTTTGTAAATATTTCCTTATGCATAGTTGACGTTTATTTCATGAGAAAAATAATTGTGGTGCATTTACTCATTTTTCCTTCTTTTGTTCAATCCATTTCATTTAGGCTTCTGTGAATTACATCCATGAAAAGTCCTCTTGATTTTCTAAATTATAGTTCTTATGGTGGAGAGGTAGAATTATCACAAGCTTATGGAAGATAATGGACTAAGTAGATTCTAGAGTGGAATTATCCTAAGACAAGTGAGTTGAGAGATTAAACACATTACCTTGAGAGAAATCTCTTAGATTAAATGCTAATAGTGTTTATTTTCTTAGTAGTCTTTCAGTCTACTTAGGTTGATTTATGAGGAAGTGACTTAAATGATTTTATGCTCTTATTTTTAAGCATGGTCAAAATTTTCTTATACACTTGTGTCCCTTTGACTTTTATAAACTTTGTCTAGGAGTACAAAGGTCTATGTGTGGGGAAATTTGATTGAACTCAAGTTTCCTATATTAACTGGTGACAATTTCATGGTTTTTACCATACTTTTTGGCTTTTATTTTTGGATTTTGTGCTTAATTTAACTCTTGAGTGCTTGTCTTGAATTTATATAGTTTGAGGTAAAATTATCACAAATAATTAGTAATTGCACTAAATCAATTTTTAAGAACAATCGATACTACGAACTACTATTTTTCATTGTAGGAGATTTAAGAAGTAGAGTCAACGAGTGAAGGCCAAGATGACAAGTCAATAAGTCTAGCCTATTTCTAAATGTACATTTGGGCTTCTAATTAACCATTAATTAGTGTAAGCCCAACATTCAATTATGGGCTTCTAAAACCTCCATTTATATTTCTTTCTTATTTTGATAACCTTCCTTGAAGCTAAGTGGGAATCTTATTGGACTTTGATAATTCAAGCTCCAATAAGCCTATAATTAATTTAATCTCATTAGAATTAATTCTAGCTTATTAACTAAATGTCATTCCACTAATGACAATTAGTTAAACTCTTTAATTATTAAATATTATGATAACACATATTTTATGTCCAATTGCAAGCCCTATTTAGAACCTTGTTATAGCCATTCGCACAATAAAGGGTAAAATTATCGTTTTGCCCTTGTGTTAGTTTTTCCTTCTAGATCTCCCGTTTTACTTCATTTGGTGATTAACACATAAGATTTCATATTGATGTTAGGACTTGATGGGTAGCTAGTCCTTCAAACTATTGGCACCAGTTTAATCTCCAAATCTCCTCAAAACATCTAGAAGTGATGATAGCATTGTAAACTCTTTATTTGAGTGAATGGCCCTTGATACATGTTTCAATTGATAATTACAATATGCAGACACTAGATTAATACTCTGTAAAAATCCATTTCGATCATATCAAGAATTATAATGAAACACATACGAGCTCACCACTCATTAAGATTGTGGTCCATAATAAGTTAATGTTTAAGTTGTTTGTTTTAAGATTAAGGTAATGACCCACTTTATTCTTGAAAACATACTTCATTCTAGATTCATTTAACAGTGTCATTATCGATAGTCAACTACTATCATGATATGAAACTCATCATTCCCTTTAAGAAAACTCCTTTACTTATGTGGAGATAAATAGCAACACTAGAGTCTAAACCATAATCAAGCGACCAATTTGATTATTCAACTGTGAATTCATTAATTTACATTTCTTATAATATACATGTTTCCCATACATCTCTATGTATATGTATAATGCTTACAAAAGAATCTTGGTACCTTTTGGCTAAATATATAATGCTCACATAAATAAGACCAAACTCTTTTGTTTTTATTAATAATAAATATTTTCATTACAAAAATGTAACTGAAGAAGATAAAGTTACATGTAAATACACTTGCTTTCCAGGACACTATATTTACATAACTCTGACTTTGTTAATCTAGTTAAACTAGCACATGTTATGCTCCTTAATTTGATCAAACAGTGGATCACATAAACTATAAGCATGAGATGTTTAGAGTTTACATGTGGATGCTTACTAAGAGTAGTACGTACATCAGATGACCTGCTGTGAGATTATCATATGGATGATCAATCAAATGTTAGTGATTAATCTCACCAAGCAATGGTGCAAATATCCTTTAGACTTAAGCTACTCAAGGATATCTTGGATACTGGTCCTGTGCTTTGACACCATTCCTTGTTGTGTCGAAATGAGGTCGCTCATAATGTGGTGATTGGGTATAGCTATTGGTATTCAAAAGTAATTGGGTAACACATAAAGGATTCACCACTCCTAATATAAGAAGATGATACCCATGTCCTCTTATTGGGGTCATTACTTGGGAGTCTCTAGCTAGAGCAGTTATGTGTCATGAAGAGAGTCTTCAATGATTCACAGAGTAATGAGATCCCTAGGATAAGAACAAATATCACATGTACTAGATATGACGTAGTCAGTCTAGTGGGAGTTGGCACATATCCCATACTCCTAACTAAGTGGGGTATGGGATGGTGAAGGGACCAATAATTGTCTATGAAAAAGTTTGTTAGTATGCTAATTAACTATTGAAGAGTTCGTGTGTTAATCCACTTACGTTTCGGTAAATTAGCATCAAGAAACCCTTCACTATTTTCTTGTATGAAGAGTTAATTCAAGTGGAACAAAACCATTAATGATATGTTTAGATTAAGAGTCAATTTAAGTTCTCAAAATAACCAGGAACTTAAGGGTCACATGCATAAAAGATCGGATGAAAAATAAAGTGTGCATAGCTATCATTTTAAGTAAGTCACAATCGTGACCCACTTTGTAACAGGTGGTACATAATTGAGTTATTCACTTATGCATACTGATTGAACCCAAGTTTCTTATTTAAATTGGTGATAATTTCATGGTTTTTGCTACACTTCTGGGCGCTTATTTCTTTATTTTATGCTTAATTGGACTCTTGAGTGCTTGCCTTTACTTTATGTAGTTTGAGAGTAAAATTGTCACAAATAATTAGCAATTGCATTAAATTAATTTTCTAAGAACAATTTGATACTGCAAAGTACCATTTGTCTATTGTAGGAGACTTAAGAATTAGAGCAAGGAGTGGATGCTGGAAATGATGGCTCAACAAGTCAACTAACCTTTCGGGAAAAGTTCACCGCGGAAAAGAATAAAGAGCCACATGCTGAAACCATCAAAAAAAGTTCACCACCGCGTGAAGTTCACATCGCTGTGGTGAAGAAACCATAGACTGTCAAGCAACCACCATCGACTACTGTCATGGATGCTCTTAATAGGTTCCCGGTTTTGAAGTCATTTGGAGTTATGTATGGCTAGTCACCTCCCTCCTCTTGAAGATGTAGTGATGGCTTGAGTTCAATGGCATAAAAAAGGGGAGTGACTCTATCTATGTTTAGCTATGATTTATAAATTCCTAGGTTTAGGATTTGTAATTTATAGTTGAACATTCTTGATTAGAGTTTAATCAAGTATTGGATACTCATTGTGTTGTTGGGATTTGTTGATGTAGAACTTTGAGCTTAAGTATATGAAGTTTCGTATATGTTTATTTGTGATCTTATTGAATCTTTTTATCTTACATAGTTGTGTTTGATATTGAGTTGATTTTAGATCAAAAAATAACTTGTTGTATTGATTTACCCATAACACACACTAAGGACATTTAACAAGGTCTTAAGGAATGGAGTTCATTGATTAAGACCTTGGATTTAAAGAGTTCTTTAAGGTTTATCATTTGAAACTTAGTGATTTTCACTCCCATCAAGATTTATTTCGAACTATGATAACCAAAGCTCACTTTTCAAGAGGATTCTATCACATTTGATTATTGTCTTTAACTTTTAAGTTTCTGTTCCCAAAATCCAAAAAATACTTTTTACACATTTCTCTTACAATTCATTCAATTTTGTTTAGTTTTCTAAAAGAATCAAAACCCCCTCTATATTACTTTAGTTTGCATTTCATGACATTTAGGCTAGCTTAGGTCTATTTCATTAGGTTTCGATTAAGTGAGATGACCTGAGGTTGCATTATATATTGCAATCCCTGGAATTAAATTTTTGATTTGACCTCCAAGGGTAAGAACAAAAGGCTTCGAATCAGCAACATTACTAATGCCAACTAGAATGGAATAGAAGGACTCATAATACCACATTTGTTGGACCCTGAACTTTTCTTGAAAATTAGAAATTATTAAATAGAATTAAATGATGAATTGGGTAGTGAATGTAGTAAGTTATGTGTTGGGCAATGCCCTATTTGTGTGTGAGATTGCTTTAAATTGCATAAATGTTGACTTGTGGTGAATGTTCGAAAATGCATGAGGAAATATGATATGTTTCCTTGAGATTTTGAGTAAATTTGTATGTGCTATGAAATTTATAGTGAATGAGTTTGATTTGAATGGAATTGAAAAGCAAGAAATAAATAGTGAAAGTGTTAGATTTTGGAGAATCAAAAGTCTAAAATTTTTGGGATGAATAGTAGCAGAGAGACTTTTGATCTGAAACGTTTGTGAATTTTTCTGGGTTTATCTAGGCAGATTTTTATAAAATGTTCTTCATGAAAGTTGTAGCTTTTCTTAATAGCTTTCTATCGCTATAAAATATGACATTTTTCGATATCGGAGTTGAAAGTTATGATCTTTTGAAATTTTGGGATGTTGTTTAGGGTGAACTTTTGGGACAGTAAGTTTGAGTGGACTTTTGATCCTCATAAAGGTAGAATTTGCTTTTAAGTGCTTCATGAAAGTTGTAGATGGTGTTTTTATCTTTTCATTCATATAAAACATGAAATTTTTGGACAATGGAATATGAATTTATGATTTTTAGAAATTGTGTTATTGTATACGATGACATTTAGCAAATAGTCACTTTGAAGTGAAATTTGACCCCTATAGAGGTAGAATTTGTCTTCGAGTTCTCTTGAAAGTTTTAGAACTTCCTTTTATCTTTCCATTGATACTAAATTTGTAAAATTTGGAGCTCAAGATAAAAATTTATGAATTTTGAAAATTAGGTAGCCAAAAAAAAAAGAAAGTCGCAGTTCGCGATCGCGCGAACTGGTCGCCTCGCGACCTGGTCGCGAGGGCGACCAGACCCCCTTCCATTCTTTTGCTTCTAACTTTTCCGTCCATCCTCCGATTGACACGATTTTTGAAGCGTTAGATTTCTAAGACATTCCTCTACGTCTCCACAAAAATATGTAGGTTTTGATATTAATTTGAAAAAGATGGATTGAATCAAATTGAGTTGGATATTTTTCTGAACATGCTTCAGTATTTTAGTGATATCTCGATCTATGGAGCTCCAACTGGGTTGATTCTTGTTGCAAAACCAAGTAGAGAAATGGGGCTACAAGTTATTTGAAGGATTCGAATTTCAATTCAGTCACTAAGACTTTCAATTTCTGGATTGAATTTGGGTTTAGTGTCTAGTCTTGGATTGGTAAGAGCTTAAAGTGTTTTGGCCATAACTTTTGCTCTAGTCATCCAAATGAGATGATTCTTGATTTGAAGTACAATAGAGATATAGGGCTACAAATGTTCTGATGAAATTGAGTTTAATTCAGTCTCTAAGAGTATTAATTTTCGAATGGAAGTCAAGCGCAGGATAATGTTTTAGTATAAGAACAGTCCGAAAATGTTTAGGGTATAACTTTTGGACTATTGAATCAAATTGAATGATTTTGATGTATTTGGAAAATTGAGACAATGAGGAACATTTCTCTAGAAGGAAATGTTAGCAGATTCCTTAAATTTTATGATTACAAAAATGTCTTAAGTTAAGCATGACTTATTGAATTTTGAGGCTTTGTTATATTATATGATTTTTTGGAATTAATTAGCATGTTAATTTGAGTAAGATCATATGGCATAGGTTGATTGAATTATTATATCAAAGTGGTAAGAATGCATGAGGGGCAAAAGTGGAAGGTCACTTAAGCCATTTAAGTTACAAGGCTTATATGAAAGGG
>JAOSBK010000002.1:38669757-38683178 GCA_027568895.1 Erythroxylum shatona
AAAAATAATTTATTAGTAATAAAAATAAAAATAATTTATTTTTAAGTTTTATTTAATTTACAATTATTATTAGTAATCAAATATTTATTATTATTTTAAAAACTTTGAAAAAAAGGGAGGAAGGAGAGGTAGGAGGGAGGGAGGGAAATTTTAAAATTTTTTGAAAATTTTGCAAAAAAATCCCCCAATTTTTTAAAATTTTCGGTACCGGCTAGTATTTGACCGGTATTTTGAATATCAGCCAGTACCGATCTGTATTTTTCACCGGTACCACCTACACCAGTACTGGTACTGGTTTCCGGCCGGTACGGTCCGAAATTCTAAACTCTAATTCTAGCTGTAATTAATTTAACCAAACATCAATGCCTGCGATATGAGATTTAATTAATGCAATTTGAGATTTAATGAATGTAAGCTGAGATTTAATGAATGAAATTTGAGATAGATTTAGTTTCATTAAATGAAGTCTGATAGTAGTTGAGATAAAGATGGATTTGTTGTAGTCTTTATTGTGTCAACAGAAGTATATTGTAGGTGTTTACAGAAAGTTGCATTAATTTCATGGAGGCTATAGCTACTTTTTGTATTTATTGCATTTAACTTTATTTATAACTCCAGTGATTACTCACAACTGCCCCACTGTCTCTTTTCACTTTTAAAATGGAAAAGCTCAACACAATCTTACATTACAACATACATATACGCAAAACTCTTCTATATTTCATTGATACCTATAATAAAGAATGTTACAACAGTTCGTCTATTGGATTTCGACCAGTGAAGTTTTCTTAGTAAGTTGATTCTCTCTCTTCTTCCTTGGACACTTGTTAGTTACCATTGTTAGTTGTTCTCCTTCATCATCGTTAGTTGCTCTCTGCCAACAATTTTCATTAAGTTATGTGGCTTATGCTATTTGGTATGGTGTAGAAATAGAATGAATAAAGATTAACAGATTGAGCTGGAGAATTGTGA
This sequence comes from Erythroxylum shatona, assembly GCA_027568895.1. Classification (NCBI taxonomy): domain Eukaryota; kingdom Viridiplantae; phylum Streptophyta; class Magnoliopsida; order Malpighiales; family Erythroxylaceae; genus Erythroxylum; species Erythroxylum shatona. Next base: position 38,670,730 of record JAOSBK010000002.1, read on the forward strand.
TTCTGGTAGTGGCTACAAGAGATTGAAAGAAGAAATAAAAAGCAAAGAAGAAAATATGCTTATGTGTTATTTTAATAGTTTTATAATGTCTGTAATCATAACCATTGTCTTTTAACAGTTTTGATATTCCTATTCATATAGAGATTAGTCTTCCAAATATTGATACTCTAAACAAAACACATAAATATTTTATTTTATTTGACAAACACTCATGTTTATGAAATGTTGTATAAAACTTCTCTAAAAGTTTCTTATTCACAGTAAATATGCAATCCTAAAAGGTGTTATTGTTTTATTCTTCGAATCTTGTTAAGCTAGTGTGGTAATCATGCATTAAAACTTGATTGTTTAATATTTACAATTTTATATTTGTCTTTTTCTAATATTATTGAATAGTTCTTTTGTTACCAAAATGAAATAGTATTTTCTTAAATTATTATATACAAACAAACAGTAATTTAATAGAAAATATTTAATAAATTTCTTATTCACAGTAAATATGCAATCCTAAAAGGAAACATGTGCACAAATATTTTTTTATCTGATGCAAACTTATGTTTTTAAAATACCGTATCAAACTTGTCAAATTTAGTGAACAGAAAAATATTATTATTTTTTATAATGACTTTGTTAATTTAGAACTCTCTCTTATCATTCCACCGAAGCTTAATTTGCAACCTTTTTGTTTTATCCCTAGCTCTCTTTTTCTCTGTTTTTCATGTTTAAGATGATTTTCTCTAGATTTTTTATTATTCTCAAAATCTTGTTAAGATAGTTTCGTAATCATGCAATAAAAATTAATTATTTAATATTTACAATTTTATATTTATCTATTTCTAATATTATTTAATTATTTAATAGTCCTTTGGTTACCAAAAGAAGTAGTATTTTCTTAAATTATTATATATAAACAAATAGTAATATAATAGAAAAATATTTTTATAATATAATTTTTTAATAAAAATATATTACAATAAAATTTTAGATAATTTTTTAATAATATTCACAAGTTAATTATATTAGTCATTTTAAATTAAGAGATCAAATAATTTTAAATTAAGTAATTAATAAACAGATATCGATGATAAAAAGTATCTATATATTTATTTTGTTCAAATAGTCTAATTGTAACCAATTAAAGCAACTCACTAGTGAACCAATTGCAAATTGATTAACTAGTATGTAATCTTCTCTCATCTTGTATGATTAGATAGTATCATCCTAAAAAAGAAACAAAGGAGAAAGTCAAGGGAGGGGAATGATATAGATAGGGTTTGTTGTACAAAAGAAATACTTCTTATCTTTTGTGACATTTGTAACCAATATATTCAAAGGAGTAAGGGAAAACATGGTAGAGTTATTTGTCAGAGAATACCATGGAAGAAGGTATAAGAAGCGTTTCACAAAGCGACTAACTTACAATGGGATAAAACTAAACTTAAAAATAAGTTTGATTGGATAAGAACTAGATAGAGTTTTTGGAAATAGTTGACAGGAAAAGAAATGGGATTAGGATAGGACTATAACAAAGGAATGATTGCAGCTAATGAGGAGTGGTGGACATTGAAGATTAAGGTTAGCCCATTTTAAGTTATTTTCCTTTACTTTAATGCTAAATAGTTGGTTAAATATAGGTTAATTATTTTTTTGTAGGAGAACAACAATTTTAAAACATTTAAAGAGGAAGGGTTTGAACCTGAGCTTAAATGTAAGTTGGATTAACTTTTTGGATGCTTGGCTCATAGAGAGATTACATTATCTCTTGTTGCTGGTCCTCCATAAGAACAACGAGAAGTTGAGGGAGTATATGTTCCTTCTCCACCTGATAGTCATAATGCTCATCATTAATTGTCAGGCTATCATGATCATGTGAATACAGACGAGATTAGCGATCTAAACAATTATCATGTGACTAGTGATTAGGAAGAGGTATGGAGAGAAACCACCCCGACTCCTGCATCTACTCTTGTTGCTACCCCTCAAGCTTCACATGATGAAGGGAGTGAGAGAAGAAGATGCAAAAGGGTTTTGGAGAATGTTAGTTCACAAAGCAATAAAAGCGCAAGAATTGATTTCACTAAAAGGGTGGGAAGATCTGCAATAATGTATAAGAGGCTTAATGACATGATGCAATTGATTCAAAAGAGATAAAATGCAACAATGGAGATGAATACTACTATTACGAAAATTTTGAACTTGATGAATATTGGTGCATCATAAAGTAATGATGCAGGTGCGTCAAATCATGATGTTACTAATACTTTGAAAAAACTATGTACTTTACCTAGTTTAGAGACTGATACTTTTGGATTTTACTTTACTTGCATGTTGATTGAAGATCCACAAAGAAGGGTCATTTTTTTGGATTTACCAGATGATACAAAGAGAGTTAAATACATAAAGTTTATGTATGAGTATGACAAACATAAAAAAACATTAAACATATTTTCTATCTATGCATTATTATATTTAGTTTATTGTTTTTATTATTTTTACACTTATGTTGACATGGAATGTTTTAAGACATTTTGAACTTGGTTAGCTTATTTTATTATATCATGTTGGTAATCTATAATTTTATTATGTGTTATATTATTTATTTCTTTATTTTAGACATATAAGTGTTATGTTTATTTAGATTATAATTTTACTTGTTGATTTGTAGGTATGGAAGATAATATTATGCAAATTATGCAACTTTTAGAAATTAAACAATTTTTGGACAATGAGATTGAGTTTTAGGATTCGGTGGCTTATGTAGCGAGTTACATAGGTGTGTATTTTTTTAACCATATATAAAAGAAACCATGCATGACTTCCTATCCAACAAGAGAATTATAGATGAATGAATTATTGAATTGTTATGATAAACTGTGTTTTGATACATTTAGGATGAATCAAAATACATTTCATTAATTATGTATTGTTTCGGAAAACAATTATGGTTTGAGACCTTCGAATAGGATGTCTATTTTGGAGAAAGTCAGTTTATTTATGTATATCCTAAGTAAAGGTTCCCCTAATAGAGGTACCCAAGAGCGCTTTCAACATTCAAGTGAAACTCTAAATAGAGTTTTTAAAGAAGTTTTGAATGTCATAGATGGATTTTCAAAGGATATACTCCTACCAAAAGATTCCGAATTCAAGGAGATTCTGCAACAAATTGCCAATGATGCTAGATATACGTCACATTTGAAGGTAATTGAATATGTTCTTACTCCCCCTTCATTATATTTTTCATTGAAAAATGTTGTTTTATCACCTTATGATCATTGTTTTATATTAGGATTGCATTAGAGCTGTTGATGGTACACATATAGTAGTAGTTATTACGGAAGAGGATCAAATGAGATATAGAAGATGGAAAAGAATAACGACTACAAATATATTGGCAGCATATGACTTTAACTTACTATTTACGTAAGTTTTAGCAGGTTGGGAAGGATCAGCACATGATTCTCGTATTTTTCTTGATACAATTGGTAATCTGAGACTTAAATTTCCAAAACACTGATAGGTAATTTTAAGATTTATAGGATTTGATATTTATGATTTAAACTTTTTATGATATCATCTATACTAATGATATTTCCTTTATGGACACTCAAGTAAATATTACTTGGTTGATAAAGGCTATCCAAAAAGAGAAAAATATTTGGCATCTTACCTAAAAACAAGGTATCATCAATCAAAGTTTCCTGGTGTAAATCCAAGAGGATCTTGAGAAGTTTTTAATCGAGCTCATTCAGAATTGAGAAGTTATATGGAGAGACTTTCAATGTTCTTAAAGTTCGATGGAAGATATTGGAGAAAATATCTAAGTATTCATTGATGGACTAAAATATACTAATTTGTGCAGCTTTTGCGTTGCATAACTATATTAGAAGAAGTGAAATTGACGACCCAACTTTTAACATCATCGATCAAGATCCTGAATTTATACCTCCGGATGTATTTCAAGATGTTGAAGTTAACTCTACTTAAGAAGGAGTTAAAGAACAGAGAACTCGGGAGATGACAACTATTCGTGATAATATTGCTTCTAGTTTAATATCAATTAGATGTCGTTCTCATATTGTTATAAACCTTTTCTTTAAATGACGATGTTCATTTCTTTTGTTCTATTTGAATTATGTTGTTAAACTTCATTTAGATTTCTTATATTTTATGTTTAACTGTATCATGATCATGATCACCACCACCACCACCACCACCATCATCATCATCATCATCATTATTGTTACTATCATCATCATCATCATCATCATCATTATTGTTGTTGTTGTTGTTGTTGTTGTTGTTGTTGTTATTATTATTATTATTATTATTATTATTATTATTATTATTATTATTATTATTATTATTAAAGTTATAAACTTAATTTTTGTAAAATTAAATATCTAAATTCTAAATTCTTATAAGAATAATCAACAAAATACTAAAAATATAATATTCATATATTTATAATTTTTTTAAATTATATCCTCATAAGTCATTTTACACGTCAATAGCTAACACTAAACAACTAATTTTGCTAAATATTTGTAATAAACTGCTGATGTTATCTGCTATGTTATCTGCTGGCCAAATCAGCTGATATAATCAGCTATTAGCTAACTGTTGATAGAATCAACTAATAGTTAATGCAATCCGTTGTTTGCTAAACAAAGTCAAAGCTAGTATAAGGATATATCTTAATAGGTTAGATGATATTAGGTGCTGAAAGTGGACCTTGCTATTTCAGAAAGAAAAAAAGGAAGAAGAATAAATACTTCAACAATAGAAGATTACTTGCAAATTAATTAAATTTAAGAGCTATGAATAGATGCCATTGTCATCTGGCAGCTGAAAAATTTTGAAACCCTGGTCGACCACTTTACCTCCAAATCCAATTTTCAGTGGCATTGCCTCCAAATCCAACGCATCATAGCCCACATTTTCAACAGCTCATAAAAATTAGAACTCCCATTTTTCCCACTCCCTCCATGACAGCAAGCATGACCAAAACCAAAACATAACTCCTCCTTCAAGACAGCATTTTGAAAAAGGGGTCTTTCCTTGTCTCCCTCCAAAACCAAAACTCCACCTTTTTAATGCCCACCTCTTCCCCCTCTAATCCACCCTATCTTTCTCTCTGTTCTTGTGGCAATGGCTATTCTGTGTCTTGGTGAAACTAAGAACAAAGAAAACGTGCCTCCTTTCTGCTCTTTCAATCACACAACATTGTTTCCAATATCTCCAGTCTCCACTACCCTTAAAAGAAGAGTCAGAAAGCCTCTGGAGGATATAACCAACCAATCTGTTTTAGCACGAAATAACAGGGTTCATGTCATTATCTCGCCTTCCAAATGCGGGAAGAGGAGAGGAGAAGACGTTCGAGGTTCAGCCTGCAAGAAGATCCATGTTGTCCTTTTAAGCAAAAACTTTAGGTAGTTTCTGGAATTCCAGGATTAGATGTATAAATCCGATTCCCTTCTTCAATGTAAATCAGTTACATAATTACTTATTTGCAATGAAGTTCTCAATTTTAGCTCCGATGGCTTCTCTCAAGTTCTCCTCTCTTCAGGCCTTGCACTTCTTTACCCCAATTGCTCATAACTGTTCAAGTTCTGGTGCTTGGAAAGTCAAAAGGCTAATACAGAAAATGCACAAGTTTTCACTTTTCAGTTAATTTTCTCTTTTTATCACACAAGATGAAGTAATTTGATCGACATCAATGTAAAATCCATCTGCCAAATGATAATTATGCTTTCGAATTGCTTGCTATGAATTATCTATAAATTAAACAGCAAATTCAACAAATGCACTCCAAAGTAGTTGAAACTTCGCTAATATGTGCCAATTACTATCCTACAACATTTCTTATCTTTTCCTTTTTGCTGGGGTTTAAGACCGAAGGATTTGAAGACAGTGATAAAATACAGGGACTTTTGTCAGAAGGCATGCTGAATTTCCTCGGTGGAAAAAGATTCATGTGGGCATCGTTTATCTTAATTCTAGCAGGTCAGACTTTGTTGTCCTAAAAGGTGACCATTAGAGTGTTAAAGTATCTTATATCGACTAAACATGAAAATATTCAAGAGTTTAGTAAGAGTTAATTATTTAAATGATTAGTTTTAGTCATTTTGATAATGATTGATTAAAGTCCAATTTTTGTTAGTAAAATTTTATACTCTGCCCATATTAAAAATTTTAATATAGTATCATAGTAAGTTTGGTCTGAATTATTAATTTTCTGATTGTTTGTTTGGAAGTCTAGTCCTAACGGCTTAATCTGATTATCACTGTGTGTATTTCAAGTAACAACTAAATCCCTAGTTTCAGTTGCATTTGAATGGGAATATTAAAATATCTCATATTAACTAAACGTAAAAATATTAAAAAGTTTATAAGTGATAATATCAACTATCTAAATAACTAGTTTTAGTTATTTTAGTAGTGATTGACTCAAGCTCAATTCTTATTAATAACTTTACATTTTACCCATGTTAAAAAATATAATATAAATAAAACACGCTTACCGACCAATTGTGTGATCAAACAAATTAAACTTTAAAATCTACCAAGGTACTCCATCATTGCAAAAATACATGTTATGAACGTATTAGATTTAGTTTTAGTACAATACCATATCAATATCGATAAGTACTCCTACTAGATTTAGTTTTAATATCGATACTTACTCTAACTTTGTACTAATAACCAATGTTACAAATATTATACTAAATTTAGTATTGGATTTAGTTTTAGTACGAAATATTAGGTATCATTTTAGATATTTCTAAATTTTAGAAGTCTTTAAATTTTATAAAATTATAGAATAATTTCTCAATATATTATACTTTAATTTTATGTAAAAAATCATAATAATATAATTCTAGTCCAAGATATCAAAGGCTTTTCTCCCTTGATTCCTACCACAACTCATAATGACTGTACTACAATTATTCTACGCTTCTTGCTTACCTATATTAAAACTCGGTCTCATATTCAACACTGTTTAAGGGCAGAAGTAAAGAAGCAAAGCCTCTCAGCGACTGAAGCATCTTCCAGGCTCCTACCACCATTTTCCATCATTTTTGGGTTACACAAGAACCTATGCGAATATAATTATGTAATATTACGGTACCCTTGCATATTCTTAAACAGGACAATGTACCTCGTGTATGAAAATGCTGACATGACTTGCATTCAGCTAAGTGCATAAGTTGACCTTACTTGGAAAAGATTATTGCAGAAAACGCATTCTCCACAATGCTGAGAAAGTCTATAAAGAGCAGATAGAGCCAAAAGGACTCGTAACATAGTTGTGTAAATAAAAGATGTTCTCTTACAAGCCAAGATAGCTGACTCTGTTTGTGCTTGGTGGAAGAAAGAGAGCATTCCTACGATAGGTCTGCATTCTTCTACCTTCACTTTGTGTCTTTTCAGTTCACATAATACACAGGTTCGTAGTAGCTATAGGACAGATCAACACTAGTTGAAAGGAGTTGAAGGAGAACAGATTGGTATTTAGTACTTTTGTTTCAGATGAAAGGTACGAGGTTTCACCATTCAATTAAATTTTCTTCTTCATTTTTCCACTTAAAGAGATGGTTTTACCTTCCTTTTTTTGTGATTGGTAAAAGGTGGCCACTATAATCCCAATGCTTAATACAAAAATTCAAAGAAAACTTTAGGAATTAATTTGACTGTTTGTTCCACTTGCAATAATTTTAAGTAAAGAAAGACTGGTGAGCTTATAAATACCACCCCTGAATCGTGATTCTTGGAACAAGAAGTTGTATATTCTGAAAGCTTAAGAAGAAAATGGCGTGCTCGAGACTTTGTTTTTACCTAGTCTTGATATTGCTTTCGCTACCAGAGTTTGAGACTCGCCCTCTTGATTCATCCATTGTAAGGAGGAATCTCATTAGATCAATCCATGCCCTCGGAAAGGATATAGTTTACAATGTCAGCCTGGGAAATGAAAACACCGCCATAGGTGAGTACGAATCCAAGAGAGTAAGTCCTGGAGGCCCCGATCCACAACATCACTCTAAAAATCAATAGTGAGGTTGATACATCCTTGCATCTGAAATTCTGAATAATTCTAGCTCACACGAATGTAGCTGCAAGAGTGTTGGAGCACCGCGGTGTGGGAGTGCTTCAATTAGCTGTATTATAATTAAATGCTAGTGGTTTGCAAGGATAACTATGTACGATATGTTTGAGCCTTTATCTCTTTGTCCCATTAGAATTGGCGTAAACAGTTCAAGCGTGGGTTCACATTTCTCAAGAAAGAATTAAGACATGTAGTATTCCTACGATATTACAAAGAGAGCCAATATCTGGAAAAGGAGACATCGGCTCATTTTAAAGGATCATCACGTACAACCAAATGATAGGTCTTTTGGATGGAATAAGGATCTAATTATATTCACTCTTTATTAGTACTATGGAACTATACTCTTTCCCTTTGAATCAAATTGACTCTGTAGTAACTACATATTCCTTCATGCTAAATGGAAGAAGTTATTAACGGCGATGACATTTTAGTGTATCCTGCAATTTGTTATTCTGACAGAACCACATTTGCATACTTTGGCTGATTGAATTTTAAGACGCTGTAAGCAGTTACATTCCACTCCATAACATAGACTAGAACCTGTAGAATAAATGAAAATAACACACGCATAAAATGGGGTAAAGCCTTTCAGGATGTGGAATCCATGCCAGCAGAATATACAGGAGCGTTTTGATAGCATTATCTAACTAAATTTATACCTACATGGTGGTAATGAGTATAATAATGTGAAGAACGTACAACCTCCTCCAATAAAAGAAATCACTTGCTTTTCTTATATTTTTGTGCCTGAAGCACTTCCAAGTAGTCGAGCGGGCGATGAATATACAAGGTAGACTTTTTTCCAGAATGATTCGGGCAGAAAGGCAGACCGCTTTTTGCTATTTTCAAATCCTCCTTTTAACTTTTCAATAGCGAGAACACTAAAAAAAGATTTGAGCACTAATCAATTTGAGGAGAATTGTTTAGGTTGTCCATGTGTTTTTCTTTTCAATTATCTACTATGATAATATTGCATGGGATTTACAAATTGGCAGTTGTTACAAAGACTATGCAACAAACTCCAATTTTGCTCACAAAATGTGTCAAAGTCTACATACAGTAGTTGAATTCTTGCAATTCAACTCAACCTTTTCAAATTCCTAATGTTTAAGGTGCTTCCCACAAAGACAAAATAAACTCACGAAATTCGCTAAGTCAATACTACCAATCTTTATATTACTCACAATTGATATAAAAGATACGAAGCTCCAACTCTTTTTCTAATGAATGAAACCTTGCCCAAATGAGCTATTTATAGGCTTTAGGAAACTTGTTGGGCAAAAATATAAGAAAATGGTCTTAAGATCACTAAGTCACTAACTTAGTTGGTGGTTGACATCCCCAATCACTTTAGGCACTACTTTAATGGGTGATTTATATAACTTACCACTATCCCACTATTAAGTTAAAGCAACATGTGTAAAATGCCTACAAGACACCTTATTCATGTTCTTTGCCATGTCATCTCATTTTCTTGATGATTCATCCCACTAACTTTGTCACATCACCCATGATCTTGTCCAAAGGTGAAGGTTAACCAAGTTCTAAGCCAATTCACGCGTGGTCCGACCAATGCGTACCCATAATTTAGTCTGTTCATCCATGGTCCATCATTTGAGCATTATTTTGTCCTTGGTCCCACCAAAGATATCGTAGTCAAGCCCTACTCACCCTAGTCACCATGCCAATTAACACCCCACGGTCATCGTAACTCAAACCATGCTTGATCTTTACTTGGTTAGGTTACCTTGGTTCCTTTGACATGCCTTTCTCATGCCTAATCCATGTTAGATGTTGGCCAAGGCTCAGCAATGCTAGTGAAAAGGGTCCTGTAATGTTAAGGGGCTAATAAACCATCCCACTAGATGAACCCGATTCCTTTGTTGGAACAATTTGATGGTAGTCGTTTACCTGGTCTTCAAATTGCCACAAGTTTGTGTCTTTCTCCCAAATATCTTCTAAGGCTGGTTTATTCTTCCATTAAATCAGGAACACCATCCTCTGATTCTTCTTGTGTTGCCCCAATATTCGATGATCCAAAATCTTCTCAATTTGCTCATCGAATTGTTTCCATACCACTAGTAGAGCCCTTTTTACTTGACTCCTTTTAGGATATATTGAATCCTCATGGTATGGTTTAAGGAAACTCACATGAAAAGTAGGATGTATCTTTAAACACTCAGGTAACTTGAAGCAATAAGCTACCTTTCCCACCTTTCCAAGAATCTCGAATGACCCATCATACTTTGGAACCAACCCTCGATGCACCTGCTTGCTACTAATCTTCTTCCAAATTTGGAGAGTAAGTTTGAGAAGTACCTTATCCCTGATGTCAAAATCAAGCAATCTTCTCCTTTGGTCCACGTATTTCTTCATTCATTTAGAAGCTTTGTGAAGACTATCTCTTGCTTTATCCAACAATTCTTGCTTTTCCTTCAGAACACGATAAGCAATTGACATTTTCCTCCCAACATCTGTTGAGCTATCTTGAGAGGAGTGAGTCGTTGTTGTCCTAGAACAAATTCAAAAGGATTTTTTTCCATTGCCGAGGGTCTGTGCAAGTTATAACAAAACTGTACGATATCAAGCAAACTTAGCCAATTTCGTTGACTTGCACTTACATAATGCCACAAGTATTCCTCCAATAAGCCACTGATTCTTTCCATTTGGCAATCCATTTATGGGTGATTTGTAGTTAAGAACTTCAATTCACACTCCATCATGTTGAAAAGAGACGTCCAAAATCGACCAATAAATTGAGCGTCTTGGTCACTTACTATGTCCGACAAAACCCTAAAATGCTTCACCACATTTTTATAGAAAAGCTCCATAACAACATCCGAGGAACACAAAGTTGGAGTTGGCACAAAGATTACATACTTGGAGAACCTATCAACTACCACCATGATTGAAGCCATGCCGTCCACTTTTGGGAACCCTCCAATGAAGTCCATCGAAACTAGCATCCATGGTTTTTCCATAATTAGCAAGGGCTGCAACAAACTAGCTTCCTTCTTCCTTTCAGGTTTATCCAATTGACAAACAAGATAAGTTTTGACATATACCTGAATGTCATTCTTTATCTTTGGCTAATAGTAAGATCGTGAAAAGAGCGTTAACATCCGTTCAACTCTAGGGTGACCAGCTTACTGTGAATCATACATCTCCTTCATTAATTGTTTCCACAAGGCACCAAAACTTGGAACCTACAATTGATTATTCTTTTTCATGAGCAACCCTTCATCATTAAGCCAAAATCATTGCATAACACCCTCCTTTACTTACTTCATAATTCTACCATAAGTTTTGTTTAGTGGAGCAGCTAGTTTAATTTGTCCAACAGATTCGATTCCACTTGAGTGATCACAAACAAACCCAAAAAGACTTCCTTCCTACTTAATGCATCTGCCACATTGTTATGTCTCCCCGGTTTATGCTCCCATACAAAGTCACATTCTACAAGAAACTCTTGTCATTGGGCTTACCTTGCAAATAACTTCTTTTAAGTCTTGAAAAAGGTATTAACAATGTTATCCGTACGAACCACAAACTTGATACCCAATAAGTAAACCCATCAAGCTTCAAGGAAATGTACTACTATTAGCATCTCCTTCTCGTGTGTCGAGTATTGTTGCTCAGCACCATTAAGCTTGTGACTTTCAAATGCCACCAGATGTCCATCTTGTGTCAAGACTCCGCCAATGACTTTGTCTGAAGCTTCCATGTGCACCTCGAAAGGGAGATCAAAGTTAGGTAACTTTAACATAGGTTTAGTTGAAATAATAGCCTTCAACTTTTCAAAGGCTTCTTGGCATGCTTCCGACCAACACCACTCTTATTTCTTCTTTAATAAGTCAGTCAAGGGTGATGCCTTCTTCAAGTACCCCACAATAAATATACGATAGTAGTTCGCCAAGCTAAGAAAGCTCCTAAATTCCTTCACCATCTTTGGAACCTGCCAATTAATAATAACTTGTACCTTTTTTTTCAGATCTATACTCACTTGTCCCTTGCTCACCAATTGTCCTAGAAATTTTATTTTCGGTTACACAAATTCTCACTTCTCCATCTTTACAAAAAGTTTATATTGTTGCAACCTTTCAAATACCCTCCTCAAGTGTTGTATATGAAGTGAATCACACTTTAATACGTAGCTACGATATATAAATGCACAAGAAGGGGGGTTGAATTGTGTATTCCCCTTTTTTGAGTTCTTTTGAAAAGGTTTTTTATCAAAACAGATTCTTTTCGTAGAGGCTTTTGTAAAACAAAGTTAATCAAATCGTTTGAAAACTTGTTTGAAATCTAAGTAAAACAAAACTTTCAACTTCGAGAGAGATAG
>JAOSBK010000002.1:38683278-38701297 GCA_027568895.1 Erythroxylum shatona
AACTTCGTCTACTTTTTCAACTTCGTCTACTTTTCAACTTCGTCTACTTTTCAACTTCGTCTACTTTTCAACTTCGTATACTTTTGAACTTCGTATACTTTTTCAATTCGTCTACTTTTCAACTTCGTCTACTTTTTCAACTTCGTCTACTTTTCAACTCCGTCTACTTTTCAACTCCGTCTATATTTTTTATTCTGTGACTGTTATCTACACTTCGTCTGTTATCCATCAAAATCATGTATGTAACGTCATTTTGACTTAACAGTATATGTTGTGCCATGTTAGTGTTATAAACCACAATATCGTCTGAATAAACCACCACAAAATGGTCCAAGAATTCATACAACACATCATTCATCAAATTGCAAAAAGTAGCAGGGGCATTAGTCAAGTGAAATGGCATAACTAACAATTCATACGAGCCATACCGAGTTATACAAGTCATCTCTTGCTCATCTCCTTTGGTAATCCGCACTTACCAATACCTACTCTGCAAGTCTAACTTCGTGAACACCGCTACCCATGATAATTTGTCCATAAAATCTTGAATTAAAGGAACAGGATATTTATTTTTAATAATTACCTTGTTTAAAGCTCGATAGTCTACATATATCCGTAGGGCTACATCTTGCTTCTTTTGGAACAAAATTGGATCTCCATAGGGGGCTTTTGATAGTTGGATGTATCCCATTTCCAACAATTCACCAGTTGCTTCTGTAGTTTCACTAACCCTAATGGTGACATTCGATAAGGAGCATGGGCAGCAGGTATTGCACCTGGCACTAGTTCAATCTTATAATCAATTTCACGACGAGGAAGGATAGTTTTCGGTAACTCCTTAAACATCACATTTTTGAATTCCCTCAATACTTTTTTTATTGCATCCGGGACTTCTACCATATGATCTTTCGTAATTTCCCACATGGCTGTAAGATAAGTCTCTATGCCTTTCTTAAGGCCTTTCTCGATACTCATGGCAGAAACAAAAGCTACAATTGTTATTTTGTCTGTAGTTCTTTTGCTAGACCTACAATAATTGATGTAACATGAATTTTGATCATTCATAAACATTATACTTCCAAGATGTGGATATAGCATCGCTTTTGCCATCTTAAGAAAGTCGATGTCGAAAATCAAATCGAAATCTTCGAGTACTCAAAGGAACATTGTATACAGCTCCTACCACTGCTTGTGCTTTCGTTGTGGGAGTTTTCATTTTTGTAGGGGTCTTACTGATCTTCAACCCCAACTTTCACACCAATCATTCCACAACAAAGGAATGAGTGGCTGATCGTGTAATACCTAAGGTGTCGATCCCTTGAGGAGGGATAATCTAGTCCTAAAGCTAAGCCCAACACAATTCATAGAAATTCAACAGATAGCAAAACTAACACAAGAATTTAATTCAATCACGCAATTCAATCAAATAATAAAATACAAAAATATTAACAAATTAGGTATTGCAACACACTCAAGAATTAACCTAAAGGAACTATCAATTAAGAGAAAGGGCAAATTTTCCTATCTTTAACACTAACCTAATCGATTATGATTTACCGAATTATTGGTTCTAGACGATCCTAGGGTTGATTACTCTCTCCAGTTATAACCATTAACTTTAAATTATGAACCCTAATCAGATTATAGAAAATTACATTTTCTCAATTAACAACCTATCTAAAACCTTAATTAGATCTGAAGTTTTCTAATAAATTGTCAAGGACTTATGCGAGATCTCTCTTTACACAATTATAGATTTAATTAATTCTCATTCTTATTAAATCACCTAACTCTTATTGGCCCAATTTAATTATTTTTCATTCGATTCACCCTTTCAGTTTATTATCAAATTATTCAATCATAGAAATTAATCACAATAAATCCAAAAAACATAAAAATAATCAGATTTTATTAAATTAAAGATAAAAACCTGAAGGCGAGTTTAGAACATCTCAACATTCACAAATCCTATAATTAAATTGTTATTCCTAATTGTATATAATAATAAAAATAGAAAATGACAGGAACTACAATTTTGAATGGAGACGGGAGGCAGCGACGTCGGGAAACTCCTAATCCAAGAAATACGTTGATGTTAGCTTCTTCTCCACTTCTCTCTTCCTTCTTCTTTTTTCTTAATCTCTCAACAATCCTCTCTAGGGTTTCTCTTACAAGTGGCTGATGTAAAAGCTCCTTCCTCTTCTTTGTCTTATTCTTTATATATCGTTCTGTGTTCTGAGTAACCCTCGGGTTTCTTTGGAGTCTGGAAGGTCCAAAAACTCCCTCGAAACTTGACATTTTTGAGTATCTACGCGTCTGCCCAATGCAGGCCATGATTGTGGGCCACATCCGAGCCTTCCATCACGATCGTGGCCAGTCCTGGGCTTCTATCACGATGGTGGCCTATTATTTCACAATCGTGGTCCGTTGTTTCGGCTCGAGTGTCTCTGAAACTTCTCCGTTCTTTGACGTTGACCTTGAAAAACTAACAAACACATTAAGATAACTTAAAAAACATAATAATTAAGCTTAAAGACTTGTACTTACCCATAAAAGCACTTAAACATAAATAATTAACAAACTAACACAATTCTAACCTAAACATGTACTAAACTATTGAATTAAAAATTAAATACATATCAAACTAAACCTTAAAACATGATGTAATTCACACTTATTAACATCCCTAAACTTAAATATTTGCTTGTCCTTAAGCAAACAAAACACATGCACATAAAATCACATAACACATAATGCAGTAATGAGACCATAGCTTCAACTTCATGAAATAAATTTAATTTAAAACACAATCATTCGAGTCATTTCAAATCATTAACAAATAAAATATGCTTCTTGGGGCTTTGAACTAAATATACATATTAATTTAGACTTAAGCGTTAAATTGTTTACCCTTTTCAATTGCACACACACATTAATAATTCTTTGGTCATTCAAATTCTGTAACTCCTAAGTACATTTTCATGAAAAGTCAAGCTATTACAAGTTTGGTAGGTTTTTATTCAAAAACACACATTTTTTATTTACTTTTTGTGAACATGGACTTAGTCTTTGTACACAAAGACAAACATTGGTAATGAATTTTGATCCAGTTACTCAACTACGTTATGTGTTTTTTTATTAAACTGCTTGGTTAGAATGTCATTGTAGCTCTTTTATGCGAAGACACACATTTGTGATGTGTGTCGATCTGGTGACTCAGCTATATCACATTCTCAACTGGCTACTAGCTCTATTCATAACCTGAACGCCAACGGAACAGTTATTTATTTAAAATTAAAAAACACAATTTTTTTATGTTGCCTACCTTATTGTTTTAACTACTCGTTTCCATGAAAAAAATACTAGTAAAGTTACTTAAGTCAAAAGGCCTCGAATTATAAATGAATGTGACAACTTAGAGGATGATAAACTAACACTAAATCCTAATTAAGTATCATATTTAGTCAAAGATCCCAATTCACTAATTTTGCAAGCTAGTAATTCTTCATAACATAATAGACTATGTTCAAAATTAAATCAATTTCAATTCATTTAATCCATTGACACATTCACACGATTCGCAAAAAGCAATCTAACAACTACCATAAAATATGCAAAACTCATATTCAAATCAAAACATATAACTCTCCTTACACTTGAACAACACATTGTCCTCACTGTGAGAAGAGGAAAAACAAAAACATATGGAAAGAAGAGACATAAAATTAAAGTAAAACAAAAGGTAAGTAAAGACTAAAAATAAAAAGAAAAGAGTTAGAATAAAGCCTCAGATGGAGGTAGGGATGGTGTTGGGTGTGGCAATTGAACGCCCTAAGCCTCGAAATAATGATAGATACGAGGTATGTCTCGGCTCTAACGTTGTTGAGTTTGGGCCATCTCCTTTATCCTTCTAGAGTTCTTCATAAGTGTATCTATAATTACCTTGGTGTTTACCGAGATTATATCTAGTACTTTCTTCCAGCTTAGTTCTTCTGTTTCTTCTTCCTCAGATTTCTCCCTGGTCGAATCCTCTTCTTGTTGTTGCTGAGGACTTGAACTCGCTTCACTAGTCCTGCCCTTGACGTGTCTCTTGGCATTAATATCCCGAAGTTCCATATTATGGAATTTTAGGAATTTAGCTTGCCATAGATGATGATGGTTCATGAATTTAGGACGATAGACTGTGAATTTGATGCACTCAACTCTATAGTAATTAGCTACAACTAAAACCAGGTAACCCATTCCTAAGTTATTGCTTCTCTTCTTTCGAGCAGTAATAATTATGTTGAAGATATGGGTGGTTATGCAAACTTGAATGCTATGATCCATGCACCACAACCTGAAATGTTCTTTTATCGAACACTTATTGGTTTCTGTTTTGTCAAAAATAGTTTGACATATGAATTTGTGCATCAGCAAGTGTTCATGGCTCTTGATGATGTTGTTGTGTGCATTCTTAGCGTCGAAATGCTCTAACCCAGTTAGTTCAATCCATTAGGGGTTAACATGGAAATCATCATGCTGATTCACTACGGATGACTTAGAGAAACCATAAATTTCATGCAAAGTCTCATAATCAAGCCCATAAGGTTGTCCCTATAACCTAAACCACAATTCACTAGGTTTGTTGGATTCGAATTAAAGGGATGTAAATAATTCTAAGGTAAGTTCTTCGCAAACTGGGAATTGAAATTCCCATTTAATTCTCTCTGTTAAACTTTCGACCTTGTCTCACAATCATAATCTATCTAAAGTTTCAAAATGAAAATACTTTGGAACCATAATTTGCTCATTACAAAGAGAATGAAAGCAGGTACCTTCTTTATTTGAGAAGATTAGGAAAGGCATGTCGTAATCAGCTACCTTGTTCCTTTTCCCTTGACTTGGTTTGGGTAGAGACAAGTGAGAGTGTTTGGAGGTTTAAAGCTTAGAGAGATAAAGTAAAAATAAAAGTGAGTGAAAAGGTGAAGATAGAAATGAATATATTGGTGACTGAAAGGTAAAATGGTAAAAATTGAAAATGACATTCGCCTGTCCCTATTTTTAACTTGTCGTAGGCCACGATCGTGGCCTGCAAAATTTCCACCAAATTTTTAATTTTTCTTCTTTTGTCCTTATTTACTTTCCAAAGTTACTTCTTAACTCTTTATGCCCTTTGACCTTTCTTTGCTTACTTCATTGATCATCAAATTTATGTCAAAGTTCTATGCCTTTATGATTTTATTTGGAAATAAAATAACCTAACTATAGAATTCAAACTTTCTAAAAACAATCAAAGGAAATAACATTCACAGTGCTTCTTTTAACGTCAGTAGCTCGACACTCTTCTTTTGCTCATAGTGGTTCAAATGAATGGTACAATGGTAATGTAGTCATTGATCTTACAATTTGTATATGAGCTACCACGCTCTGGATTCCACTTTCCTTGTGATTCTCCTTCCTTTACCTTCTTCGTCACGATCGCTTCTTTTTGAATGCATTCCCAAGATCCTCAATATCTTCTCATTGTCCTTGAGGATCAGTTTCCTTGATATTAGTTGGAGATAAGGGAGAATCGTGTCTTTCTTTGATACTTTGAAGGTTATTTGATGCTTGCCGACCCTTAGAGTTAGTTTACTCTCAATTATGGAGTGAGCAGTGGCTAAGAATGGTCATCTAGGGACCATAGGGGTTTCCACATCTTCTCCAATATCCAATATATAAAAGTCTGTAGGGAAGGTAAATTTATCAATTTGTACTTGCACATCCTTAATAATCCCCTTTGGTTGATGACTTGTTTTGTCAATCATCTTTACTAGCATCTTTGTGGGTTCTAACTCTCCTAACCCCAACTTTTGACTAAAGGTATAGGGCATCATATTGATACTCACTCCCAAATCTGCGAATGCCCTGTCTATGTTTAATCCATTAATACTGCAAAGAATGTAAAAATCCCCTAGGTCCTCTTTCTTCTGTGTTATGTTAGGGTTTTCTTCTGCTATGCACTCGTTAACCGTCTTTTTAACTGATTCCTTTAGTGTGAGCCTCGTTTGTAGATGTTCTATTATGTTATTGATCTTGTTTGATTCAATCTCCTTAGAATTCCTACCTCTTTTGTAGATGTTCTATTATGTTATTGATCTTGTTTAATTCAATCTCCTTATAATTCCTCGTTTCCCTACGTGAAATTGAATTACACTGAGTTAAAATAGGGTATAGAAATTCAGGTCGAGGTTCTTGATTGGCTCAATTTTGAGCTCACTTGGAAGGAATTCAATACTTACTTGTCCTTCTCCCTCGTCTCCATCTTCCTTCGCATATTCAAGTTTCGTTTCCTAGGTTTGAGTAATGGCCATGATTCTTTCCTTTGGGTTAGACTTGGTATTGCTTGGAAGGGTTTTTGCATTATGACTAGAAATTTCCTCTGCTAGTCGATTTACTTAGACCTCTAGATTATGCATTGAAGAGGTATAGTTTTTAATGACTTGCTCAAATTTGATTTCAATCCTCCTATATGCATCCTCTATGCCTCCAATGTTATCTAAAATCTTATCCAACTTGGATTTCGTTGAGCTTGGTTTATCTTGTTGGAAGCTTGATTGTCCTTGAGGTCTGAACTATCCTCCAACATTTTTTGTCTAAGAGAAGTTTGGGTGATTCTTCCACCCAAGGTTAAAAGTGTTTGAGTAGGGATTGTTTCCCTTTCCTCGTCCAGATTGAGCTCCCATATAATTCACTTGCTTTGGATTGCCTTCCTTCATCAAGAAATAGTCCACCATATCATAGTTCAGTTGTCCACATAGTTCATACTTAAGTTGTATGACTTTCACCGGAACTAAGGACGAAGCCTTCATGTTGTTGAGCTATCGAGTCAAGTTATCAATCTTTGCTTGCATTTTCATCATTTGAACAACATCTATAATTCCTTTTTGTTCTCAAAAGGTAGTGGTTTGTCTACTCCGCGCGTTCGTCCACAGATAGCTATTACTTGCCATCTCCTCTATAAGATTTTTTGCTTCATCAACAGTCTTTCTGATCAATGATCCTCCTAAAGCTGCGTCGATTGTGGCTCCCGTATGTGGGATTACTCTATTATAGAATGTTTGCAACAATAATTCCTTGGGTAAGTTATGGTATGGGCATTCCCATTGCAAATCCTTGTATCATTCTCACGCTTTATATATCATTTCCCCATCACTTTGCTGGAAGTTGGTAATTTCCTTGATGATCTTAGTAGTCTTAGTCAGGGGGAAATACTTGTCTAAAAGGGCATGAACTAGTTGATCCCACGTTGTGACCTTGACTGGATTAAGGGAATGTTACCAAACCTTTGCTCTATCTCTAAGGAAAAAGGAAAAAGCCTAATTCTGATTGCATCTTCCGACATCTGATGGTACCAAAAGGTACCACAGATTTCAAAGAAGATTACTATATATGCGTTAGGATCCTCATTTGTTAGTCCATAAAACTACACATTCTGTTGAAGCATGTTTAGGAGGGCTGGTTTGATTTCAAATGATGTCACTTGTACGGGTGGCCTAGCTACTTCTTAGTTAGCTGCATTGAACCCTGGTCTCATGAATTCCATAAGGGTCCGTTATTGACGTCCTTGGTTTGCTCTGTGGTCCAAATCTTGCTGAAATTTCTCAGCCATTATTACTTTCGTGATTTCTTCTTCTTCTTCACGCCGAGCTTTCCTAACAAATTGTTCTAGTAGAGTGAGGTCTAAATCTACAGTTTCAACTGCACAACTCAAACTTCTTGTGACACTTGTGTTCATGCAAAAACACGATTTCATAAATGGAAAGAAAGAATGAAGAACAAAGAAAATGAAAAACTAACTAAATGTCTTAAAATATATAAATGGCCTCCACGATAATGGCGTCAAAAACTTGATCGTAGTTTTCCGATGTGTGTAAGCTTTAATGATTAACCTCGATAATCCGCAAGCGCACAGGTCGTTCTTATAGTACCCAAGGTGTTGATCCCACGAGGAGGGATAATCTTGTCCTAAAGCTACGACCAACACAATTTGCAAAAATTCAACGGATAGTAAAACTAAAACAAGAATTTAATTCAATCATGCAATTCAATCCAAGAAACAATTACGAAAATATTAACAAATTAGCTATTGCAAGACACTCAAGAATTAACCTAAAGGAACTATCAATTAAGAGAAAGGAGAATTTGACCTATCTTTAACGCTAACCTGATCAATTATGATTTACCGGATTATTGGTTCTAGACGATTCTAGGGTTGATTACTCTCTTTCGAGTTATAACCATTAACCCTAAATTATGAACCCTAATCAGATTATGTAAAATTGTAATTTCTCGATTAACAACCTATCTAAAATCCTAATTAGATTTGAAGCTATCTAATAAACTATCGGGGACTTATGTGAGATCTCTCTTCATATAATTACCGATTTGATTAATTTCTCATTCTTATTAAATCACCTAACTCTTATTAGCACAATTTAATTATTTTTCATTCGATTCACCCTTTTAGTTTATTACTAAATTATGCAATCACAGAAATTAATCACAATAAATCCAATAAACATAAAACAATAAGATTTTATTAAATCAAATATAAAAACCCAAAGGTAAGTTTAGAACATCTCAACATTCATAAATCTTATCATCAAACTGTTATTCCCAATTCTATACAACAATACAAATGGAAAATAATCAGAAATACGATCTTAAATAGAGACGGGAGGCAGCGACATTGGGAAACTCCTGATTCGAGAAGTACGTTGGTGTTAGCTTCTTCTCCTCTTCTCTTTCTCAATCTCTCAAGAATCCTCTCTAAGGTTTCACTCAAAAGTGGCTGATGTAAAAAATCCTTCCTCTTCTTTATCTTATTCTTTATATACCTTTTTGTGTTTTGGGTAGCCCTAAAGTTTTTACAGGGACTGAAAGGTCCAAAAACTCCCTTGAAACTTGACGTTTTTTAGTATTTGTGCGTCTGTTAAATGCAGGCAACGATTGTGGGCTACATATGAGCCTTCCGTCATGATCGTGGCAGCCTTGTCTTTGGCTTCTGTCACAATCGTGCCCTATTGTGCCACAATTGTAGGCCAATGTGTTGGACACTATTTTTGAAACCTAATTCTTGCTCTGATACTACAATATGTTAGACCTCGTTTCCAGAGCCCAACAACCGGAGTCATAAACCTTGAGTTGATAACGCTGTAGGGTTATTCCAAAGAACCCTCTTTGGCCGTCATCTCACAAGGGTGGTGTGCCCAAACTAGTCAATCACCAAAAATCATAATTGAATTCTTCAAAACAATTGTAGCTCCACATTTCTAGTTTAATTTGAAGCAAGAACTATCTCAATTGGAACTCTATAGAAGGAGTTATGCTTAAAAAGCCAAAGTATGTTCATACCTCAGTCATGGTCTCCCAACTGACCCCTCACTTTCTCTCAATAAAAATTTCTCAAATCAACCCCAAAAGATCATACTTTTTATGAGAGGTAGATACATGTGTTAGGAAGCTATTGCTTCAAGAATCACTTCATTCGGAGGTCGGAAGATGAAGTTATGACCAAAAGAATCCAACATATTTATGTCCTTAATCATTTTGTACCTATCTTGGAGAAAATGCCATAAATTTTTCTACATATGTCGGATTAATTTCTTTCTTAGACTATTTGAAAGAAGACTTCTAGATCTACAACTTTCATGAAGACCACAAAGTGAGATTTTTCCATTTAAGGGGTCAAAAATTGCAATTTACTGAAGCTATTTCGTGAATGTCCGTTTAACGGACATCCATGTCCGTTTAACAAACATTATCGGGGTTGGAAGCCATTTTTGGCCGAGAAGGTCCATTTAACAGACATCCATGTCCGTTAAATGGACATTGGTGAGGCTAGGGGTCATTTGACCTAAGAAGGTCTGTTAAACTGACCTAAAGTCCTTCTAACGGACATGGGGGTTTCCCAAATCCCTCCAAAGCCCCTCCAATGCTTCCTACATCCATTCTAACATCAAATTCACTCATAATCTTCCCAATTTCACTTTATCTAATGCAATAACCCTCCTAAATCATTCAATTTCCAATTTGAGTGCATCAAACTCCCAAAATTCAACTCAAATGACTCATCACAAACACTAACTCTTATCATTCATCATAGTTGTCATGTTCATACTTCCTATGCATCATCATCTATTATAATGCTCATATCTCTTAACTCCCATACCCAAAATTTACATACTTTATAGCGTTAGAAAGTTCGAAGGATCATCTACAACTTTTCTGAATACAACTTGGTCAAAATCCTCATAGATTAATACAGAATTTCTCCTGAAGTTAGAACAAACATTTTACCCTCATGAAAAACTTGAAATTTATCCCCAACTTAATAGGCATTCCAATTGAGAAACCCATAAGACTCATATTCATAAAATTGATCCTAGAATCCTTAAACCCATACATTTCTTAAGCTATATAAACTAAAACCCTTTTAAAAATTCAAAGATTAAAATCCAACTTACCTTGAATCTTCACCAAATGAAGAGTTTCTAGATCAAAAGAAGGCTTTAATCTTCCTCTTTTATTTTCTCTTCTTGAGCAACTTCAAAATCACTCTTCAAGATCAAGAAAAATCAAAACCTACCATGGCTTTCTTTCTTTTTCTCTTCATCTCTGCCAAACTCTCTCCTTCTTCTATCTTCCCTTTGTTTCTTCTCTCCCATTTTCGTTCTTGCTTCTTCCTTAAAAGCAAGCCCACACTTTATATTACAATTTTGCCATTAATGAGTGCACAAAGACCCTTCTACCCTTCCTTATATGCCTTGTAACTTAAATGCTTAAGTGACTTGCCAATTTCAATCTTACCACCTTAATTCATTCATTCAATTAACCCATGTCATAAAACCTTACTCACATTAACATGCTAATTAACTCCATAAAAATACTATATTAAGACCTCAAAATTCATTTAAGTCATTGCCTAACTTCTTCCAAAAATCAAGACCTTCTCTTATTAGGTAATTGAGGGAATTTGATAACACTTCCTTCTAGAAAAATGTTCCTCATTGTCTCAATTTTCTAATGACATCAAAATCATGAATTTGGTTCCATAATCTAAAAGTTATATCCCAAACATTTTCCGAGCTATTCTTATGCTGAAACAATATTCTATACTCACATTCCATCCAAAAATTGACTTTCTTAAAAACTAAATTAAAACTCAATTTCATCACATAATTTGTAGCTCTATGCCTCTAGTTTACTTCAAATTAAAAATCATCTCATTCGGATAACTAGAGAAAAAGTTTTGGCTAAAACACCAAAACATATTCAGTGATTATGTTTCAAACTACATTTTCCAGCTCATGACTTCCAACATTTCGCATACAATTTTTCTAACTTCCAAGAAACGTTTGGTGTCCAATACAATGTATCGGCCCGAGCGTCTCCGAAACTTCTCCTTTTTTGATGTTGACCCTAAAACACTAACAAATACATCAAGGTACCTAAAAAACATAATAATTAAGCTCAAAGACTTGTACTAACCCATAAAAACACTTAAAACACAAATAATTAACAAACTAAAAAAATTATAACCTAAACATGTACTAAACGATTGAATAACAATTAAATACATATCAAACTAAACCCTAAAACATGATGCAATTCACACTTATCAGTGGCACCTGTGTCCACCATAACAATGACTTCCTTTCCGTTGACTTGTATCTTATTATACATAAGACGCTCAAATGGACTTTCCTTCGTACTGACCCATTGAGTAAGCAGATAGAATTTAGCTCAGCTTCCGAGTGATTGCTTTCACCATTCGCATTCGCTATTAAATCATTCAACTTCTCCTTTCTTGAGCAGTCATGGGTATAATGAGGGCCACTGCATAAGAAACAATCATGATTCTTCTTAAAGACTTCTCACCTTATTTAAATGGCCTATTTTGTTTGGACTTCCCTTTGTGATCATTCTCCTTTTTATCACCTTAGTCTTTCTTCTCCTTTTCTTTGATTTTTGAGAAGAGGAAGAGGCCTTGGTTTCTTTTTGCACCCTGAAATCTACCAAAGAATCTATAGTCGCAATTGTGCCCATAACATCCTTGACATTTTGCCTTCACAACTCCATTTGTGCCCAAGGTTGTAATCCTGACATAAAGTTGAAGAGCTTGTCCTCATCTATCATATTCTTAATATCAAGTGTTAAGGAACTAAATTTCTTAACATAATCTCTTACCGAACTATCATGCTTCAACCGTTTCAAGGAGTCCTTTGCAAGCCAAGCAGTAATGTTTGGAAGGAATTGATTCTTCAGCTCCTTTTTCATCCTCCCCCATGTATCAACAAAAGGACGACCAACACTAATTTCAGTAGAGGTTCAAGTTCTCCCCCATAATTTTGCATCTCCATTAAGATACATTACTAAAATGTTGACCTTTTTTGCATCCGACATCTTAGCAGCTATAAAATACTACTTTATATCCCACAAGAAGTTCTCAAGTTCCTTAGCATTCTGAATGCTCTCGAAAACCTTTGGCTCACGCACCTTTGGCGTGGTGCTTTCAACATGTCTCGCATCTATAGCTGCAATGACATGTCTAAGGATAATTATCTCGAAATTAGCATCCTCTCATGCTTTAAACAACTAAGCCACTTGATCTTGCAATGCTTGGATTTACCCTTCCAAGGCTTCAAAACGTGATGCATAAGATGGGACTTCTTTTCACCCATAGGTAAAGGACCGATGAGCGCTTCCACCCTCATGACACGCTTCATAAGATTGTTACCACCCGCCATTGAATCACAAACACGACTCTGATACTAATTGTTACAAAGACTATGCAACAAACTCCAAGTTCGCTCACAAAATGCGCCAAAGTTTAAGTATGGTAGTTGAACTCCCTCAATTCAATTCAACCTTCCCAAATCCCTCGTGTTTAAGGTATTTCTCATAAAGGCAAAGTAAGCCCACAAAATTCACTAAGCCAACACAATAGAATGGATAGCAATAAGAAGAGAAAGATGCACATAGCCTTACAGCAAAATTGCTAACCTTTATATTACTCGCAATTGATACAAAGGATACAAAGCTCCAACTCTTTCTCTAATGAATGAAGCCTTGCAAAAATGAGCTATTTATAGGCTTTAGGAAACTTGTTGGGCAAGAATATAAGAAAGTGGTCTTAAGACCACTAAGCCATTAACTTAGTTGGTGGTTGACATCCCTAACCACTTTAGGCACTACTTTAGTGAGTGATTTACATAACTTACCACTATCCCACTATTAAGTCAAAGCAACATGTGTAAAATGTTTACAAGACACCTCATCCATGTTCTTTACCAATTCTTGATGATTCATCCTACTAACTCTACCACATCACCTATGATCTTATTTAAAGGTGAAGATTAGCTAAGTTCCAAGCTAATTCCCGCGTGATCCGACCAATGTGTATCTATGGTTTAGTATGTTTATCCATGGTCCATCATTTGAGCATTATTTCATCCTTAGTCTTATCAAAGATATCTTAGGCAAGTCCAACTCGCTCCGATCACCAAGCCAATCAACACCTCATGGTCATTGTAATTCAAACTATGCTTAATTTTTACTTGGTTAAGTTATCTTGGCTCCTTTAATGTATCTTTTTCGTGCCTAAGCTATGTTAGACATTGGCCAAGGATAACTAATGCTAGCAAAAAGGCCTAAGGGGCTAACAGCAATACTGTTGCATATTATGATTCTATCAGGTAAGTACACAATGCCGACTCATCGTCTCTCCGGAGGTATATACAATCAAACAAATAATTTTTAGTTCCATTATATTGGAAGTTTTGTGATCTGACTTAAAACGGTGCAAAAGCTTCTATTGGTCAATGACGCTCTTATCTACACGTCGGCATCACGGATGAGAACGAAGTTTCATTCTTCGTTAAACATTATCCCTCGTTTCCAAAAATCCTTGACCAATCCTTTGGCGACAGCTCCAGTTCTTAGCGGCTATTACCTGCTCAGTGCTGTAGAATAAAAGCAAATGCGGACTTCTTATGGCCACAAGCAGACAAGCATCCACCAAGGGTCACATCAATCATCTTAAATGTATTAAATGTCAAATCAGAACCTTTTATAGTTGTTTTGTTCCTATGGTGTCACTTTCAGGAAACAGATAATGATACTCGGTGCGCACGTAAGAAGTGCTTCTCTTCACATCGTAAAATGTGCATAAACAAACTATGTCACATATTAAGCTAAATCCATCTGCTGAGTTGTTCTTTCTCACAAGTTGAAGCAATTACATCAAAAGAGGATTTGTATTCCTTTCATGCCCATGTTTCCTAATGTTCTATTATGTGCATTTGGCTCCTATGATCTGATTTATCAAATCATCAATTAGTTTTCTTATTGTTGGCATAACCTTCGATTTTCTTCAAATCAATTTAAAGCGATCAAATTGGACTGCTTAGAAATACTAAATCACCCAAAATTTATGTCTAGGAGCAATCATCAACAACAAGATTTACTTCTCAATTGAAATGAAGAAAGACGACCAATTATGGACCAATAATAGAACTAATAGTATTCAAATACAACTCTAAAGCTTGCTTTCAATAGGAGACTAAAACAGCAAAGATGGAAAGAAGATTTGCAAGGCTAATTGTTAATAAGATACATTAGTCTAGTGGACACCATGTAGGCTTATACTTCATCATAAAAAGGCGGTTTTTTTTCTTATTTGTTTATCATAGCACTAAAAGAACTGATAAAGCAAAGTTGTCATAGCCACACATTACATGATTACAACAATAAAAGCATCAATACTGATCGTTTTCTTATGGTTTTACTTCTATCTATAACGCAATCCATTTAGCAACGGATAAAACTACGTACTTCATACTGGATCAGCAGTTTTTCCATATGCAGAACATGATAGCTTAATCATCTCCCAAATCATTTTATCACGTCACTGTTGTTACCTTGTGACATTCCACCAAAAAAGAAGTTGATGATGGATGATGTTTCTGTGGCTTAAAATTACGAGAATTTAGAAGTACCTTGTGGAACATGCCTTTTGATAAATGCTTTGACCAAAATTTATATTTATCGACTGTATACGGTTTCTATCGTGGAAAGTTACTGGAGCCGATGGCAGCTTTTGACCTATGCAGGCCTGCTGGAACTATACTCTAATTCAATCTCCAAACAAAATAAACATGTTAAACTTCAATGAACCTTCAATGTGGAGGTAGGCCCATGATACTCTGATATGTACCGCTCTGATACTTGTAGAAGTTATCATACTGGAGCTCCCCACCTATGGTACCATTATTTATTGACTTGCTTAAAGCATTAACAGCTACCCCGACCGATTTTAGTGCAAGGATTGAATCTTCACTGAAGTCTTATTTTAATTAAGAAAGTCAGGCAATCTTATAATAACACTGAGCTTAAAAGGGCAGTAGCTGGTTTTCCTGTAACCCACCAAGTCTGATCAGTGGAAGGTTGCTGCAAAAGGACAAACTACCTACTTGACATGAAACCTGCTTATTGCCATAGGTTGTGGTCCAAGAATTGAATGTCGAGAGTGTCAAGGTTTAAAATACACGGAGGTCGGCATAACTAGTTGAGAAAGAGCCCATGGCAATTCCATTAATTAAGGGATTCCTTAATTATGCACCCATTTCGTATAGTTTAATCTTGTAGTGGAGAGGGAATCTATCTATTAGTTATAATCTCTTGATCCTAAATTTTGAGAATTTCTTTATATGTTGGATTAGTTGGTGTGATGTTTTTATTGCTAAGAAGTTTAATGATGTTTAAGGTTATTTCATCAATTCGACCAATCTAAATAGAAAAAAAGATTCAATTTTTGTACCAATAGTTTGTTGAAATACTGAATTATAATCTGGTCTATTAGTGCTAGGAATTTGAAAACATTATATAACAACATTGGGCAGTAGGAAACACTCAAGCTCGGTTAATACAATGTTTGAACAATGCTTTTAAAAACTGAGTTGAATCAAAAAAGGTTCCAATCAGTATTTTGACGATAATAAAATATAATAATTATTAATGAGTTTATTATTTTGATGAAAAGCAATATATAAAGTCAAACTTAAAAAGATAGTTTATGAAGTTGAGAAAGATAAGTTGAAGTTTATTACTATCAAAATAAAGTTCAAACCAAGAATAAAAGAAGATCAAAGCTTATTAATGTCATTCTTTAGTTTGTAATGTTAACTACAATATCACTTTGTTAATTTGATACTCTGAAAGGCTCACTATGCATAAATATCTCATCAAGTGTTTACATTCATCAAGAGACATTGAAGTTTTTTTTTCTATTTAATAGAAAAATCTCATGCTCTTTCGAATACCTTTAGAAATATTTTGGGAAGTATTTAAATCATAATTGGATTAAAACAAATTAGTTTTGAGCATTTGAAGTTGTTAAAATCATATTTTTGGGGTGATTGTTTGACCAATATAGGTTACAATTGTTAAATTTGATGTACTATAATTTTGTTGTAATTTTGGATTAACTAGTGCACTATAAATAGTCATTGTAATGATTAGTTCTTAGTTCCAAAAACTAGGAACTAAAGGTCGGGACTGCTTGACTCGTGGCCCGATTGGCTAAAGGTGTGTCGGCTTGGGCCTATCCAATTTAAATTTTCTAAAACAAAATTTAAAAAATGACATCACTTTGTTTTTTCTCTCTCGATTGGGCTAAGATTGAGTCAAGAAATTTGGCCTATTGACTTCAGGTTGGGCTAGATCAGGCTAGATTGCCATGCCTAGTCGTCATCATCATTGAACTAAGAGAGATAAAGCATTAGTAAACCACCTTTCTTTGATGCTAATGACTATTGTTATTGAAAAACTAGGACAAGATTTTTCCCAATGGCCGAAAGCATAGGCTTATAAGAAATAGTTTCAAATGGTTTATTTATTCCTAGGAAAATTTTAGACAATAAAAAGGTACTCAAATTAAAGAAAAAAATAGGAATCTCATAATAAGAATTCGGTTCCTTAAATAGTAAGGCCATACACATCCTTTTTTGTGCATTAAGAAGAAATGAATTTAATAGGGTGTCTATGTATGAAATGGCTTATGAAATTTGGTATACTTTCAAGGTTACACATAAATAACCAATCAAGTAAATGATAGCAAAGTTAGAATACTAACATATCAACATGAATTGATTTAAATGAAGCAAGATCAAATTATATATAGCATGTATAGTAGATTTGTTGATATTATTCATGCTCTCAAAGGTCTTAGAAAGACCAATACGAATATTGAAATGATAAGAAAGTTACTTAGGCTAATTCTGCATGTGGGAAGCTAAAGTGATGTTTATATAAAAAGACAAGGATCTAATAGCACTACCATTGGAGGTGTTTACTAGATCTCTCCTCACATATAAAATAAGGATCTAAGAGACACAAGAAGAAATGAAGCTTCCAAAGGAATAGAATTTAGCATTCAAAGCATCAAAGGAATGATTAAACAAAGAGGTAAACACATCAACTAATGTAAGAAATAAAGAAGGCAATGGTTTAATCACTAAAAAATTCATGAAGTTCTTTAAGAAGAAATTCTCTTTAAAAAGGACTTCATTGAAGGTAAAAGTGATTTAAAATATAAATCCTCTAACATTATTTGCTTTGAATGTAGAAAACCTGACCATATAAAGTCATAATGTCCTCTATTTAAAGATAATGAGAAGTATGAGGAAAACTATACGAAGGAGAAGAAGCACAAGAAGAAAGAACTTAAATTATCAACTTGGGATGGCACAAGTGAATTCAAAAGCAAGCATTCAGAAGAAGAGATAACTTGTATATTTCACTCATTGAAGAATCTCTGATCATTCTGGTGTGAATCCATCTTCCTGCACTATCGGTTCATTATTTCTCTAAAGGCCCACTTTGTAACATCCCACCCCCTACTGGAAGGGTAAAATAGAAAATTTGGCATAGGATGGGATTGGTAGGGATTAATTGGTGCTGTTCATGCATAATAGGCTTGATACACAGTTTCAAC
>JAOSBK010000002.1:38761316-38775355 GCA_027568895.1 Erythroxylum shatona
ACGTGAAAAACTCTTAAATTAGGATAAAAACTACGGGCAAGAAAAATAAATTTTACTATGACATTTAGGAGTACAACTTCTCTCAATTTTACAATGAAAAACACTAAATCTCTCACCAAATAAGAAAAACACTCTTTAAACTTTTGTGAGGATTTAATAGAATAAGAAATTTCTGGGATATTAGAAAACTGATATGGGAAAGCCTATTTATAAGCCTCCCACCAGTTGGGGGACAAACTGTCCACAATTGGCCTCCTTTTTCTTTCTTCCTACTATTCCTGACTTTGTGCAGTCGGCTGCTTTCTTTATTAACTTTGGTGTAGTCGACAGTAACAATCTCCCACCGAATATTTGATTGAGAGTCAATAAGATCTTCACACTATTCTTTCTACCTTGCCGCTACATGTTGCTTACGTTTCTATCAGGTCACACAAGGATTAACACTACATAAACTCGTCATCATTGATTGCTTTTGTCATAAAATCTACTAGGTTATTCGTTGTACGAATTTTTTTGCATGTCCAACGTTCCTTCTTCCACTTTCTTACGAACAAAGCGATATTAAACTCGAATGTGTTTTGTCTTTGAATAAAATGCTAGATTTTTTGCAAGATGCAAAGCACTTTGAATATCACACAACAAAATAATGTTTTCTTGTTTGCATTCAAGTTCTTCCAACATCAACTTCAACCACACTATTTCTTTACTAGCTTGTGTAGCTGCTACATATTCTACTTTTTTGTTGACGTTTCCACAACTGACTACAGTTTTGAAACCCAACTCACAGCTCCTCTAGCTACTGTAAAAACATATCCTGTAGTAGATTTATTTTTATCTAGATTACCTACATAATCAACATCAACATATCCTTTGACAGCTAAATTTGATACTCCATAACATAATGCAACATCTGAGGTTCCCTTGATATATCTGAAAAATCTCTTAACAGTATTCTAATGCTCCCGACCAGGATTTGCCATGTATCGACTAACTATTCCCACTGCATGTGCAATGTCTGGTCTTGTACAAATCATAACGAACACTAAACTTTCCACTACTGATGCATACAGTACTCGAGACATCTTCATCCTCTCTTCTTCATTACTAGGACTCATACTTGAGACTTACTTGAAATTAATAGGAAGAGGGGTATAAATTGACTTAAAATCTTGCATGTTGAGTCGCCGCAAGATCTTCTTCAAATAATTCTTATAAAAAAGAAAAATCTTCCTATTATTTTTGTCTCGGTGAATTTGCATCCCTAGAATCTTGTTTGTTGGTCCCGAGTCCTTCATTTCAAATTCCTTAGCCAACTATGCCTTCAATTCCTTGATACGATCATTGTTGGAGCATGCTACCAACATGTCGTCTACATACAACAGCAAGACTATAAAATCATCTTTCTCAAACCTCTTAAAATATGAACAAGGGTTTGTATTCAGTCTGTTATATCCAAGGCTCATCATGAAAGAATGAAATCTCTTATACCAATACCTCGGTGCCTGCTTTAAATCATACAGAAATTTGTTCAACCTGCAAACTAAGTTCTCGTTTCCTTTTTCTTCAAAACCTTCTGGCTAGAGCATACAAATTTGTTCTTCAAGATTTCCACGAAGAAATGTAGTTTTTACATCTAACTGCTCAAGATGTAAGTCAAATGTAGTACACATCACTAGGACTACTTAAAATGTAGTGAGTCAAACCACAGTAAAAAATATTTCATTGAAGTCAATTCCTTCCTTCTGAGCATATCATTTTACTACCAATCTAGCACGATATCGCTTTACTTGATCGTCACCACTCCATTTGATTTTGTAAACCCATTTATTGCCAATAAGCTTTCTTTCTTGTGGAAGTGATACCAACTCCCATGTCTTATTCTTATGCAGAGCTTCAATTTCTTCCTGCATTGCTGCCATCCACTGAGATGTATCTGAACTATTTATTGCTTCTTAAAGAATTGATGGCTCTCTATCCTCAGTTAAAAGACAGTATGCAATATTGTTCTCCATAATATAATCTGAGTGCCAACTCGTTGCTCTTCTTATGCAAGTTGATCTTCGAGTATCTGAAACATTAGATTCGACTGGTTCTTACTCCTTGTGCTCTATTGCAGCTTCAGAAGAATCATTTTGATCAAATTCCCTTTCCACTTGTACTGTTGTAGTCTCTGAATTATCTTTTGAAGTGCTAACATCTTCTGTTTACTCTTGATCATTATCTTCCAAGAAAATAACATCTCTGTTGATAACAATCTTGTGAGCAGTAGGATTCTACAGATGATACCCCTTTACTCCTTCAGCAAATCCTAAGAAAATACATCTTCTAAATTTTAGATCTAACTTCGTAATTTTTTGGGCATTAAACATCACATAGGCAGGACTTTTAAATATATGGAGGTTAGAATAATCCACTAGTTTACCAGTCTACATCTCCATTGGCATCTTCAATTCAATTGCAGTTGATGGAACTCGATTCACCATATAACAAGCGGTATTGACTGCTTCCGCCTAAAATTTCTTATCTAAGCGTGCAGTTCTCAACGGTTGATGACTTCTTGCTTGCAGAATTCATCAAATTATTTACCATTATATTCACCTCCATTATTTGAGTGCAAACACTTGATCCTCTTATCAAATTCGAGTTCCAACCATGCTTTGTAAATTTTGAAAATTGGAAATACATCTACCTTTCTCTTGATAGGAAACACCCAATATCTCCTTGAATAATCATCAATGAATAATACAAAGAAATTTGGTCCTCTTAGAGACGTAACTGGTGCTTATCATACATCAAAGTGAATCAATTTTAGAATTTCTTTGCTTCTGAACTTTGATCCGTTAAACTTCAATTGATGCTGCTTACTTACAATGCAATGCTCACAGAAGGATAGTGATACCTTTGTGAGACTTGGAAGTAGATTCTTCTCTGCAAGCATCTTCATTCCTTGTTCTGACATATGTCCAAGCTTTTTATTCCATGCCACTGCAGATTTTTCATCTAGACTAGTCACCGCAATAAATGTCTCTCCTTCTTACAAAGTTACTCCCTTCAACATATATATCTTTGCAACAATCTTCTCTGTTTTGATAAATAGCAGCGCTCCTTTAATAACTTAATTGATTTTGTTTTGAATCTCAAATCTAAAACCGCATTCAGTTGTCCTACAGACAACAAATTCTTTTTGAAGCCCTCCATATGTCGCACTTTTTCAATAGTTTGAGTTTTCCCATCATACATCTTTAACTTGATGGTGCCAATACTAGCGATCTTTAGAGCTTGATTATTATAGTTTTACACAAATCTCCCAGAGAAATATTCATACTGATGGAACCATTTTCTTCGAGAGGTCGTATGAAAAGTAGCTGCTGAATCGAGAAACCATATATCAACAAATCTTCTCTTTCCTTTAATAGTCATTGCCGCTTCACTGACCATGGCACCTCCATCATCTGAAATATTTTCCGTATTTATTGAGGAATAGAATCTTTCTTATTCAACTGCCAACAATCCTTCTTTAGGTGCCCTTTCTTGCCACAATTGTAGTATTTAAAATTCCTCTTATTCCTGGATTTTGATTTACCATGATTATGACTCCCACTTAAGCCATGTTCCATTGATCTTCCTCTCGTCACGGATAAGACCTCTGCTTGTTGCGAATTTGCCAACTTGTTTTTTTTTTTTTTTTGCTGACTCTCTTCTTCCAGAATAGCAGCTACAATATTGTCGAAGATTAGAGTGTCTGTATTGTTTGTTAAATTAATGACGAGTTGATCATATGAATCTGGTAAACTTTGAAGTAAAAGTTTCGCATGTTCACTTATCTCTATTATGTGCCCCAATGATGTAAGTTAGGAAAATATAGTATTTAAAGTATTTAATTGCTTCATCACCGAAGTGGAATTGACCATGCGTAGAGTGTATAGTTTCCTCTTTAGAAAAATTTTGTTGTGGAGTGACTTAACCTTGTATAATTTTGTGAGAAGATCCCAAATCTCTTTTGTCATCTTCTTCTCCTCTATGCTTGACGACACCCCATCTGTTAGTGTCAGATGAAGATTTGCAATAGCATTCTCATCCATCTCGTTCCACTTATTATCATTTGTGAATTTTGTCAGCCTTTCGCTGATGGCTACTAAATAGTTATCTTTTCTCAAGATAGCATTCATCTTCAACTTTCACAATGAGAAGTTACTCCCATTAAACTTTCCAATTCAAATTTTGTTACTATTGCTTTTATCACGAACGAAATTTAGCTCCTACTATTTCACGTGAGTAGTACCCGTATGTATGAATAGTTTCATATATGTGAATAGTATCGTATGGGTATTTATATATAGTACCATACACATGAATGGTACTGTATACTTGAATTATAGTAACTGCACAATTTAATGAAAAATAAATGCATGAATAGTTGTCACCTTTTGTGGTTACTATTTACCAATTTTCACTGTGCTCACATGAACTTCGAATGGATTATGTCAAAAAATTCGTCGTAATTTTCTCACCTCGCTCTGATACCCCTTGTTCTAAAAATCAACTGAATTAGAGCAAGTTCGCAAGAAAGTAAGACTGAAGGAATAGTAATAAACAGATAGATTTTATATAGAAAACTCCTAAATTAGGGTAAAAACCATGGGAAAGAAAAAGAAATTTTACTATAAAATTTAGAAGTACAACCTCTCTCTATTTTATAAAGAGAAACACTAATCTCTCAATAAATAGGAAAAAACACTCTTTAAACTTTTATGGGGATTTAATCGAAGAAGAGATTTTAGAGATGCTAGAAAACTAATATGGGAAGGCCTATTTATAGGCCTCCCATACGTGTACACCCAGCTATGGACAGACTGTCCACTGTCCACAACTGGCTTCCTTTTTATTGCTTCCTACTATTCCTTACTTTATGTAGTCGACTGCCTCCTTTCTTGACTTTGGTATAGTCAGCAGCAACAATAAGTCCACACATTCAACTAAATAATAAATGATCACAACATCAACAAATAACATCTTGCAAATGTCAGCAGCAATAAAATCACTAAAAATAGTAACAGTAGCAGTAATCGAATAATAATATCATATTGCAAAATATTAACAAAATTGCACTAATAAGCACACAGAAGATCATATGATTTATAAAAAATAATTTCTCTATACATTTCTAGTTGCAAAATCATTAATAATAGTATCAAGATCAATATTGTCCAACATATCCTTTTTGATATATAAAATAGTTAAGTCATTCAACATTTCTTGTGACCCTGATAACCTTAAGTAGATTTTCAATAATTTTAACTTTGAAAAACTTCTCTCCACTAATGCTATAATCATAAGTATGGTCAATAGAATTTGATAAGCGATTGAAACATTTGGATAACAATCTACACCTTTAACAAATTCAAAAGTTTCTATTGATGGCATTAACGCATTTGACAAAGTCATTTGCAATACTTTTAATTCAAATAAAAGATAATTTAAATCCACATCTTGACACATTATTATCATGAGAAAAATATTTGGACAGGAAGTGGTCCTTTAATCTCTAATAGCATGGCTATTTCCCTATTACACTGCATCCCCAAGGATGCCAAGCTCCAGACTATCATCTCTAATGGTGGGTGGGCACTATCGTTGGATGAGCAAACCAGACTAAACATCCCTCCTCTCAGTCTTGGCACAAGGGATGCATACCTTTGGAGGGGTCTCCCAATTTCTCATATTACCCCTAAGACAGTTAGGAAATTTCGGGCAAGACCAGAAAATAGGGTTGACTGAGACATTCTGGTTTGGAATACAGCACTCAGACCTAATGTGAATTTTCTGCTCTGGTTGGCAATGAGAAATAGGCTGAGCACGATGGATAAACTCAATTTTCTGACCTCTCCTAAGCAATGTGATTTCTGTCACACAGAGGAAGAAAGCAGAGACCACCTCTTCTTTGAGTGTGGCTTCTCCAGAACCCTCTGGTTCACCATATCTACCCTCAGTGCCCCAGACCTTCATGTCTGGCGACTCCTAGACATTATGCAAGAGATTCCTAAACTGACTCTGCCGAAACAGGATAAGGACATAGTTCTTCTTTCGATGGCTACATGTGTCTAAACCATCTGGAATGAAAGAAATAACAGAAGATTTATGAATCGGACAACTACACTGAACTCCCTCATAGAGATCACCACTACAAATATTAGAGAGCAACTGATTGTCAATCAACTACATCTCCATTGTAGTGGAAGAATGGCCTACATTTGGAGACTCTAAGAAGGTCACAGCATTCCCACGCACAAGCTATGCAGAAACTAGTATTCCTCCTCAGATCTATAGCATTTGCTTTCTCCCCTCTCAGGGGAGATCATACACGGAAACCTACCCAACTTACCCAATGGATCGGTTCAGCTCATCTTCGTCTCCCCCATGAACTATGCTAGTCGACGCCTGTTGCTTAGAAACTCCGACCACCCCTTACGGCAAGGACCTGCCAGCTCGCGTTGCATCGCTTTGGGTCCTGCCACATGGAGGGGGAACTATGATTTACTTCTCCACGCTACAATCAATCGGTGTAATATCTGCCTACCTGGAAATCATTCTCTTCGAGCAGCTCTTCCATAGCTATCATCCCTGTGTCTGCTAAAAAGATGCCGAATTAGGGCATTTCTGTTGGAGTCGTGCGAAAGGTGGAGTTGCGCTTTACCCTAGTAATTGAAGATACCCTCAACGACGTAGATTGGGGTCGTTTTCTTTTGTCTTGACTTTCACTTGTATTGCCCAAACGACGTTGCTTTATTTGCTGGTCTCCTTGTCTTTTAAGTCATGCTCTGATGCTGACTTATAGCCCAACTCTTCAATGTTTCCTTACATTCTTTATCAATGATTTTTTTTAATTTCTCAAAAAAAAATTGTAAAATTAATGCAATATTTTCTTAATTCATTATCATCTAACAACTTCACTTCTTTGAATCAAATAAGAATCCAAAAATATTTTAAAATGTGGTTAATTATTCTAATCTATTCTTCAATGAAGCAATTGACATATCTACAACAACTGGAAAGTAATCATCTACTGATTATATTTCTCCATCATGATCATTTTCATCAAAATGTCTTCTTCTAATAATACAACATCTAGTTGGAAATGCATTTAAGTCTTTTCAATGAATCAAATATGGGGTACAATTAAGAATAATAATAAAAAAGTATTTTTCCTTTTAGATGATCCTTATGATAGAACTTCTAACACTATGGACCAAAAGAGAAATCAACTCATATTGAATTTTTTGACCAAGATAATGATGATGAATTTCATGAATTTGAATGCATCTAACATGATCTTACATTATCACATCAAACTCAGCAATAACCTCAATGAATCTAACGAAATTACCATTACTATCTTGGTAAAGTTTCTTATTGGATCCTCGAAAGACCAAATTATATTTAGCAAGATATTTTACAACAGAAACTATTCTTATCAAAACTTGTGTCCAATGTTTTCTCTCCTTTACAATTTTTTGTTGCAAATCTTTATCAATTATTTGATTTTTGCTTAATCTTACTCTTAATTCATTCAAGGTTCTTATGGTAGTCATATGCTCAACACTATTCTCATATTCTTTGAGTCTCTTACTAAGATGCTTCTGTTCTCTAAATCTATCATTTACTAATGCACTTTGTTTACTATTAAATTTGAACAACTTATAACAAAAACAATATAATATGTCTATATATTTAAATTAAACCAATCATTTGCTATCTCTAATCTCTCCATTAATCAATTTTCTAGAACATAAGAATATGAAAAATGCCGAGAGATATTGTCTAAAGGTATTTTCTAGAATATCTATTTTCAAAAGGAGAATTGATATATGTGGAGAAGTTATAATAATCTTATCATAAATACATATTTTAAAATAGATATGATAAGTCCGAATATAGTTGAATTAAGTATATCTATTGTAAAAAAGAGAATTTATTCTTCAAACAATAATAAAATTTTCAATGTAACTATATTATAATAAATTAAATATAAAATTAATTGAGTAAATAATTTATTTTATATTTTATATTTTATTAATAGTGTTTTCTTATATTTTATTAAAATTAATATTTTAAAAATACTATAATATAATATAATCTAAATCTAAATTAATTGCAACCATTATTTTTGTTGCCGTCAAAGTTATCTCACCCATCAAATATGGATTCATGAAAAAATAAAACAAATTTTAGTGAATTGATTATTAAGCATTATTGCATTTTTCACATTATTTTTTTTAGAAAAGATGAATTAAATTAAATCATAAAAGGCATAACAGAAGTACAAGTACAAAACAACTTGCAAAATACAAGGGTAAAGTAACCGACAGCCAGTAGAGAGGATTACAACCCATTGTACTAGGTAGAAGGAGTTTTACACATTCCAATTGGCTAATGTGATATATGATAAAATTAGCATTCATAAGCATATCTTGAAATTTATGCTTATGAATGATAATGTGATATATGATAAACTGCATAAGTTGGCTGTAGAATTGTTAATTGGAAATTAAAGGCACTTTTCCTGAAAATGTGATTGTCTATCTCATAAGTTGGAATTATAATGGTTGACCTTAGGTTGAAGTTACATTTATAATCCTTGTTTATAGTTATATGAATATTATTTATTTGTTGATATTTTCATTAGAAGTGTTTAACAATAAAATATTTTACCTTCTCTATAATAACATTATAAATAAGTTAAAATCTCATATTAGTTAAGAAAACAAAGAAATTCTAGAATGTAACAATTTTCAAGGACATATATTTTCTTTTGCATGAAATATAATTATAGTCTTATATAATATTTTGTTTGGGAGTTTCTTTCCAATGCCTGGTCTTTGGCATTACAGTGTTCTCTATAAATGACAAACCAAGGCCATAATAGCATTACAATGTTCTCTCTAAATGACAAACAAAGATATTTATCCCCAGTAGGCATGGACGTTATAATTAAAAAGCCTTATATAGATAAAGCAGTGGAACTAATCAAACTTGACCGATTCTGGATTAATTTGCCACACTGCAACAGCTTCGTGGTGTGGTAGTTGGCCAACCACCTACATATTAACCTGATTAGTAATGGTGATGTGATTTTATTCAACTTGCTGAGGATGCGTATCTATACAACAAAGTCAAGTTTAACAAGCACGCTTGAAAATAACCTATGTAATATATATTACTCCGGACACCAATTGAAGAAAAGCTAAAAAGATAGTTGAGCTATGTAATTTGGGTCCCAGACCTTAAGTCTGTCATTTATCAGACTGCTTTGTTCTCTCTGTTATATGGAACGTTCTTTAGACAACATATGCCCAATTAATGTCTTTGCTGAGCTAAGAGTAGTACAAATAATATGAATAACAAATCAGCAATGGACTTAGTCTACGTTGGGATATTTAATATTCATCCATGTTAAAAGTGGGAGAATCAATGTGCTTTTCTTTACCCGATAGGGTACGAGTATTAAATTAATAACGTTGCAAACAAGGAATTGGTTCAATTTCTACGCTGGGATGATCACCATGTGCAATTATCAGGACTTGTTCAAGGTGATTTCGACTGTTTCAAAAGAAATTGTTTTCTTCTTTTTCGCATTGATAACGTAAAATTGTCAACTTAGAGATGAGGACAATTCACTCATTTATTAAGCTGGTCTTTGACACAATCACAATACTCAAAATTGTATTAGAAAATATAGTATAATCAATATTTCACAGGACCATATATATATGTTTACCTTGCTATTTTTACAATGTATAACGCCATATTTCAATACGTGATTTCTCAATTCCTTTACTGTATTATATCCATTTCCATGACATTACAGTCTATCAAGAATAACGTACGCACGACGTCGTGCAGATCGACTGTTGAAATTTTAACAATTCTATCTTAAATTTAACATTGCTATATTTAGCTAGCTGTGCCTCCATCGGCACTTGTAATTAGACTTTTTGTACATATATTTCTTTTCTATATAATTCTTCTTATTTACAATAAAAAAAAATTAACATTGCTACTACTACTATCCCAACTATTCCAGGCTCTTACATTAAATAATTGAGGATGCATTGACGGGAACTGGGTACTCACCGGTCACTACTCGCCCATCATATCTGGGTTAAAAGGACAATTGGATTGATCAAGAATGTCACTTAGTTCTCATTATTTTCTTTAGCTTATGACAAAACCACTTCGACAAAGAGAGTCTGTTTTTAACCTTTTTCAACTTTATCTTCTATTACGAAACCCATCTGCTAAATCATCCTTTTTTTTGTTGGAAAAGGTCAAAACCTCAAATTTTAAAAAAATATTGAAAACAGAGCAGCTTATGCTACCTATGTTAACATTAAAAAATAAGTTCACCAACCTCTTTTAAAATTTTTCTACCATGACTCAAATGTTAACAGGCATTTACTAAATGCATTAAAAGTATACTAATTTAAGAATATACACCGAAAGTGGATGATTATTTGTGCATCTATTGAAAAGTATTAATCTACATACTTTTTTCAATAAAATTATAAATAGCATTCTTAATACCGGTACTTGTCATACATAACATAGTGAA
Organism: Erythroxylum shatona; assembly: GCA_027568895.1. Lineage (NCBI taxonomy): Eukaryota > Viridiplantae > Streptophyta > Magnoliopsida > Malpighiales > Erythroxylaceae > Erythroxylum > Erythroxylum shatona. Next base: position 38,771,926 of record JAOSBK010000002.1, read on the forward strand.
TGAAGTCCATCTTAAATTTATAGTTGGAACTCTTTGGAAATATTAGCATCTCTAATTTGATGAATACGGTATCTTTTTCTAATCGATGCCATAAAAATGTCATCAATTAATGTAGAGAGAACTTGGGTTTACGTTACAAGAAATGTCTGAAAATCCGGAGAAGAATATGACCATCAATTTCGATGCAAAAAACACTTTGCGCATTGACACAGAATGTAGAATGATAGGACGGAAAGTCAAAGAAAACAGCATTGCTGATGTAAGATGCAAAGTCAATAATGACTACAAGTTGTTCCAGCTTGATTTCGCTTTTATGTTGTTTTGTCTTTTAGCACTGCATTATTTGACTATATCAAATTAATTATTTTGGGCATTATTTACAGTTGGATATATTTAATAAGTAATTAAGAAGATGGATATGATTTCATTATCTTGGATAAGATTGATTTTAACGAAATCCTACTTGAAATCAAATCTTAAAGAAGATAGGATTTATTGGAAATGCACGAGAACAATTTGAGATAGATATGCATTGGTTCTTTTTGTGCTATTATTGGCAGCTGCGTGTCCACTACTTCGTTTTTGTGAGGGAAAAATGAGAAGTAAATTTGTCTGAGTGTGCAGCTACGATTTTGGTATATTTTTGTGGTGAAACATATATCCAATTGGTAAGTTTTTGGAGCTGCTGTGTGTGAACTGTTGAGTGATAGTTCTCAAAGATTCGCAGCAGAATTTTTCTCGACAGCCTCCGACAAATTTGGTTGATGAAGCTGCACATATAGAAGAGTGTTTTTATATCAACTATTTCTTTAATTTATGTTATTATTGTCTCAATAACTTGAGATTATATTTTCATATTTGTTATCTTTCATTGTTGCAAAAATCTTCTATTGCAATTAACACGAGGTTATCATACATGTTATTGTGACTGAAATATCTTCATGGGATGTGAGTAAGAGTGAATAGTGTTAAGGGATAAGTAGTATCCGCTCAGTAAAATCTTGGATAAAACTATTGTATCATGGTGAAAGTTAATTAAGTTGGGTTAGAGTTCTGTAGATATAGGTTGAATATGCCAAACTGTATTATCAAATTTTAGTTGTTGATTTATTCATTGCATGTTTAATTTTTCTGTTTGTGTTTTAATTCTAAAAAATTAATAGCAATTAATATAGTTGCTTTCTATTAAGCAACCGACAGAAACAACAAAGCAACTGCGGCATGACACATTTATTGTAGAACTACATCTTTTGAGTTTTTCAGGTATAACTAATTTGATAAAGTTAAGTAATTTAACTATATTTCGTTTTTAAGTTATAAATTGAGTTACATAATAAGAGTGATCTACTTTTCAGGAAAAAAAGGAAGGAACCATATCATTCCATTCAAGTAAGGATTTAAGTTAAAGAATTCTAATTTTAAAGATTATATAAAGAAAGAGTCAACTCTTAAATTATTTTCTAACCTAAGTTCGACTTATTTAAATAAATTGTTAATTAAATTACATTAAAAATATAAAAATATATAATTAAAGATAATATAAAATAATTGCATATACATTTTAAATTAAATTGTTAAATTTACTTTTAAACTACAATTTATGTATTTATGTAAAACAAAATTATTTGGCATTCAAATTAAGTTTCACATGCATGTATATACTTTTTGATATTTTACTTTGACCTTCAATACTAATTATTAATTAAATATTTTTAGCAACTGCAAATCAGAAACATGTTTTGGATGGTTTTGGCTCTTTTTTGGACTGTTGCTTGCTATTTGATTTAAGTTTACTTTTAACTTTATGAAAAATGTCTTAAAAATTTGTAATGGTAAGACTTAAAAGTTTCTTTTTTTGAAAAAAACATAAAATTGATTAACGATTAAAAAAGAGGAGTACAAAGTTGGGAGAGTCATAACACTCTCCCACACCAAGAAAATATCACCATATAAAAAACAATGTTCTTAACTCCTAAATAGCCAAAACAATTAAACAAAAAACGACAGCGTTCCAAAGTTATAAACTCTATTAGCCCCATCGTTGAGTAAAAGAGGTAAAGAAACTCCCAAAATCCAAACAACTCTCCTTTTACGTTACCCGATTAGGGTTGGAAGGATCTGGCAATCACCGTCGTCTTGAAGGACACTAAGGAGTTAGTTTTGAAGGAGATGTGCAGATCAGGAAATTAGATAAATCCTTCATAAACCAAGTTTCTCTTCTTTATATTTCACACTAGAAACTGTCAGAAGCAAGGTGAATGAGGCTTATTACTTATTTACTCGTATAAGGGAGGCTTTAAATTAGTCCATGATTTTGATTTTTCTTGTACTTTATAATGGTGTCTACATTTCTTTAGTTGCACTGTTCACATAATATTTTAATACTTATCTTTTATATATATATAGAGAGAGAGATGATCAGAACATAAAATTGTTTTGAAATTATTTATTAAAGATGTAATTATAGAGTTGTATTTTTTTCAGGAAATGAATAAGGTATTGTTTCTACTATAGCTCAATTATCACAAAATATACAAAATATAAAGATAGACTAGTTACACATCTTGTCTATCTAATGTTGATGGAAAAACAAACAAGGAGAAAAGTTCTAACTATAGATCATATGACTGACTAATTATCAGCTAGCTTCAAATATTCCATCTAGTTCGCAAGCAAAGGGTAATCAAGTTTTCAGCTTTTCTGGCCAAGACAGTAGCACGGATCCAATTTAGGAGTTTGTTCGCTAAATGATATTTATCTTCTTCATGTAGGTTATGCACTTTCCGATCCCTTTCTTTCCAGATCATATAGATAGTGGAGACAAACACGACTTTGAGGAGTGCAGCATTTTCATTACCAGGTTTTGAATGGTTCATAAACCATGTCAACGTACTCTCCCATTTATATTGATGGTTTATCACTCCCTGTTGGATTGGAAAAAGAAAGCATGCCATATTTGGAGAAATGGTAGATTTTAAAACTTTTTAGAAATCTAAATTGCAACGAAAGCAATATTTCCAAATTATCATGCCAATATATACATGATATGGTATAAGGATAATAAACATAAGAACAAGATGAAGATTGTATTACTGACTCTTTCGCTACAGCTTTGACTCCTTACTGCGCTATCCTATCCTTGGCAATATATATCCTCTCCTAAGTGATGTATCATCTTCTTAGTGTTATTGTTTCCTCTTCTCGATATTGTATCCTCGACCAATCCGATCTATCACTTGTTCTTCTTAAACAACTTGGTTAACAAGATCCTTTAGTGGGAAAGGAGAAGAAAACTTTGGAGGAGAATTTTCTTAGAAGAAAGAAGACAAAGAATGAGACTCTCATCAATTTTCGATTTTTTCATGCAAGATAGGAGAGAGAGTGATAAAAATGTAAGAACCCCTTCTTACACACTCACAATTTCGTTTAA
>JAOSBK010000002.1:38775455-38786118 GCA_027568895.1 Erythroxylum shatona
TATTTGTTTTGGCTAATGAAGATCCCTTTTTCTGTTTGTCTAATTTGTAATCCGAGGAAGAAAGATAATTCTCCCATTGTACTTCTTCATAGAAAGATTGATTAGTGGCATCAAATATTATGTCATCAACATATATTTGCACTATAAGTAAATCATTCTCTTTTTTCTTAATAAATAAGGTTTTATCTACCTTTCCTCTTTCGAATTTATTCTCATACCATGCTCGAGGGGCCAATTTTAGACCATACAGAGCTTTAGTTAACTTCATCACATAGTCAGGATGGTTTTTATCTTCAAAGCCTAGAGGATGCCTAAAAAACACTTCTTCCTTTATATATCCATATAAGAAGGCACTTTTGACATCTATTTGGAACAATTTAAAGTTTATATAACCTGTGAAGGCAAGCAAAATTCTAATCGATTCCATTCTAGCAACAAGTGCATAAGTTTCATCAAAATCAATACCTTTCTATTGATTATAGACTTGAGCCACAAGTCTAGCTTTGTTTCTTATCATCTTACCATTTTTGTCAAGTTTGTTTTGAAACACCCAATGGGTTCTAATGACCAACTTGTTTTATGGACAAGGTACTAGATTCCAAACTTTGTTTTTATCAAACTGATTCAGTTCGTCTTTCATAATTGAAACCTGATTTTCATTAGTAAAAGCCTCTTCAATGGTCTTTGGTTCTAATTATGAGATGCGGGAAACAAGGTTGTTCTTGAAGGATGATCCAGTTTTTAGACTTTCAGAGGGATCTTTTAGAATATACTGATATGCATTAAGACCTCTCCATTCTCTTGATATTCTTCGTTGTATAGGCTCCTGCTAAGAGGATTGAGCCTTCTCTATCCTGTCTTTAGAAGGAACTTTTTGATCTTGTAATTCTGAAGTTACTATAGGTGTTATTTGAGACTGCGATGTATTTTTAGGAGCTAAGTGATACTCTTCATCATCTGAATCAGCTGTTGATGTCATTGGTAGTGCTTCATCAAATACTACATGTATTGATTCTTCTATCTTCTTTGTTATTTTGTTGTAAACTGTAAATCCTGTGCTAGCAGTACTATAGCCCAAAAAGATGACATCATCTGATCTTGTATTGAAATTTCCGAGATTGTCTTTTTCATTACTTAAAACGAAGCACTTACAACCAAATGCTTGAAAGTAAGTGACATTTAGTTTTCTTCCTTTTCACAACTCATAGGGGTTCTTTTTCAAAATGGGGCTTATAAGGCACCAATTAAGAATGTAACAGGTAGTTGGCACAGCTTCTGACCAGTAACTATGAGGTAGACTACTTTCGCATAGCATTGTTGTGGCCATATCAATGAGAGTCATGTTCTTTCTTTCAACCACTCCATTTTGCTGAGGAGTCCTTAGGTATGAAAAATTGTGAATCGTACCATTATTATCACAGAGATCTTCAAACTTTATGTTATCAAATTCTCCTCCATGATCGCTCCGAATTCAAGTAACAGTATCCTTTTTAATTTGAATTTTTCTGCAAAACTATTCAAAAACTTCAAAGGCATCATCCTTATTTTATAGGAAGTAAACCCATGTATATATGGAATAATCATCTAGTAAAACAAAACTGTAATGTTTACCATCAAAACTTTAAGTCCTAGTGGGACCAAATAAATCCATATGCACAAGTTCAAGCGATTGGTTAGTAGACACAACATTTTTGGGAGGAAAGTTGCTTCCAACTTGTTTACCTTTTAAACAAGCCTCAGAAACCTGATTGCTTTCAAACTTCAAAGTTGGTAGTCCTCTTATTAACTCATTTTTGGACAAATGTTCATGCTAAAATGTCCAAATCTTCTGTGCTAGATAAAAGAATCCTTTTCTATAGGAAACAAAACACTTAACATTTTGTGAAGACATATCTTTACACTTAACAATTTATGTTTCGATCTATCAAGATAAGAACATTATCAATAGAAGTAGAGTTAGAGTTACCAATTTTACCAATTCCAGTGACTTTTTCCTTTTTTGTCAAAAAAAACAACATTATCTTCATCTTTCCTTTCAATGTAGTTAAAATGTGATATTTCACATGTCATGTGTCTCGAACAACTACGATCAACTATCCATTGATTTTTCTCTTGTCTCCGTTTTGAAGCTTATCTATAGAAAGTATTATCTCATTTTAGATACCCAAATTTTTTTGGGTCCTTTTAGGTTAGTAGCTTGACCTTTTGGTCTCCAAACATACATTTAAGATCATTTCTCCATTTTACGAAAGTTACAAGAATGACTAATATAACCATGTCTATCATTAGAAACATAAAAATAGATGAATGAGAATTGCTATAATTTCTACCATATGTCAGGTTCCTGTTGTTTTGATTATAGCTATTGCTAGATTTAACAAGGAAATTCTTTTATGGCCTAATATTATTATTTTCATTGTAACCTATTCTAGCCTTATCAAAAAAACCTTTACCATTACTAAGTAATGCATTAAGATTATTCCTTCCATTAACAAATTAGCAAGATCTTTTTCTAGAGATATGACTTTTCCAGCAAATTTCTCTTTCTCAAGTTCTAGTGCAGCAACTTTTACTTCTAACCGACTCACTTTATCCAAATAATTCTCAAGCAGTGCATTTTCTAACTTAGCTACTCTTTCTTCCAGAACTTCCTTTTTACTAACATTTTTCTTATAATTACTCTCACGAGACATATTCTTCAATAGCAAATTCTCATTCACAGACTCTAATGATTTAATCTTACTCCTTAAGAATGCATCATTGTTCTTGGATTTCTCAACCTCTTTGAAATGCTTCACAGTTAATTTTTTATATTGATCATACAATTCATGATATGCATTTCTTAATTTATCAACTTTAATATCAGAGTCAGAATAATATACCTCATCATCTCCTTATTCATCCATAAGACATACGTTGCTGACCTCTTCTTCATCAAAGTTTTCAAAGTCCTCATTTGTTCCTTCAAAGGTGACTTGAAGTTTGTCCTATATTTCCATTGCTATAGAGCAGTAGGATATCTTTTCATACTTTTCTAGAGATAGCGCATAGATCATATTATGTTTTACTTTTAGTGTTTCGTTTTTCATTTCTTCTGTTAGCATCAGTTCATAATTCTACATCATTAGTAATGGGAAGTGTGATTCCATCTTTGATAGCTTGCCATATCTCATTATCTACAAATTAAAGATAGATGTTTATACTCTCTTTCCAATAAGAATACTTGTTTCCATTGAAATAAAGAGGCTTTGATACGGATTGTCCTTCAAGGATTCTTAAATTTTTTGTCATAATCTATCACGTGCTATAAATCACAATAAATTAGAAACCTCGCTCTGATACCAAATGATAAAAGCAAACACATGCAAGAGGGGGGTGAATTGTGTGTAAAAAAAAATCAAGGTACTTTCAAATTGATAAAATCCTGCTAAACAAAATAAATTTATAAATAGAAGGGTCTTATAAACTTGTGAAATGATCCTGTTAATGTTGAAAATGAAAGGAGCCTGTTAATTAAAAGTAGCTTGCTAATGCTCAAAACAAAAGGAGCCCATTTAATCGATAGGATCATGCTATTTCTCAAAAAGAAAAGAACTTTTTAGATGATAGAAGCCTATTAAAAACAGGAGTCTATTAAACAATAGGACCCTTCTAAACGATAGGAGCCTACTAAACGATAAATCCTGTTAAAACACTTTAAAATAGAAGGTGCTTGTTAAAGCTAAAAAGAACTTCTTATAAGTTAAAAATAGAAGGGCCTATTATAAAAGTGAATGAGCCTCTAGAATATATAAAACACAAACACTATAATGCAAAAATTTAAAGTTAAAAAGAAAGAAAGAATGACACAGTTGATTTATACTAGTTCGATTTATGACCAAGCCTACGTCCAGTCCTCAAGTATCTGACCTAAATGTTTCACTAAAATTATAAGTAGTAATTTGACGAGCCTTTTCAAGCTCACAAGTACATATTTTTTAAGGTTCTTCAACCTTTCATACTAGTAGTATTTAACTAGCCTCTATAAGCTCTTAGCAAATGACAAAGTGATTTGCTCGATATGAGCTTCAATGATTTCTCTCAAAAAGGATTTTCACTTTCTAAGGCACAAAAAATCTGATAAAGATATGACTTTCAAGAGTATTGATGCCTTTGATATATTTAAAAAATCTGGCTTCTTAACTTCTTATTTGCAACTGCAGTGACTCTTTCTTAAATAGACATTTTCTTCAAATAGCAGTTGCTTCATTTCTATTCTGAGTTGACTTTGTGTTTAACGAATTTTTTATATTATCTTTACTGAAATCTTCCAACATTCAGTCATTAAGAAATAAATATGGCAATGTCTTAGAGTTGACTGATGAAATATAGGATTAGCAGGATCCTTCCCAATATTATAGAATCATTTCTAATAAGGTAAGATCATTGTAAGAATGAAAACATTATTCTTATGATTTTATTTCCCTTTAAGAATTATATCATTGCCTATACGAGGATATAAATCCAATTTAAATTTTGAAATATTATGTAGTTAGCATTAAAATCATCAATAATAAACCTTAAGCTAACATTTATTTCCTTGTGACATTTTAAGTTAGAATTTTTCGAGTGTAGCGACTTTTAAGGACGAGTGAGGGTGTGTGAGGACTTTTTGAGTTGTTCTTTATACCATTGTGATCTACTCGAGCAGAGGAACAATTTGGCATATGGTGAGTTGTTTTAGGAGCAAATTAAATTAAAAAGCCTAGAATATGATTACAAAAGGTTGCAGGAGAAAAATTGAAAGGAAACCAGACTTTTTGACTCCTTTTTACAAAGGAGGCTGTGATCCCATGTAGAAACAAAAAGAAAGGAAGAGCTATAAAACGATTTTTATATTTTTGTGTATATCATCAAATGTATTAGGGGGGATATTTTATTCAATCTATTTACACAATCATAGTAATTAGTTGGCTATTAGATGCTAGAATTACTACTAACACTGGAAATGTATTTGAATATACATAAATTAGTATTGTTAAGAAAATGAATATTTAACTAATTATTTAAGTGAAAACATTTTATTATAGAAACTAATTTTAATTCTTTTATTTTCAGGTATTTATTATGTCTTCAAGAAGAAGCAATTTAGGACATTCACAGTTTTTACTAAAAAGTAAAAACAAAATCAGTGAGAATTATTAAATTAAAGAGTTATCTGCGAAGAGATAAACAAAAAGGACGGGAATTTGTGTTCTAACAAGAATTGACCCACCAAGTCTTGAAGCAGAAATTAAAGTTCGACCAAGTCCCACCACTGTTTTGTCATTTGTGATCATTTCTCCTTCTCGAATCTGAACAAGTCGAGAACAGATGGAACATCATCATCTGACATTTGCGGTTCAATAATGCACCAAGTAAATCACGAATTTCCACTGCTTTCCGGCATATTAGAAAAAGTGCTATTGTGTTCCAGAAAGAAGCAAGAGTATGAAGTAATCTTTTCCCATGTCAAAATATGAATCAAACTTTAGACATCCACGAGACAAATGCACTAATGCAAATATGGTGCTACCAGGTCAATATATTCCTGGCCCAAAGGGAAGTCCTAATTCATAGACGGTCCACTTACTCCACCACAAAATGGTTGGGTGAGGTCACGTCCGAACTTCTTAAAAAATTGGGCTGTCTATTAAGGCTATACAAATTGGCCCTGATTGTAAGTAGGTGTCCAAGAAACTCTTGGCAGTTGGCAGTGGTCTCGGATCAACAATGTTCTGCAATTACCAAGGCTACTTTCCATAGGCTTGGCAAAAGGGTCCAACTCAGATCCAAGTTAATAGGTTAGGTCTCAACTAATCAAAAATTAGGTCAAGGTCGATTAATGAAAAATAAAAATAAAATGATATTATTTTGTCAATTTTTAAAAAAAAATAAAATTTACAGGCCTTGTTATAAATAGAAAATTAAAGAAAACATTCTCCAAAACAAGAAGCAGAGGATATAGAGAAGGCAGTTGACTTGTCTTTTCTTCATATTTCATTGATAAACAAATAGCCTATAAATAGGCTAACACATAACTGAAAGCAACATGAAAATAGGCACTAACCCACGTCAAAAAGAAACTCTTTTGACTGGGTAAACAAACTAATAAAAAACTAGGACAACTCATGCAAATTATTAAATTTCATCAACAATCACTCCCTTAAACTGATGTTCCAGACATAACATTCAGTTTAATAAGAGTTAAACTTTGAAGCTCCATGTGTAGACTCCAAGTAGCTTTTTGAGCTTCTGAAACGCAGGAAACTTGAGAGGCTTGGTTAGAATGTCAGTGATCTGGTCCTCACTTCTGCAGTAAATAAGATCAATGACTCCATCATTTGTGAGATCACTCAAGAAATGATACTTCACATCTATATGTTTGCTTCGAGCATGTAAAACTGGGTTTTTTGAAAGCTTTATTGTTGAACTGTTGTCACAATAAATTTGAGTAGGTCCATCCTCCTTGAAATGCAGCTCTTTAAGAATCTTCTTTAGCCAAATAGCTTGACAAGCACAAGCTGTTGCGGCAACAAATTCGACTTTTGTGGATGATAATGTGACAATGGTTTGCTTCTTTGATGACCATGAAATAACCCCTGTCCCCATCATGAAAACATACCCAGATGTGCTTTTCCGATCATCTGAATCTCCAGCATAATCACTATATGTAAAGCCAAGTAGATCTGACTTTTCTTCATTCTTGTATAACAACCCAAACTCCTTAGTACCTTGCAAGTATCGAAGAATTCTTTTTGCAGCCAAGAGATGAATCTCTGTAGGACATTTCATGTACCTAATAATCACACTTACAACATGCATTATATTTGGTCTTGTTGCTGTCAAATACATTAAACTCCCAACTATTTGCTTGTAAAGAGTGTCGTCATCCTTCTTTCCTCCATTGTCTTTGTTTATCTTCACACCAAACTCAGATGGAGTATTTACAGGATTACAATCCTTCATCTGAAACATGTCCAAGATTTCTTGCAAATACTTCTTTTGAGAAATAAAATGCCAGTAGAGGATTGCACAACTTCAATGCCAAGAAAGTAATGCATCTTACCAAGATTAGACATCTCAAATTCAACCATCATGGATTTCTTAAAACTTTCAAACATGGCTGTATTATTTCCAGTGTAGATTAAATCATCTACATACAAGCAAACAATGAGCATTTTCCCTCCATTCTCATTCTTTATAAAAAGTGTATGTTCATAAGGGCATTTTTGAAATCCTTCCTTCAAAAAATAAGTTTCTATACGATTATACCAAGCCCTTGGAGCTTGTTTTAATCCATATAGAGCTTTTTTTTTTAACTTATACACTTTATGCTCATTGCCAAGTTTCACATAACTGAGAGGTTGATCGATAAATACCTCTTCTTTCAAATCTCCATGGAGGAAAGCTGATTTCATGTCTAACTGGAAAATAGGCCATGAGCTTTGAGCTGCCATTGCAATCACCAATCTGATGTGTCATGCCTTGCAACCGGAGCAAAAACTTTTTTATAATCAACATCAAACTCCTGCTTATAGCCCTTAGCCACCAAGCGCGCCTTATACTTGTCAACTTTACCATTTTCCTTCAGCTTTGTCTTGTAAACCCACTTTACATCAATTGTGTTCTACCCTTTTGGAAGATCACATAGCTCCCATGTATCATTTCTTTCAATGGCTGTAATTTCAGCATCCATAGCCTTTCTCCATTTTGGTTCTTTGATAGCCACTTCAAAGATGATAGGATCACAATCTAAAAACAGAGTAAAATGTGTAAGTGGGTTATCACCTTGATCAACTCCAGTTACCCCATAATTAGTCATCCATACTAGTCTTCTTCGAACACGTTGAGGTCTTTGTGATTCAACTACAGGTGAGCTTTGATCAACTATTGGAACATTTTGAGTGACTTCCTCTTCTTGCTCATTCTCTATAGGCTGCTGCCCTTTCTCATCATCTTCAAAATCTGCTGGAATACTTTCTTTAACACCATTACAATTCCATGATCAGGTGTCTTTTTCATCAAATACCACATTACGGTTAACGATAATTTTCATAGTGCTAGGATTGTATAGTTTATAATCTTTTGACTGATCACTAACACCAAGAAAAATGCATTTTTCTCCCTTGTTATCTAACTTCCTCCTTTTCTCATCTGGAATATGGGCATCGGCAATACACCCAAAAATTTGGAAATGATCTACAGTAGGTTTCCTTCCCCTTCATGCTTCTTCTGATGTCATATTTTGAACAGCAAGTGTGGGACTTCTGTTCAATATATGAATGCTCCAGTTTATTGCCTCAGGCCATAAACTTTTTGGAATGCCACTTGTTGTCAAAAGGCTTAGTACCATATTCATAATAGTGCAGTTCTTCCTCTCACATACACCATTTTATTGGGGTGTATAAGCTGCTGTAAGTTGCCTCTTAATTCCATGGTTCTCACAAAAAATCGCAAATTCATGTGAGTTATATTCTCCACCGCAATCCGTGTGAAAAACTTTTATTGGGTTGCCAACTTCTTTCTCAACAAGTGCTTTATAGCTTTTAAAAGCTACAAAAGCTTCAGATTTTTCTTGCAAAAAATAAACCCATATCTTTCGACTATAATCATCAATGAAGGTAATTATATATCTTTTACCTCCATTGGAATGTGGTGTTATTGGACCGCAAATGTCGGAATGAACAAGCTCCAATGCCTTCTTTACTCTCCAAGATTTTCCTTGTGGGAATTGATTTCGGTGTTGTTTGCTAACAACACATTCTTCACAAACTTCAGAAGGAGCTGCAATTTGAGGAAGACCCATCACCATGTTCTTCTGTTGTAGTGTTTTCAATCCACCAAAATTCAGATGCCCATAGCGAAAGTGCCATAGCTATGCCTCATCTTTCAATTTTGCTGAAAAACATGAATGAGCTGTATTGTGAAGATAAAGTGGGAACATACGATTCGTCATCATGTTAACTTGAGCAATCAAGCCCAACTTTGCATCTTGGATCTGACATACTCCATCTTTGATAAAAATCCTGTATCCTTTTTCTTGTAATTGACCCACATTAAGCAAGTTGGTCTTTAAATCTGGCACAAAAAGAACATTAATGATAGTGTGAGTGGAATTTCCTTTCGTTTGGATTTTTACCTTTCCTTTTCCCATAACAGAAATTGTGGAGTTGTCACCAAACTTAACAGAGCTGCGAAAGGATTCATCCAAGTCAGAAAATGCTTCATTCTCTCCACACATGTGGTTGCTGCAGTCAGTGTCTAAATGCCACATGTTTTGTTGAGTTTCTTCTTTCGCATGACACACCATCAAAAGAGACACCTCTTCTTCCTTTGCTGCAAAGTTAGTTTAATCTCCACTTTGTTTATTCAAATCAGTTCTACATTCTGATTGATAATGGCCATACCTATGACATCTGTAACATTCAACATTGGACTTGTCTGCTGACTTTGATCTATAAGTTGTTGAAATTGACTCTCAAGATTTTGATGATAATTTTGTTGTTGGCTCCCATGATTGTTGTTGTTTCTACCTCCTCTACCTCGACCTCTGCCTCGTCCTCGTCCTCTATCAGCTCTATTAGGTGTAGAGTGATTTTCGGATAAGGCCTTCAATGCTTGTTCTTCTTTTTCTTCTTTTTCCTGCGGGTTAATTTTTCGCTCATGAACCAACAAAGAACTTTGTAATTCATCAATTGAAAGTAAACTAACATCATTAGCTTCTTCTATAGAACAAACAACAAAATTAAAGTTTGGTGTCATGGATCGAAGAATTTTCTCTACAATGAGAACATCCTCTGTCTTGTCGCCATGGATCCGTATCTTGTTAATGATTGCCATCGTTCTTGAAAAATAGTTTGCAACTGATTCTCCTGACTTCATTCGAACCATTTCAAACTCTGAACGAAGTGCTTGAAGCTGCTGCCTCTTAGCCCTTACCGTACCTTGATACTTCTTCTTCATGGAATCTCAAATATGCTTGGCAATGTCCTTGCAAAGAATGGTTTCCAAAACTGAGCGATCAATAGCTTGAGAGAGATAATTCTTTGCTTTAAGATCCTTTAACTTCAGCGCTTCAAGCTCTGTCTTTTGCACATCTGTCAGCACATCACTTGCTGTTGGTTCTGCTACCCCAGAAACAACAACCGTCCAATATTCTTTGAACCTCAAGAAATTCTCCATGAGCATGCTCCAATGGTCATAGTGACCATCAAAGCGTGGAATTGCAGGCTGTACAAAACTTTCAGAAGCCATCAGTTGAGTGGTTCACTACAAGAAAAATACAGTTTAGCGACGGAATTTACCGACGAAATTTATTCACGGAAAAAGGCGTCGGAGATATGGCCGTTACTAAATTTAACGACGGAAATTTTCCGTTGGAATTACCGACGGTAAAAAATTTCCGTCGGTAAGTTTACCAACGGCTATTTTGTTTAGTCAGTAAATTCTTCTGTCAGAAAATTACCAACGGAATTTTAATTCCGTCGGTAATTAGCGACAGAATTTTTTCCGTCGGTAAAATCCAATATATTTACCAACGGAATTTTTTTCCGTCGGTAAATTTTCTGAAAACTATTTTTTAAAATTTACCTGCAAAGTGTTTAGTTTCTCTGGAAGCCACCATGGAGAGAACTTCATTATT
>JAOSBK010000002.1:38799586-38811053 GCA_027568895.1 Erythroxylum shatona
TTCCTATTAAAACCACATTAAACTCAATTAAACCTCAATTATCCACTAATACTCCCAATTTAATCAAACTAAGCCATAACTACACAATCAACACAATTCATGCTTAATAACATCAATTAAGAAAAATTTGGGGCCCAACAGTAATTTTAGTGGAGATGTGGATAATAGAAAAAGTACTTTTGGTTATGCCTTTCAAATTGGGTCAGAAGTATTTTCATGATCATCAAAGAAGCAACAAACAGTTACCCTTTCAATATGTGAGGCTGAGCATTTAGCTACAGCAGCAAGTTCATGTCAAGCAATGTGGTTGAGATATATCTTAAGTGAGTTAGATCATGCACAAGAAGGTCCAACAAGAATATATGTTGACAAAAAATCTACCATATCACTTAGAAAGAATCCAGTGGCACACAGTCGAAGCACACATATAAAATGTCATTTTATTCAAGAGCAGGTGAACAAAATTGTGGAATTGGTGTTCTGTAAAGTAGAAGATCAACTAGCAAATATTTTTACAAAACCACTAAACAATGAAGTGTTCCACAGATTGAGAGAAAAGCTTGGTATGCGAAATCGAGTTTGAGGGGGAATGTTAGAAAGCAAACCCTCTTTTTTGGACATTTGGAGATTAACGTGTGTGGCTTTAAATATTTGCTTAATAGTTTAGAATTGTAGGTTTCAAAGTTTGAGTGTTGTTTTGCTTATGTTAATACACATATATCAAGAGGTGTCAAAGTTTTAGTATTAATTTGTTATATTTAGGACACATAGAGGGGACACTTGTCATTCCCTCTATTTACTAATTGTCTTCTATGTTTGTTAATGTTGGTTCAATATGCCTATATAAAGGCTAGCTCTCATCTATTGTAATTTATGAATCAAATGAAATAAAAAGGTGCAGTAGCACATTGTATGAAAAAAAGTGAGTGCAACATGTGAGAAAAAAATAGAGTCGTAACTCTTGCGAAAAGAACTTTTTTTCTTTGAGTGAATTCTTTTCAGATTTTATTTGGAGCCCATCAAGCTTCCAAAAGTACTTTTATTCATATTGCATAATACGAAAAACTATGAACTTCTCTAACACAAAGCGTTATTCATAAGAAAAATAGAAGTATTTACTGTGCTTATTTAAATTGAAAGGAATTGGTACATGAAGTTTGTGACAAGATGGAGATTGTTGAGCTGAAACTGAAGGTAACTCCTGTCACTAATAATGATGTTGGCTTACTTGTTTTGCTGGAGCTATTCTTGTCTTGACATTCTATCTAAGAGAAAATGTCTTTAATTTCTCTATAAAATTGTCAGAGCTTTAGTGAAAAAATTAACACTAATAGCATAAATATTTATTATTTCATTTTACTGTACCACTTACTAGTATTGCCAGGAGAGCTATGCTATTGTCATGTCTTACTGGTCAGCTATCTGATGCTTTTTAATAGGTTGGCAACTTTTATAATGCACCTGAAGAGGAACGCTGGGGCTACAGAAAAACCCTCGTCCAACATTTTTTCTATAGAATCACCATCTATTCCAACTAAACCTATGAATTCTGAATTTTTTTTTCTTAATTCTAAATTTTATAATATATATATACCGTGTCCATGTTCACCAAATTTTAAAAGTTGGTATGTTCCAGTGTTCGTGTCCGTGTCCGTGTCCGTGTCGTGTCACGTGTCACGTGTCCGTGTCCGTGTTCGTACTTCTTAGGTTTTTCATAATCTATGCATTCAATTTACAGGGTGATGTAATCACAGAAGGACAAGTAATAGGATAATTTGGTGCTGAGCTTCCTGTTTAGGTAATTATTTGGCTTCATTTTCTTTTGATCTGGCTATATGCTTTTGTGCGGATTTGTCTTATGGTTTTCCTATGATGATTGCGCAGTCAGATGTGGCCAGTGGCAGATCTACACTGGGGGCAAGTGCCCCAAATCCTTTATAAAAAAATCATTGTTTTAAGTTTTGCCCCCATAAAAAAAATAAAATTTTACTCCTATTAAAATTTTGCCCATATTAAAAATAAAATTTTGTCTTTAATAAAATTTTGCCCCCACTCAAAAAATTTTCTGGATCCGCCCCTGCCTAGAGGGTTAGAGGATCATCAACAAGGGATCGTCAACAAGGAAAATTTCCCTCTCCTCTCTTTTATGGTGACTATAACTCAAAAGATCTTCTAAAAAGAGAGCCTTAAGTGAAAATTTTAAACCAATTAGACCACTTCTACTTGTCCTTCTTGTTCATCCCCACCTCTCTTGTGGTTATAACATGCATTGCGACTGACAACGAGGGGTGAATTAATTGGTCCAGATTTCTCACTTAAGACTCTCCCTTCAAAGGAGATCTTGAGTTAGAGTCACGCTAAAGGAGAGGAAATAGGCATGTTCCTATTGATGATCCTCTAGCTCCCTGGACAAAGCTCCTTGATCAGATCAATTACGGACGCCTTGCTTCCAGCAGTAGTGTGGGAGTTGGAGCTGCTAGGAAACTTTGGGGGCTGATGGAAACCTGATGCTGAGCAGAGGGAGCCAGTGATCATTCATCAGCTAAACAATCTAGTATGTGAAGTCTCCTTGTGCGCAGAAGTGTACAGGCTACGTAGGAATATGAGGAATCTTGAGGTTCTAGATTTACATCCTCTAGGCTCTTGAGGTGAGGTTGTAAGGGCTTAGGATTAGTTTAACTAAGTCAGGATACCTAATGTAATAAAAAAAAAATGTATTGCGACTGTTTGTTTCATAAATCATACACGAGAAATTGACGATATGAGAAGTTAAGTGATATTATAAAGCCGACCGTTGGACTTCAACTGCAATTGTATTTTCACTCCCACGCGCTAATCTGTTACACTCGCTGTCTTTATTCATCAAAATCTGATGTTAATGACGTTTACTTACAAAAGCCTACCTTTCTATATTCAATTCTTCTTGTCTTTTCTTTTGTCCATCTCTCCTCCGGTTGCTGAGTCCTCCTCTTAGAGTAGCAAATAAAATAAACAAATCCTCTCTATTATTTAAAATAAGTATTATTTTAAAGAAATACATATTTATTAAAAAAATTAATGAAATATTTAATATACTTTTATTAATTACATGTTGAATTATCTTGAAAATATAATTTATATAATTAAAATGTGAGATAAATTAAAAAATAATTTTGAAAATAAAATTATAAATATGTATAAAAATCGTAAATAACACTTATTTTAAATAATTAAATTTTTTTTAAAATAATACTTATTTAAAATAAGAAGAAGCGCTTTGTAATATTAGACAAGTGCACAGGTACGGTTCTCGTGCTCCAAACATCAAGCAGGAAGCGCGTGGCTTCTTTCGATTATGAAGTTCAATTTCAAAAAAAAATAATTTTGAAACCGGATCCGATAACAGGAGACCGTTGCTCGGGCTCTGTGCTCTGTCTACCCGTTAAAGTTGCTTTAGTTTCTAACTAAAACACTTCTTGATACTCGTCAACTCAGTTTCCATTTCTATCTCTAGGCCTCACTCAGTAACTAGACCCCAAAGCAAAACTCTCCAATGTCCGTCAAAATTACAACTGCAGAGACAACGACGTTCTTGTAGCATTCTTTCCTGTTGTCACAAACTTGAGGACCCTAACAAAACATATTTTACAAGCCTAGCTTGCTAGAGAGAGAGGGACACGCTACGTACTGTGCTCTTAACGGTGACTTAATGGTGGCCGGAAAAGTGAAGGTCGCGATGGGCTTGCACAAGTCACCGCCCAAACCCACTACGCTTCCCTCTCCAAGCTCCGCCAAAGTCTCGTCCCAAAAGTCCGCTTTCTCACGCTCTTTCGGCGTTTACTTCCCACGCTCTTCCGCCCAGGTCCAGCCCCGCCCTCCCGACGTGGCTGATCTTTTACGCCTCATCGAAGAACTCCGGGAGAGAGAGTCTCGCTTAAAGACAGAACTTCTTGAGTACAAGCTTCTAAAAGAGAGTGTCGCCATCGTTCCTGTGCTCGAGAACCAGATTTTGTACAGAAACACGGAGCTTGAAAACGCGACAGACAGAATCGAGTCCTTGGGGAGTGAGAACAGCAAATTGAAACAAGAACTGCGTGAAGAGAAGACGAGATTTGATGAAGAGAGAAGAGAATGGGAGAAGAAGGTGAAAGAACTAGAGAATGAGATTACGGAAATGAAGAAAATGGCGGAGGAGCTTTCTTCTTCGCAGAGGTTTCAGGGCTTAATGGAGGTTTCAACGAGGTCAAATCTCATAAAATGCTTGAAAAAAGGGATCAAATCTACAGATATTATTAACAATGACATTGCTCAAAAGCCTGAAACTATTACTACTGTAGAATATTCCAAAAGAGATCAAGAGATTGAAATCGAGAGGCCGAGGCACTCCAGGTGTAACTCGGAGGAGCTCACCGAGTCAACTTTCCGATCCCGCGTTCCCAGGATTCCGAAACCACCACCGAAACGATCGTCATCATCGTCAAACTCATCATCATCATTATCTAACGGCTCTGATCAAACGGCTTCCGCATTCCATCCCCCGCCACCGCCTCCTCCGCCGCCTCTGATGGCTTCTACAGGAGTGAAGAAGGTTGGTCCGCCGCCGCCTCCACCTCCGCCGAAGGGTGTGAGAATGGGAGTGACTGCTAAAGTGAGGAGAGTGCCAGAGGTAGTGGAGTTTTATCACTCTCTCATGCGGAGAGATTCGAGGAGGGAGTCAGGTGCCGGAGTTACGGAGGTGTTGCCGGTGAATGCTAATGCACGTGACATGATCGGCGAGATCGAGAACCGGTCGGCTCATTTACTGGCGGTATGTGGTCCGGTTTATAATATATTTACATATTTTGCTGTTCGGGGTCTATCTCAGGTCGTTGAACGTATTAATTCAAATCTTGTCCTATCTAGTTTTCTTTAATTTTTGGGCCTTCACCCTTTTCCTTACATAAGACAGTTTTTAGATTTGAAGTTAGTTATCTGGACTGTGGATTAATATTAAAGAACAGGATTCTATACCTTTTATTAAAGGTAGTGGCAAATTGGACATTTTATACAGAATTGAATGGTCACTTTACTTGTGAGGATGGATCATGGGATGGGACTCCTCATCTCTGAAACCATTGAGTGTAAATGAATGAAAAGTCTATGTAGTTGTCCTATGTTTTGGTGGAAATCGTGATTAATGTTGGTTTTAACAGATAAAAACTGATGTGGAAACACAAGGTGAATTCATAAGGTTTTTGATAAAGGAAGTTGAAGGAGCTGCATTTACAAACATTGAAGAGGTGGTGCCTTTTGTTAAGTGGCTGGATGATGAGCTATCTTATTTGGTAAAACAATCTTCGTCTTCAATTTCCGTTGAAACCCATTTGTTTAATCGAACTGTTGTGCAAGTTTGTGCTTTACGAGCTTACTTTCTTTCTCCTACTTGCTGTTGGTGTTTAGGTTGATGAAAGAGCTGTGCTTAAGCACTTTGAGTGGCCAGAGCAGAAAGCTGATGCTCTGCGTGAAGCGGCGTTTGGTTACTGTGATCTCAAGAAGCTAGAATCTGAGGCCTCCTCATTTCGAGATGTTCCTCGCCAACCATGTAGCTCTGCTCTCAAAAAGATGCAGTCTCTGCTAGAAAAGTATTTCACATTAATCAACTTATCAAGGATGATCACATTAGCTTCTCTCATCTGTGCATTGCCTAATTTTCTAGTTGCTGCGATTGCTACAGGTTGGAGCATGGTGTGTATAATCTATCAAGAATGAGAGAATCATCCACCAAAAGATACCAAGGATTTCAGATTCCGACGGATTGGATGCTTGAAACAGGAATCATAAGCCAGGTAACATCTGTTCTTGTACCTCAGATGGTTGACACGTTGCAAATCATAATTATTACTACAATGTTTGATCCCCCACACAATTCCCACCTTTTGATAAACTGAACTAGAAACTTGGCTTTTAGAATGGTCCCACTTAATGGATCCTTGCAATAAGTCTTGGAAGAGACAAAAACTTGTACAACATTTTTTGGGACAGTCAGCTTTAAATTATTAAACTATGATAGGCAGAACTTGGAAGATTACAAAAAAATGACTAGATTTTTCTCTGACCACCTCTGCACACGCACATGTGAATTCCCAGTTCTCCAAGATGTACTTGCTTGTCTGCTTCTTTGTAACTTCGTGTTCATGATTCTACATGTTGACCCATGGGACATTACCCGGTGTTAAGTTATAAGTTATTCCAAATTGCATTTCATGCACTGTTAGTTTTCAAGTTATTTTGCACAAGTTTTAATGAAGTCCAAATTCAGCAGCTTGATACGCATTGGTCTAATTACTCTACCGATGTGTTGTTGCAGATTAAGCTGGCATCTGTTAAATTAGCAATGAAATACATGAAGAGAGTTTCTGCGGAACTTGAAACTGTTGGCGGTGGACCTGAGGAAGAAGAACTCATAGTGCAGGGGGTTAGATTTGCGTTCCGCGTTCATCAGGTGAAACGTCGACTCAGTGTGTATATATGTATATCCACATATATATATATATAACTAACATTAACCAATTTGATATAATCTTGTCGATGGGTTGCTAGTTTGCTGGAGGTTTCGACGTGGACACAATGAGGGCTTTTCAAGAGCTAAGAGATAAAGCTAGTTTATGCCATAACCAGCAACAGCAGAAACTCGTTTGCAGGACCACAAGTTGCTAATCTGTAGCAAACTCAGCTTCAGAATTGTCATCACTCCTTTGGTTTTTGTAAAGATAAAACAATCATGTTTGTAATACAATGATGGCGGCCATCGTAGAATCAATACCATATTCATAAATTTCATTTGTTTTTCTTATTTATCTAACTTCAAATGACCATATAAATTATAATGTGGCCATTCCTTTGAGAGCTTTACAAGCTTGATGCAACTTATACGCAGCATAAAATGTGTGCGCCTCTTTCAGCGAAGCAGCATAGTTTATTGCAATTACAAAAGCTTGTAAAGGAGTTTGTGACAAATTTCGCCCAAAAACTTGGTTTACACAACACTTTCATTCATGTCTTGTTTAATGACAGTGAGACTATTCTGCATTGTAACAAATTTCATACCTAACAGGTCAAAAATTGGTACAAAATAGGATGTTTCAGTACAGAGTTTAAATACCGGCCTGTTTAGTATTGCCAATATTTGAAATACTGGTTGGTACTAAAAATTTTATAAAAATTAGGAGTATTTTTGCAGAAAAAATGAAAAAAATTTTAAAAGTCCAAACCCCCTTCTACTTTCTTCTTCCTCTCTTTAATTTTTTTTTTGACACTTTCACTCTCTTTCTTCTTTACCATTATTAATAATATAATATTTAAATTCATATAGTAAATACTAGTTATATTTTTCTATAAAAATAATTAAAAATATGTTAAAATAAAAATTAAGAGGCCTCAAATTTTTATATATTTTTTTTAAATTGTTAATATAAATATAAGAATATTTTATTATTAATAACAATTACATATTAAGATAAAATATACATTGTTATTTTAAATTTAATTATTATAATTTTTGAGATAAGATTGATTTAAATTATACAGTATAATATTAATTGATATTGATACAATAACGTAATAAAATTTAATTTAATATCAGATTTGATGTTGTATTCGTGACATTGATATACTAAATCTCTACTTTTTAAGCACTTTCAGAATATGTTAATATGAGACACTACTAACTATGTCTTTAAATAATGAGATGTTAGTACTTCAAAAGAGTGACAACTCTCGGAAGTGATAAAAAAATAGTACGAACAATAATTATTTGGTCGATTTTGCATGTCCTTGTATTTTGTGTCACGAGTTTGGGTCTTTACCTCCTCCTCTTGACACTAGCATTAATTTGCTTTTGACTTCTCAATCTCCCCGAGTAGGACAAGTCTATCATGTCAGTTCCATGTTCTTGTCTGAGGCATAGTTGTTTTTGTAAGTTTCCTATTCATTAAAATTCAATGCATATATCACGATATCATATTGTGCATTTTTTTTTTCTAACACCTATTGCTCGTAATTACAGTCAACCAATATGAATTAAATAAAATTGATTAATAGTCTATACTACTCTTGAAACTTGACTGTAGTAATTGTTTTGGTTAAAAAAAATATAAGATAGGTATATGCTTGTGCATAATTGAGTAGGTAGTAAAATAATAGTTACTATGATCAATAATGCACCAATATAAAAATTATATTGGTTAAAAAATAATATAACACATGTATATGCTTGCACATAATTGAGTAAGTAGTATTACTAAAGTCAATATATCCAGTATACAAAGCTCTCTACTTTGTGAGAGTCCGGAGAATATCATAATGTATTTGAACATGTGATCTTATGATTACAAAGAAGTAATTTTATCAATTGCTTAAAAGCTCACCCTCTAGAATAATAGTTACTATGATCAATAATGCAACAATGTAAACAACCAATGCAACATTTGTAAGCTCTTTGTAAGATTTTTCTCGTCTTAAACATTGCAATGGCAAGATTATGGATGTTGAAGTTGTTTATGGTGGAATGATATGCTCGAGTGGTTCACTAATGGACAAAAAGAATAAGAATGATGAATGTAAAATAGTTAATGATGGATTGTGATACATATGAGCTGATTTGATGGATTAAAAAGCTCTTAAATCCAATGTTAACTACAAGTTTTACTACTGGGCTAGCAATATATTTCAAAGAATTTATACCCTATTGCTTTTATAACGATAGAGATAATGTGATGTTAAAAAGAATTACTGGGGTACAAATATCATAGGTGACACTGAATACTAACAAAGAGGACAGCGAAGGGGTGGCGCAAGATTCCAACAAAAAGGAACCGCAGGGTAAAGGAGTGAGGCGTAGTGTTTGCACGAGAAATGTGCCTTGGCATTTCAGGGAATAAGTGGGCCATGTTATAAATATGTGGATAACAGAACATAAAGTAGGTGCAGAATTTGGATGATTTTTCCTCCTCCTCTGTTCTAATCTCTTTTCCCCCGTTGTTGTGTTTTGCTGTTTTAATTTTTCCTCTTGTTAGTGTCGACCTTATAGCTAAGGACACATAGTATCTTTCAGTTGTATATTTATAGCAGAGCAACCCATTTGATTACTCCTTGGTGTAGTTGTTATTATTCATCTCCCTACAAGTGATATTTCTTTTTTTTTTTTTATGAAGGGGATATACAACAAGGAAACCTATGGCCTCAAAACCGCCACCGATATAGCATCATTCCGTAGAAGTTGTCGAATACCCGGAACAGGCATCTCCCACAGATGCCAATGTTGCAAAGATGAAGATCCAAATTTCACTAGATAATCAGCACATTGGTTGCCTTCTCTCAAAGTATGGGCAATAGAAATGTCCAGTTCTTCCTTAGATAAAACGAAATATTCTCAACAATTGTCAAATAAGGATGAGATTGAGGCACTCCTAGGTAACTAACTTGATAGCTTCTAGCGAGTCCGATTCTATCACAATCTTTCTGAATCTACGTTCCCATGCTAAAGTCACTCCATGGTAGATAGCCTGAACCTTTGCCAGCATATTGATAGCATAACCAATGAAACCCGAGAAACCAAAGATCCAGTGACCAAACTCATTCCGCACTAGACCAACAAATCCTGCTTTTCTAGGATTTCTATAGGAACTTCCATCAACAGTGACTTTAATATAACCAATAGGAGGAAACTTCCATAAGACCCAACAATCCAGCTTATCTACTATTTTCTCATCCAGAGTGCAAGCTTTCCGACAGTCATCAAAAAGTTTCAAAAACCATTGTTGGATACCAACCAAAGGCATGTATTTGCGTTGAAAGATCACCATATTTCTAGTGCACCATATGATCTATGGTCCCACCATGAACTTAATATCATCATCACTAGAGCATAAGGGGGCAAGCACATACTTGGAAATCCAAGCTGCAAAATTCAAGTTATAGAAGGCAAAATCCAGAGTGTCGTAGATACTATGCCACACCTATCTTGCTAGAAGACAGTCCCGTAACGCATGAATATTACTCTCCCAATCCTATCCACAGCGGGGACAAAAGGGGGGAAGAAGCCAAGCCATGTTCATAACGCAAAACATTAGTTGGGAGAATCTGCCATCTAATTTGCCATAAGAAGAAACGAAATTTATGAGGAATGCACAGACGCCAAAGGTGAGACCATAATTTAGTAGGGTCTGGAGGTAAAGGAATGTGAGTAATAAATTCATAACCTGACCTCACCGAGTAAGTGCCTGAAGTGCTCTCCCCCATATCAAAGTGTCTCTGACTAGTCCAGATTTAGAGATAGGAATCGCATAGATACTATGAAGCAAACCCTCCTCCATTGTCGTGTGGAGAAGGGACATATCCCATTAACCATTAACGTCAATCAAATCCTTCACCCGTAGGTGTCTGTCTCTAGCATCAATGCAACACACTCATCTGCAGAGGGAAAAATCCCCTACCCATCTATCATCCCAAGCATCGATATAACCACCATGACCAACTCTCCAAGTAAAACCATCTTTTAAATAAGGGAGAGCTCGTTGGATTGCTTTCCAACTAAGGGACGCAGATGTAGGACTTGTGCAATGGAGAATATGGGCATCCTTTAAATACTTGCATCGAAGCACAGTTGACCAAAGATTGTCGTCAGCCCTGGAGAGAGACCAAATCATTTTTCCCAACATGGCAATATTATTATCACGTGTCATTTGAAGGCCCAAACCACCCATAGCTTTCTGGCTACACATTGATTCCTAATTCAGCAAATGAATACCTCTCCTAGCATTAGACTTCCACAAAAATTGACGACAAGCTTTATCAATATATTCATAAGTGCGAGTAGGGAACCAACAAGTTTGCATTGTATACAATGGTATGGTTGAAAGGGTGGATTGAATTCAAGTAAGTCTGCCATCTTTGTTCAATATATGTGCTTTCCACCCTTGTAATCGAGCCTTAATCTTATCAATGACTGGATTGAACTCACTCCTTCTGTTAGAGCCACGAAGAGGGACTCCCAGATAAGACCCCATGTCCCTTATGAAGTGGAGATTAAAACGACGCCTCAATAGATCCTTGTGTCTTTGAGAGGCATGAGGGGAGATGAGAGTTTTCGACTTTTGCTCATTTATTAGCATGCCCGAGCAGTCACAAAAATGTTTTAACGTATCTCTCACAATTTGACAACCTCTAGTAAACGCATGGGTGAATAGAAGTACATTGTTCGTAAACTGCAAGTGCACGATTATCGAAGTGAGTAATGAATCGGTAAGAACCGAGTCGTGTCTACAGGGATTATGAGAAAATTTAATTCTACTATAGCTAACGATATTTGAAATTGGGTTGGATGAAATTTTGAAAAATTAAAATTAATGTAAATAAATTTTTTTCTTTTTTAAAAACAAAATTAACTTAAATAAATTTCTAAACAACTACCCAATTCAATGCGACCAAAATAACTATGAATATGACAAAT
>JAOSBK010000002.1:38811153-38823092 GCA_027568895.1 Erythroxylum shatona
AGTTTCCATAATAATAAGGATATCCACCTTATTTTTTCTACTGAGGTCTTTCACACAAGGAATGAAATCCAAATGAGCCGCACCTTGGCAGTTCCAAGAGAGAATATTGAGACTTTTAATCATTAATAAAGACAGAGGGAAATAGCGTTACCATCTCAAGCAAGGCTACTCAAAACCATATCCACATCCACACCATCAATTGAGGGATTAAGCTCATGAGAATCATTCTACATAACATCCAATGCCATAGTTGTTGTAGCCTACAAAAGTGCCGACGCCGGATCTGGAGGTTCATAGCTATGAACCACTTGTATCTGCTCACCGTGAGAACCTGAATGTAGGAGAGTAGTGGAGTTTGGAGGGGGATGAAAGCCTTGGAATGCCTGGCGAAATTGAGAGGCAACATGTTGGATCATGGAAGTCTCTGGGGTTGTTTTAGTCCGAGGAGGGATAAGCACAAGCTGTCTAGATGAAGTAGGATGTTGATTAGGCCTACTTGTAGGACTAACTGCCTCCACATGTGCAAGAACTAGCTCCATAACGTTATTCTTAATAACCGGACTTGTAGAACCCTTGGACCTTTTAGTCCCATCAAGCTTTTTACCTTGTCTCCCGGGGCCTTTCCCAACATTCCCATTACCAACTACAAAATTGAGACCAACATGGTGCTCATTTGCAGGGCCCAAGTCGGCAAAAGACGGCAGTCCCTCATCCACGTATTCCTCATCATTCAAAATCATGTAGCGATTAGTGGGTTGGCGCTGAGTATGTGGACCAAAATTACTGTGCCTACTGCAAGGGAATCGCTTGGATTTCTTGTCTGCTACCATCCAGGACCCCAACCCGAGATTCCCACCAGGAATATAGTCTCCATCCTGAGGGCAATTAATTGGAGCAGGATGCTCTGCCACCTGCATCGTGCAGTAGTCTCAGTTTTATCATTGCCAGAGGCCACTAAGGGACAAGAATGATCGTTATGACCATACTTTCCACGTTTGAAACAAATGATACGTAATCCCTCATATTCCACATAGTATGTTGTACCATCAAAATCAACTCTGTTCACATATTTTCACTACTAAATTCTCATACTTGCCATCTTTAGTATAGAAGGAAGAGTAGTTACAAAGGTATGAATTGATTTTCTGCAACATTGCATCTTTGAGGGATAAGGTGTCTTGTCCCAATTTTTTCTTAATTTTTATTTTGTTTCCTAAGTTTCTATTTAGTTCCATTAAATTATATATTATTCTATATAGTGTGCATTTTTTATTCTTAAACTTAAACTTTCTAAGTAGTTTGTATTTTGATGTTTAGAAAAGGAAATTATAATTTTCATTAGAAATAATTTGATGGGGAGATATTTTGAGAATAATTGATGGAAAATTTGAAATAAATTTAGATACTTGGAAATTTTATAGAAATAATTAAGAAAATTGATGTTAGTGAATATGGAAAATTTGAAATAAATTTAGATACTTGGAAATTTTATAGAAATAATTAAGAAAATTGATGTTAGTGAATAAATTGAAAAAAATGTGTTTGAGATGAAAATTATTTTGAGGACATTAGTTTGCTAATTAGGTATTAAATATGTGGATATATATTAGAAAAATTAAAAAAGGTGCATGAACAAATAAAGATATGGAGTGAAATAAGTGAAACAATGCTTATTAAAGGGCATGGTTAGGATTTCATACTTTGGGATATGACTAATGATTGAAAAACTAAATCAATTTGGCCATTTTAATTGTAAAAAGTTTGAACCATTCAACTTACAACTTCAATTTAACTTAATAACAGTTGTTATTAAAAACCGATCGACTTATTGATTAACTGACCTATTTTATGAACTAATTGATTTTTATAAACCATAATAAACTAGTTGATTTTTATTTATAATCTTCTTTTTTAATTAAACTTCAATCTCTTCAATTGACAAAGATAGTCTACTTATTAAACGCTATTTAGGATCTTCAATTTTGTTCAATCTTTATTATATATTGGTTGAACCTTTAAACCTTTTATATTAGACACGGATGAAAATTTTAAAATTATGGTCAACTAGGATTTGAAGAGTAATGAAGAGAGGTGTTTGTGTAGCAAAGAGACAGAACCTCTTAAGTAAAAGAGAGGGCCAGATGTTCCAAGAGAGAGAGAGAGAGGAGAAGAAGAAGAAGAAGAAAAAGAAGAAGAAGAAGGGGAAGGAGGCTTGGAGGAAGAAGGAAGGAGACTTGATTTCCAATAATAGGTGAGTAGGATTGCATCCCTTCTTAAACCCCTCTTGAAATGATTTTTTGTGTGATGATTTTGAGTAAAATTTTGCTAGGAATACTGATCTTTCATGTTGTTTATATGTTCTAAATGATTGTAAAGAGATTAAAGAAATATGTTGCAGTTTATAAGTATATTTGTCCTATTTTAAACGTCGATGACTAAGATATTTTGCTCCAATTATTTTGGGGTCAAAATTATGAATTGCATAAAGTGTAAAAGATAAAAGTTGTAGATGTACATGTCTAATTTATTCTCATAAAGGAATAAGTGCCTAGATTTCATAGGTTAGGAAATATGGTCAAATTTTAGAAACTGGTCTGTCTAGCAAAATTAAAGTTAAATCCACGATTGTACTTATAATTTGAGGGTCTAGAGAATTGATTTAAAAGTTGGTTAAAACATGAAAGTTATAGGTTTAAATGTTGTTTAATTTTAATTTTTTATAAGATGGTATGTGTAAATTGAAAATGGTTTGAGAGATATAACTAATTAACCATAGGGTATTTAAGGTGTTATGACACCATATGTGTTATGTTGTTGGGAGGGGTAAACGCTAACTTTGGGGTCTTTTTTGGTTATTAGCTTCAGACTATAGTTACTCTCACCTGCAATGTATTAACATCACTCATTTAAAGCACCTATAAAGTATGTTATTACAAGGCTTTATTCCATCTGCTGACTCCTCTCTCCATACTACTCACTTTTTCCTCCATGATACTCTCCCATCTCCTCTTCAATGTTTCTCGGCTGTTTTTTATCTACGATTATTGGTTTTTATTACTTCCTTATGTTGACTTAGATATTCATTTTTTGGCCAATCTCTCTAATGTTGAAGGTTAAGAATGTTTGTTTGACGTTTACATTTGATTAGCGTCGTTTCTTCAATTAGTGATTTATCTTTTTTCTGCTTAAAAATGCAAGTCCAGCTCTCCTTTATTAGCGAAGCTATTCATATATCGTTTTAGTGTTTGGTTGAATTTTGATAGTAATTTTGCAATGTTATTTTTAACTAGCATTCTTTGATGGTAATTTTGCGATGTTATTTTAAGTCTTATGTATGTTTTGGTTTAAGGGTAGCATATAAACTAAGGGACCTTTATACTCTAGTACAAATTTGTATGTTTATATGTAGCTATTTCCACTACACTACCTCACCAGACCACCATTAGTAGTAGAATTAATATTCTCTTGATTTTTTTACATGTTAACATCATGAATTTTTTTTCTTATAATTTGTTTTAGCTGCTTATGTTGCTTGTTCCTAATAACTACTTATTTTTAAAAGAGTAAGATGTCAAAATTGGTATTTATATGCGAAACTATAAGATGGTTAATAATGGTAGATCTTTATCAAATATGGATGATGAACAAAATGAATCTAGTATAGTAAAGCAGTCAGAAGCTATAGAAGCTCTTAATCAACAATTTGATGCTATAGTGGGAACTTTAAATAATGCACTTAGGCCAAAAGGACAATTTGTTATTAGCATTGGTAATGTGATCTTCAAAATTATATGATTATACATTTAAATTTTAATATAATATTATATATGTCCATTAATTGTTATTTTTAAATAGGAAATGTAAATTCTAAAAAACGTGAATGAGGACTAACAATCAATGTTAGACTTGCCAAGAAAAAAAGATAAAAGAAAACAAATTGATGTTCAATTTCCTCCTCCGTACTACAAGGTATGGTATGCCAGTCTTTTCAATTCAAAAGTTACTATATATTAGTACTAAATTTATAGCTTAATATTTTATAAACTAATTAATTGATTCTATTTTTAGTTATTTTGTAGGAATTAAATTAATATTGAACTTCATCTAGAAGAATAGATAGGACAATTTACCTTGGAGAGTTTTAGCTTAAACTAGTATGTAGTCGTTTGAGATAATTGTAATAAATATAATTGTTTTGGATATTAATTTTTTCAATTTTATATATTAGAAATTAAAATTTTGTACATTTTTGGTATTTTTATATATTTTATATATACTAATAATTTTTATTTGCATGTGTGACAATATCTTGGCACTGAAAATCTGTATCATTTGTGACAGCTTTTATTTTATGACCACCAATGCCAAATATTTTTATCAATTAAGCAATTAAATTGTTAAATTTAATAATATTATTTGTGAAAAACATGAACACATTAATGATATATTTATTGTAAGATAAAATTTTTATTTAGTGACAACATTAATGTAACATATTACTTCCATACTTGTGAAAAAACCTGTTAGACTAATGTTAGAGATCACAAAGACATTATAACTTACAACACCAATTTACTCTTTCTCCCTCCATGTTTCTTCACCAACACATTTTCATACTTGTTGCCACTAGTATAAAAGGGAGAGTCACTATAAAGGTAATACCTGATTCTCTACTAATACTATATTCAAATTTGAATCTGAGTATGTTATCAAAGTGCTACTATTAGGGACAACTTTGATGCCTGACTATGTTATCAGAGTGCTACTATTAGTGACAACTATGATGCCCTTTTTCACAGGTTTATAGAATTTATTATGAAAGGACCGTTTGGAAAAAACCAACCAAAGAACTTGAAGACCTGAAGCTCATTCCAACAAAACTGATACACTAAAAAACATAACGTAGACTACCAGTAGTTACGAATACTAACTGTAGGTAAGGATTATTTTGTGTAGGGCACATTAGGGACACCTTTGAGTTGCCATGAATGGTACTTTCCAAGTACAATTGTAGGTGTTGAAATCTTATGTCCCACTTACTCAAGCCCAATCCTGTCCCATTCATCCACAACCACAAATTTAAGTGGGTCCCACAAAAGTTTGTGATTGTGGATGAATGAGGCAGGGTTGGACTTGGGTAAGTGGGACAGAAAATTTGGTCCCCAATTGTAATGCCTCTCTTTTGCTATGCCAATAATCAAATCTTAACTTGTACGTATTGAATTACAAAAGGAAGGAATATTTGGACGAGATTTTTGTACAATATTATGAGTATGTTGATAACAATACATAAGTAGTAGTAACACTTGATCGAATCAACATTATGAATGTGTTGATAACAATTCATTATGTTTTAAAAATACCTTTTTTAGCTGTAGAGTGCACCAAGCTTTTGCCTTACAAACGAGAAGGGATTGAAGATCCAAAATTATCGTGAGACGTTTTCTGAGACTTAAAGATTGATGTGTATTTTCAAAGTCCAAATGATCTGGCTACTGAACATCTTTGAAGTTCAAGGAAACAATTTCAGAACAGGCGAGATGATAAACCTATGTATACATTGCAGCCCCAAGACTCGACACTTCCCTTAAATCGTGACAGATATATACCGCTGCATAACCAATCAATTTCTTCCTACCTTATTTCGATCCTCCAGAAGTCCGCTGCACCTGGGTAATTCAATAATATGATGTGAAACAAAAGAGAAGAAGAAATACAGGGACAAGAAGACCAGATGTTTCTGAAGTTGAAGAGTTTCACAAGAGTGCCGCGTAAAGGAGTTGGTTCCAAGTATCGGGCAATCCTGGAAGACACCAGTGGCTGCAATCTGAGCCAGAACCGGTTCCATACGCTGAGGGGTGAGCATCTTTTCTCAACTGGGAGAGTGTTGTAATGTCCAGTAAATATACTGGTTTTTTGATTGTGCTTAGCACTTTGTTAAGCACTGCAACAGCTGGAGGTGCGCCAGCTGGGTATGTAGACCCTGAAAGAGGCTCTCCTTCTCCATAACAGTTTCTTTTTGGCTGATTCCAATCTCTTCCCCTGTTTTTACACAAGAGTGTTATTAGTCCTGTTTTACTTCTAGAATTCTTTGAGTTCTGGTTTCTACTTACTCATAGTGAGTAGGAGAAATCCCTTGGAAGAAGAGTTTGGTTTGTGAAGGATCAACACTGGAGTCGACCCATCTGGCCCATGTTGTCAACCCTTTATAATATGCGTCCAAGCGGTTCATATCACTGTGCAACCCTTGCTCATCCCTGATATAGTCCCATCTGCATTTCAACACGTCAGATAAATCAGATTTTATCCATATAAGAAACTTGAGATGGTATTCAAATTAAATAACCACATACGGCTGCGATTTTCCAGTGTGAGTCCACCAGTGCCAGCTGTTGAAGATGAGCATGTTCATTCCTTTCCATGTATCTCCTGCTCTTATGGAGTTCAAATTGAGTACGGTGCCTACACTTTCACGAACCATATCTACCAAGTAAGGTGTACGATACATATACACACTTACTCCATAGTCCTGCATTCAGTATAATTTGTTTTAGTTACTTTCCATGTAAATTTGTTTCTCAATAAGAATTCTCATGCTCCCAAAAAATTTTAAGGAAAGTTGCGGAAAAATTAACAACAAAAATTTCACTCAGTAAAAATTTCACTAAATGACAGTCTCGAAAAGTCTACTAATGCGCAACTTTAACTTAATTAATAAAAAAGCTGTTTAGTTGTATAGAAATTAAAATATATTTAAGTGAATTTTTATACAACTAAAAAATCATATTTCAATTTTAAATATTAAAATAATGAATTATAAATCATGTCTTTGGATATAATTCATTCTACATGTATGCCTTTTGAAATAATTTTACTTATGAATCTTAAACATAATTTTAATTATGTTTTCTAACTTTTTAGGTGATTGAAATTTGAAAAGAGCGGAGAAAAAGACACAGCATTGAAACTTTCAATTCCCTGCTTCATTTAACTTTTTCTGCCTCGAAAGGATTATTTTGCACTACTCTTGAAACTGCTAAACCATCAGGGGTTTATTGTTCAATTGAAACATAATTTCTGATGCCACATGGGCCTGTCAAGCTTTTCTACACTTTTTTTTTTTTGGTCAGAGTTATTTTAGGAGGATTCCAATTATGAGAAGACGACTTTAAGCCATCCACACTCAGACTAATCCCCGTTCGAACCGGGTAGGTCCCTTGCAAGAGACAAAGCTCTGGCCCCAAGTTTTAAACTGCTGCATACATGAGGAGGTTTCGAACCCGTAACCTCACTTAAGCCAGGAGAACCCTTTTACACTTTCAAAAACTAAGCTTTGAATCTCCTCTAAGTGATAACAAAACTACAGTTTTCTGCAGTAGTTTGGCGACATAAATGCACAGAATATATAGATATAAGGTTGACAATTCTGGAAATAACGGAAGAAAGCTTGGAACGGACCTTTCTCAAAAGCAGGAAAAAGAACCGGAATGATGAGATTATAGAATAACACTCAACACAGCGAGCTGACGTGTATGCATATAAAGACAAAAATGCACTGATTGTGATTGGAGTTGTGTGTGTGAAACAACTCAAAAGAGATGATGAAGGTGAAGGACTAAACTCACCAGAAAGTTTACAGAAGATAGGGAGCCTGTCCTAACGAATTTGGTCTTGGCATCAGGCACCGACGCATGAATCATGCAAGCCAATGATTCCCACATGTTTAGACTCAAAGAGTCCCCCACAAACATTATCTTCTTCCCTCTCCACCTTCCAAGAAAATCAGCACCATTAAACCTGCGCCACAAGAACCAAAAGTCCGCAACAGGATGATCATTCAACAACTGAGAGGACAAGAATAAAGGTATATCACTTTTTTTCCTGAAGAAGCAATTCAATATCAGTTTATAAATCCAAATGCCATAATTCGCTTCTGCTAAAGTAAACGAATGGACTTAATTTACCGGAGTGAATTGGTCAAGTTTCCACTTTTAAGAAAACATTTAGTTCACTCTGCTTAGAGAAAGTTTTTTCCTGGAAAAATAAAAACAAACATGAAGAGAACAGCACCTGGGTATGTTGCACGAGTCCGGTTGCCAAGAGTACTTGAGATACTGCTTATCAGGTCTGCCGTTCTTTTGACAATTAAACCCAGCATCTATGAAGGGACAACTTGAAGAATCGTAAAGAGGATAAGAATCATCAACAACCCAATTTCCCTGAAACAAGTTGCAACCGCTCACTTGCTTTCTTCCTCTTAACCTGGTCAAGTTATAGTAATGCTCTTGTGCTAATGCTTCGTGTAGGAACAAGAGCATAACTTGGAAGAGAACAGCCAAAACTTGGGACTTCACGCCCATTTTAGCCTTTTTTTTTTTTCTTCCTTCTCTTTTTTTTTTTTTTTTTTGACTCTCTAGGATATAGAAGACATCAAAAGACTCATGTGACTTGAGCTTATATACAGAAAAGCTATGTGAGGACAAAGGGGCAGGATAGGTGGTTCACATGCGTACATGAAACAAGTGCACTGATTTTCGATATCCACCTTAAGCTGGGGTGTCTTGGACGGACTTTGAGAAATAGGAAAAGGTGAAAATAGAACCACGGGTGGCTTGTTAAGAAGTTTTTCTATTTGTCTGCATGCCACGAGGCATTTTAATCATTTTCCATGAAGTTGCACTTGCACATGGCCAAACCATGGGTCAAGATATTAGATTGGCGTCTCCAAATGTTTAATTTCTTCAGTTAACAAAGTTATAAAGATGGAATCCCTCAAGTTCACCGAAATTTCTCAAGTTGTCAAAATGACAATCTGGTACACATACCTTAAATGTCTAATCACACGCAAAGTTGTTCGACTTTCTGCATCTTTTTTAATCATATATGGTATGTCTTCCTAACCCATCTTCAAAATCAAATCCTATAGTAATTTATGGCTGATGACCAAATGTATGGCATGCATAAATTGTCAGTATTAAATTTAAATTTCCAATATTTTTTTGAAAATCATTTTAAACTAAAATGTTATAACTACAAATTGTTATAAATTAAAGAAAATTACACTTGAATCGGTATAAGCTTCTTCATAATAGCATAATTCCTCATACTTTCATTGCTCTGATTTTGCTTTTATTTGATCCAATTTAACAATAACTAGATCAAAACTTGTTTCTTAAGTTGCTATCAGCATTTTAAAGTTTTTAACTTTATTTTTGACTTCATATATCTTTTGTTTACTTATATTATTGTTAAAATATTTTTTGAAAAGTTGAAAAAGTTTTTATTTCCCACAAAGAAGACCCACAATAATGTAGGTAATAATACAAAACTGACTATTGGAGAAGCTTTGCTGAACCAAGAAAAAAGATTAATTGCTACAAAATAAAAGGAAAAATTACATATTAAAACCATTAGAGATGCTCCTTCCAACAGCATGGAGTTCTGCTTGAGCTTCATAACTTTTGTTGAGTTTTTGATAATGCTGCATAAGAGAATTGCTATCTGACTTAATTACAGCACAGTCATTAAACACTTTAGTTTCATTACTAAATCTTCACCCTAAGCTCCAATTGCTAATTAAGGGACTTCAAACTCCGTCTAGCATTCCTTTGACTATCACATATTCCTTTATCCAATTGATGGTCTTAAAATATAAAGATAGGTTGTGTTATCGCTTGCTCTTGAAGATCAATCGTTTCTTTCTTTTTAAATGGAGCAAATGATGTAGATGAATATTGAACTAACATTAACTTGATTTCATCTCCCATTTTCGGGACTGATGGTAATCACTTGTTATTGGCAGGTATACATGGGTTGCTCCAACGTGATTTGGAGGTGCGCATCCAACACATACATTGGGAAGGAACTCAATGCGCGGATCAACTGGCATCAGTGGCAGTCAAGCATTGTCCAGGCATCTATATACTTCAAGAGCTCCCATTAACCGTCCAGGATCTCATCAGACAGGATAGGTAGGGCAATGAATACCGCCATATTTTGCAAGTCTTCGATTAATTGTATTCTCCCCTTGTATTTTAAAAAAAAAACTTGGATGCTACAAGCTCGTTTTACCATACCATCTTGTTGATTAGAGCTGCACTGTGGGTTGTAGAGATCTAGCATATGCAGCCAAATCATAGACGTGTAGTTTCAGTCAAAAAACATATGGTGATCAAAGGACTCATTTTCCTGGTGGCAAAGCATATATACAGGGTTCAAGTTCACTGTCTCTAGTTCTTAGCCTCCTCCTTACGACAAACCACAATATAAAAGAATCTTTTATACTGTTCTGCTTGTTCTATATACTAAAAGTCTCCAGGGAAGTGATTATTGGGGGTGGGGGCTTGAAGATGTTAATGATACTATATAAACAAATGAAGATGTACTAGTTGATCCGTTTGATGAATTGATTAGGAAAAATCCTAGACTTCTTATTATAAACATTAATTAAAATATTATAAATATATTTTTTAAAAAATTGAATGAATTTATTATAAATATATTATCGGACCTCTCCAGATTCCGTTGCATTGCGAGATTTCGAACTGGGTGATGATGATGAATGAATTTGGATTAACTTTAGTAAAAACTAGCATATCATTTCAATGATTTCTATGTTATAAGCTCTCTTGCATTTTACAACAAAGCTTGTAACCCGATACAAAAGGGTTGAGGGGGTAAACATTATAACCTAATAAAATGTTATAAACATTGCTTATAACTAGTAAAGTCGCCTAATTTTATATATCCTTCTTTATGTCGACTTTACAATCATATTGAGCATATCTTCAAATTCTACATTTTTCCTAATAAATAATGGTTGAGAATAATAAATTATTAACATTAAATTCAGTCTTTCTATAATTCCTTAAAATGTTTTTTAAACTGATCAATTTCAACTATAGGCTCTTCATTTTCCATCTCTTATAAATATTTATATTAATTCTGTTACATTTTTATTCTTTTTCTTGCATCATACCTTCTTGATAAGGCTTTTTTATAATATTGCTTATAACATAAATAGCTCCTTGAAAGAATTTTCAAAGTTAAACCTAAAGCAACACCTTAATAAAGATTTCTTCTTTTCATTTTCACTTTTGAAGATTAAATCACACTTTAATTAAACTTAAACCAAAATTTGATATCTAAAACTTCTAAAAAATTATTAAAAGGAAGAATAAACATATATTATATGTTTCATTTTTTAACATATTTTCACGGTGAAAAGAAAAAGAGAATCCTTTAAGCCTTTGGTGAAGATTCTAAAAAAGCGTCAAAGGCTGTTCTTATAGAGCGTCGACAAAAGCTTGGTGATGATTTTAAGGCTTGCTTTTAAATACAATTTTTAAACCGTAGCAAAAAAGCCTGATACAAAGATAAAATGATAAATATTTGAAATAAGTTAATGCTTTGTTGTAATTTATATGATAATCATTTTATAGAATTAAAGTTACCTAAATTTTGAATAAATCAAAATACAAAAAAAATTTATAATTATTTTACTATCGGATCTTGTTTCAATTTCCGAAATTTTATAATTATTTTACTATCGGATCTTGTTCCAATTTCTGAGTATGTGAGTGATAGGAGGATATGAATATAGTGATAAAGGCAGCTAAGGCTATCTCCAACCATTGCACTAAATTTTTACACTAAATTTGGTGTAAAATGGAATATTTTAAGAATCTTTTTACATTAAATTTGATATTACTCCAATTATTCTATACCAAAATTTTTTCAAAGAATATACCACAATAATTTATTTATTAGCTAAATTAATTTATATTTATACAACCACAATAATTTAGTTATTAACTAAATTAATTTATATTTATACAATATTTTATATTTATTTATTAAAAATAAAATAAAATCATTATTCTTAATTACTTAATATATATTTTATTTTAAATTAATATTATTTAAAAATATATTTACTA
>JAOSBK010000002.1:38836479-38846584 GCA_027568895.1 Erythroxylum shatona
CACAATACCTATACAAACACACTCATTTAATTCCATTTAATATTTCTAATTTCTACCGAAAGTTCGGGGTCCAACAATTATTCTTTCCCTAACCATTATTTTGATAATTATTGGTTTTTGAGTTTTGGGAAGACAAGAAGGAGGCTTTAGTATCCTTAAGTACTCAAAAAATACTAAAGAACCAATAGTTGCTATTGCTCCCATAACATTCTTTATATTTCATAGTCACAAATCTATTTGCACCATTAGATGTAACCCTTATAAAATTTAAAAGAGTTTATCCCTTTGGACATGTTCTCAATATTCAATATCAATAAACTAAATTATTTCTCATATTCTTTCATCAATTTGTCTTCATTCATCTACTTTAAGGCATTTGTAACAAGTTAAACGGTGTTGTTTTAAATAAATTGATCTTTTAACTCCTTTATTTTTCTCTCATACATCAATAAAAGAATAACTAGTATTGATCTCAACAACGTTTCTCATTCTACACCAAAGCTTAGTGTCATCAGTTAGGTATATTGTAATGACGTTAACTTTCTCCACTTTAGGTTCTTTAGTAATAACAAAGTACTGCTTGATATTCCACAAAAAGTTTTTAAGATTCTTATCATTTTGATTATCCTAAAAACCTTTAGATTTATACACCTTTGATATACAAGGACTTGCTTAAGTATTATGATTCTAAAGTTAACATCTTCTCATGCCTTCACCAAGTCCGCTACCATCATCATGACTTCCATTTCATCTTTCAATAGTTGGATTTAACTCTCTAAGAGTTCAAACAGAGATAAGTATAAGGCAAATTCCTCTTCATCCATAAGTATAGATCCAATTAGTGCTTTGACTCAAGAAACACACTTATTTAGATTGCTATCTCCTACTATTTGGACATTAAGAATTTCTTTAATGTCAATGACTATGTAGACTTTGATAAAACCATCAAATTCAAACTAAATAATACCAAAATCTTCATATAATATTTGATTTTTTATAGCTCAACTCAACTTTAGTCTTGTATTTATAAATATTTTTCATATAAAAGATTAAAGAAACAAGTTTATTTATATTAGCCAAACAAAATAGGCAATAAAATAGCAATAATACATTAAAAATAATGTAAAATTGTCAACCTTTATTAACTATCAGAATAATTACTAAATAATGATAACTCTAACTCTCTTTTTGTTGAAAGCCTTACTCAAATGGGGAATATATAGGCTTTTAGAGATTTAATGGTAAAAAACACAAGAAGGTGGGTAAAAGCACTAAATACACCAACTTAATTGGTTGACATTCCTAACCACTATAATAGAACTAATTTAGTAAGTGGCTAACACATCCTATCATTAAGTTCACTACTATGTAAATAACATATGCTAAAAATAGAGCTTTGAAATGTAACTTGAATATTCTATATTTTTTTCTTAGTCATCTCACTTCTTCATTATCCCAAGCCATTATCTAAATCACACTATCCATGATCTCAAAAAAAAAAAAAATGATGGTTAGTGAAATCACAAATCAATTTGAACATGGTCTCACATATTTGCTTATAGTTTAGTCTATTAGCACATAGTTTGCTCCTTGCTTACATTTTGGTATTTGTCAAATACATTCTAATTTAGTCTATTTAATCAAAGTCAAACTAATCAATGCACCAATCATTCATCATAATCAATCAAATCTTGAACCTGCTTGATCTCATACAATGTAGATACCTTGATTTACTTAACATGCTTCCTTGTGCTCTATTTATACTACTTATCAGTCAAGGCTCACTAATAACTAACAAAATAATGAGGAATGTATTAAGAGGCTAATAATTTGGCTCCTTTAAAAGTTACCAATGTCATAAGTATGGCATCACATTGTATTTTACACTCTGTAAACTATCTTGAAAGTTATATATTACCATTTTAACTATAAAATGAAAATTACCTTTTATTTAATATTTTCAATATGTGGATTTGATTTGTTATAATGTTTGTGGTTTTTATGTGAATTACTTAGGCAAAGGAGACTCGTATAATAATAGAAAGAGCACAAAAAATAAACAAAATTGACTACCATTAAATATAAAGTTCAACAAATTAAACTTGCCCTTAGCATCCATTGAATTTTGTTTATCAAATAATATGTGATAGCATTGAGCTCATTTTCGAGTATATATGTGCATATGCAAGGTGTTGGGTTTGGATGCACATTATCTCACTGTTTGATAGTACTTAATGAGACGAATATGCTCATCACCATGACTCACCTTTATCAATGATTAATTGCACCAAATAAAAAGTAACTAAAAGGGTAAACGTTATGACAAATGAAAAAAATATTGCCTAAAAACTCTAAATAACATATGGTAATATTATCGATTACTCGAGTTGGCCTTTAACAATTAAATTTTGAGACAAAATCTACATTTAAATGGGAAGGCAAGCTCCACTTTTTATGTGATTAATTAGAGCTATAGAATTAAGGAGTTAGAGATTAAAAAGATAAAGTCAACAACTTCAAAATATGCTAAGTGTTCAAAAATTCATATTTATGGAATTAATATAGAGAATTTATTAGTTCAGTTATCAATCTCAAGTCCTTAAAGTTAATTAGTTTTTTATTAAAAACTAATGACTGAAGTGAATGATTGACTAAATTTATGTTCTAAATTTTTACTTAATTTCTTCGGTAATTATGTAACTTAAATTTAATTCATTAGATATCACTTATGATCATTTTAATACAGTCTCAGTACATACGAGATTTGTAATCAAATATCATTGGACCAGAACATTGGGCCTTTATTCCTTCGTCCAAAACTTTAACCCAAGTATCATTGGACCCTAAGGATAACGCTGGAAAATTGAAAACTTGTGGATAGCTAGCTTCATGTTGGCATAGCTCGGGAGGGAGGAAGAGGACCAGATCGATAGAATTAATACAGAGGGAAAAAGGGTGCCTAAAAGAGTGGCAATGGCTGCTTCATTCTCCGTAATTTCGACAAATCCTCCATGGATTCGAAGCTTTCAAACCCCGTCAGCTTCTCTCTCTTTGTTCACGGGTTCAAAGACCAGGACTTTGTCTGCCACCACCTCCACTCCTCGGCCCTGCTTGCTACAATCCTCTTTTATTTCTTCTCCGCTCTCTTTACTTTCTTCTTCTTCTTCATTTTCTGGTAAGTTTTCGGTTATTGTTGGTTTTGTCAATTTGTCTTTAGGTATAGGTATGCATGATGGTGGTGCTTTATGTCTCCCGTCTTCTCTTATGAATAAGGCGGGTTTTGGTGGTTATATCGGCCGCGTTCGCTGATGAGCCATCACAGCGCCCAAATTCTGTGGCCTTTTGCGGTTCTCATTTCTATAATCTTCTATGTTACACGGATTTTTTATCAGTGCCTTTTGGGATTCTGGTTCTGTTACAAGGCATGTTTAGTTTTGCAGTTCAACGAGTTTTTCTGTCGTAGTAGCATTGAACAGAGGAACTAGGATTTTGTTAACAATCTAATGTCACAATTTTGAGTTCAAACGGATTTGCCGTCTGTGAATGATATCATTTTCTTGGTTTATGAGAGAAACTATTTTCTACTTGCTTGGTGGCAGGTTTTTGTTCTTGTTTAGTACTGAAAGAAGCATTTGGGCTGATAAGCTTTCGAATTTAAAATTTTTATTTCTTGAACTTGAATGCAACTCCTTTGCAGGTTCATCTTTGGGTTTGGAAATGGATTCAAATATTGGGTTTCAAAAGCGAAATGGTTTTGGCCTGGTGGTAAGAGCTGGAAAACCTGCTCTTTGTCTAACTAAGAGGAGTAGGTCCCGGAAGTCTCTTGCTAGAACCCATGGCTTTCGTCGACGAATGAGAACCACCAGCGGAAGGGCGGTGTTGAAGCGTCGACGTGCCAAGGGAAGAAGGGTTCTTTGCACCAAATCCTACCCAAGTAGTGGGAAAGGTGCCTAATTAATAAGCTCTAGGTCATTCATTCTCGTTATCTTTCTCTTACAAAGTTGTTCTACTTAGAAGCTTATGTATGATGATAATTCAACTTACAGAACATCTATTCTGTGTCATTTATTCAAATTTCTTTTGCACATCAGTAATGCTATTAGCTATAGCTATACATGTTAGTTATGTCTGTTAATGGTGAAAAATGATATTCATCACAAAATGCCTACAATTTAATATACAATCTATTTTCCTTTATTTGTAAATATTTTGGTTTACATCGTCAATCATAAATCTTCTGAGTTGCAACAAGCAGCTACTTCTTAGTGGGTTATAGAATTGGTTCATTTTATCCAAAATTTGCTCATCCCACTCAATAACCTTGATTTTGTAAGGTGTAATGAAAAAGCATAATCCTCACGAGGACCTTTCAGTTTCCAGGGTCTTCTTCCCTATCATATAATTCTGTTTCCTGCGATTTTAGGATTATAGTTTGATAGTTGTTTCCTGCAAGGATCCTTCTTGTGTTCAAGATTTGTTATGTGGCTCCTTTGCACGGTCATTTGAGCAAGGTTACTCATTTATGTTACTCTAATGCTCCTAGCATCAGCAACATCCCAACAGACAAATAAGAGAACCTTTTTCAGAGGTGAATAATTGGTTGCTGCCGTTTGGAGATATACTATGCTCCCCAAACTACAAAGCAGTTCCTTTTTTTCTTTGGTTAATATCCCAATTTTTTCTTTAATTTGGAAGCAAGCATTTGAGACAAAACATAATGTGCACTCGGATTCGGGTTGCATTAAGCAGTGAAAACTGTTAATAGTAATCTGGTTGGAAATCGAAAGATGAGGTTATTTGTTGTTAACTTGTATAGTAATCAGTAGAGCAAATTTTGTTATCGATGTATTTCATGTATTCTAAATTAATACAGCAAGAGAAAAGAAAGGATAGAGCACAGCACAGGGTGAAGTTTGACAGATAAATTGCTGTATGTTGAAGCGTCCAATTTTTTTGCTTTTACATGGTGGGATAGATACCTTGCTTAGCAATGCCACAAAGACCCTCCGTGGATTTGAAGTTTCTTAACATCCTTATGTATCCATTCTCTCCCCATTCGCTTCCCCACGAATTCTTCACTATCCAATACTTCTTGGCAGGTGTGCTCCCATAGCCAACTATGGCAACAGCATGGTTCATCTCAGTCCCACAATATCCTGTGAAGACTCCTCTTTTGTAGAACTGAAAAGCTGAGCTTCCAGCGTCAATGACAGCAGAGACTGGTTGGCGAGATACAGCCTTTAACAGCGCCCTCTCATTGTTGGCAGGTACGTATTCATAGCCCCTGATCCTAGCAACAGATTGATTAGCCTTTTTCCGGTTGCAAGTACCTTCCTTTTCTTCATAAGGGTATTCGGCTGCAGATGTGAGGCCTTTGTTTTTGATGATGAACTTGAAAGCCTCATCTAGAAAACCTCCATTACAACCCTGGCCATATTTGTCACAATCAATTATTTCTTGCACTGAGACAGGAGTCAACTTCCCTGTTGAAATCTTTGTTATCCCTTCTATTGACGCTGCCACAGAAAACGCCCAACAGGATCCTACAAATTTTTTAACAGTCAACGAAATTTTATATCCTTAGTCTCGAACAAACCTTTATGAAAACACGATTGATTGGCAACTATCTTTGAAAAATGATTTGCGTAACGTAAGTCAGGCAAGCAGAGTCCCATACCGCATTTTCCT
This sequence comes from Erythroxylum shatona, assembly GCA_027568895.1. NCBI lineage: Eukaryota > Viridiplantae > Streptophyta > Magnoliopsida > Malpighiales > Erythroxylaceae > Erythroxylum > Erythroxylum shatona. The sequence continues at coordinate 38,842,168 of JAOSBK010000002.1, forward strand.
TGGCTCTTGGCTGGAGTAACAGCTCCACGTTTTCTCCAATCAACTAGGCGTGGAACTGAATTAACTTTCCCATGACTGAAGGGTGTTGTTGGCGACCTACTAGGATAGTGAGTGACCTTGTACTGGTTATATATTGCAGAAAACTCTTCCCTGGTCATGTCTGCAAACCGATTAATCCCAAGTTCGTAGGTTCTATTACTATCCTTGTTAAAAGACTCAATGAACTTCACATTCTCCTTGAAATTGTTGTAGCGTTGCTCCTTCTCTACTTCGTCATTGTATACACGATTGTACTGAGACATCCAGGTTTCGTGCATAGTAACCATGGTAGTATCATTGACATCATTGAGTGCATGCAAGCAGACCATGGATGCCCACGTCGCCATTGCCAATACCACGAGGCGAAATGGTTTGTTTTCCCGCTGAGAATTAGCCATTTGTGTTCCTTGAACGTACCTAGCTTCTAAGGGAAGTTCTTTCGAAGTTTTTATAATGAATGAGTACACAATGGATCATATGAAGATACGAGAATTTATAGATGCTTTGGCTTGGCTCCATTGAACATTAGTCACAGACATCTAGAAAACAAGCAGAACAGACAGAAAACAATGACCTAGTAACTCCACCTTCTTGTTTGCAGCCGAAGTTTGATTCACAGTAAGGCGTTAGGATGCTGAATTTTGGTTCTGTATGTTAGCTATATGATTATGACTAGTTTCTTAGCATTTTAGAATAATAAAACATGCATATATGTTTCTTTATTATCACCGCATCAGATGCTTAGATTCCTCGGAATACCAGAATTCTGCCATCGGTGGCTAATTAGCCGTTTAGTAATCAAACTCGGACCGTCAATGTCGGTCCATGCTTATAGGTAGTCCTTTCAGGGAACAGATCTTCTGTACCCTTTACCTAATTCCTCCCTGTTCTCTTTTGATCTCAACCATCTAATTTATTAAAGGGAACAGAGAGAACAGATTTGTGGGTACAGAAGATCTATTCCCGTCGTCAAACATATACAAACTGAGCAAACCAGCATTTATGGAAGAATTTCCCTTAGTTATTTTATTCTTGTTGACAAGAATCCTACTAGCTTTACGCAATGCATAGTTCCATTGCAACGAAGATTGAGGAGAAAATTAAACAGAGAAACTGTTAAAATTGGTAATTTGTATTGTCGTAAACTCTATGTATTTGACACTTTATGATGATGTTACCAACTTCTTGTCTCATCCACAATGGATTTATATCTTGAATCGGCGGTGAATCTCCAACATAAAGCCTATTTGGACTTAACCGCTCTCCAAGTATATGAAGGGCGCTGATCATTTGCTATTTCATTGAAACCTACGAGAGTGATGATGTACTCAGAGCCTTCACTCGCTCGTATACACCGCCTAAAGTTGTTGCCTGCTAGTTCACTCACTCATGCACTACATATGCTAAGAACCTCTATCCACCCCATGTCAATGTCTTGTATCCAATCACGAGTACTAAGTCAGCTTTCGTCTCCTAGTTGACCCGGTTGAACTAAACCAATCTAGATAGGTTTGATCAGTTGGTTCAGTCTCTTTTTGGTCAGTTTTCTTACAACCCAGATTGGTCTCTAAGGCTTTTGGCCCTCTCAAATTTATTTTTGAGGTATGTATTCCCTAATTTCATCTCTATCTCTTAGTTTCAAGTTTGGGTACCTTATTATTTACACTACATTTTTTGGTTTCCATGGTTGCTTCGTATAATTCTCACACTATCACCCATCATATTACTATGATTTTCGAAAGTTTGAATTATGATGTATCAAGAGATGTGTAGTTTTCTGAATTGAATACTTCTTTGGTGAGTTGTTAATGCTGAGGTTACCATACCTATCAAACATGATGATGAAATAGAAACTAAGTTAACTAAGAGGATCGATCAATGGAACAACAAAACTCATTAGATTTTAACTTGGTTTCATAATACTTGTCATCCTATTATTAAGCTGGAATTTTTTCGTTTTGAAAGTGTTAAAGATATTTGATATTTCTTATAGCCATAATATGCAGTTTTGCATGATGTTCATCAATTTCTGCTTTATCATTGTATTCATTGTTAGTATCAATTGCCCGATTAGACCATTCACAGTTATGTTTCAGAGCTACAAACCTTAAGGGATCAATTGCCAATTTATGATCCAGATTGGTCTGATGTTGCCTCCGCATAATTTTATGTTGTCTTTCATGATCATCAGCTTATATGGTATTTACTTATAACTCTTCTAGTTATACTTGTCACAGTGATTGAAGAAGTACTCTATGAGGAAATTCCACTTGATCTTTTACATCACTTGATCTTATTCATTTTGATACTTGGGGCCTTGCTCCTAATATCACCATAGGCGTTTCTCAATATTTTGTTTTTTTGTTAATGGTTATTCTTGGTGTACATAGATTTTTTTAATGAAAAATCATTATGATTTCCCGCAATTTCTATTCAATTTACTAATATAATTAAAAATCAATTTTTTTACAATATCAACTTCAATTTACTAATATAATTAAAAATCAATTTTCTTACAATATCAACTTTTTACATATAGATAATGATATGGAATACTAAGACATTACCCTTTTGTCAAGTTTTTATTACTCATAACACTATTGTTCAGTATTTTTTGTCCTAGTACCTCTCAACATAATGGAGTAAAGATTTATGATACATATATAGGACATACTCAATGTGTTTGAGACTATCCCATGAATGTATTAAAAATGATACCTTGGGACGGATGTAAAGTTAAGCAAATTGCTTCTGCTCCAAAAATGGAGGACTACCGTGTAGAACGTAAATATAGGCATATTATGGAAATTGTTTGATCTCTCTTTTTGTCATCTTTTTGTCCTAAATCTTTCTGGAGTGAAGCCACTATTAGAGTAGTTTATACAATTAATGATATCCCTTCTCATGTTATTGATAATATTTTCCCTTATGAATGTCTTTATGGTCATTTTCCTGATTATCACAATCTTTGAATTTTTTTCTACTTGTTTTGTACATCTTCAGTCACATGAATACACCAAATAATAACTTCAAGTATGATTGTATTGTTTCTTGGGTTATGGCATTAAACAAAAGGGTTAATAGTGTTGCGATCTTCTTTCTTGTCTATTTGTATTTCTCATACTGTCACTTTTTGGTAACATAAGATGTTCTCTTCTTTATCTGCCTTTAGAATCACTTTATCTCCTACCTTCCTTGCTAATCCTACTATTATTTTATTTCCTGATGACTCTACTATAGGTCTAAATTGTTTAAAAATTTTCAATCCACCTTTACCCGCACTTGATGATCTTCCTCATGTGGGTCCTCAACATTCTTCTTCTACTGTTTAATCTTTTTTCTAATTCTCCATTTTGTCATTCTTCTTATATAAGTCAACCCAATGTTAGTCTTTGTGATTATCATTTTTATTATGCCCTTATTTCCCTTTATAAGTCCCACACTTATCATAAGGCCATTACTTATCCTTTATGGTAGAAAGCAATGGAAGAAGAGCTCAATGCACTTACTTCTACTTATATATGGGATTTAGTTAATTTAAGTATGGATAAATTTAAGGTTGACTATGAATGGGTCGATAAAAGTAAGACCAAGGATGATGGCTTAGTAGAACGATATAAGGCTTGACTTGTAAGTTGAATGTTCCACTTAAGAATATGGTATTAATTATTATAAAGAGAATTTTGCTCATTTAACCTAGATCACTTTTTTTTTTTGGTATTCTCATTGTCATTATTGTTGTTAGGTATTGGACTTTATTTCAAATGGATTTTAAGAATGCCTTTTTAAATGAAGATCTCATTTAATATGTCTATATGCAACCTTTGGTAAGATTCATGTAACTATATGGAATGTAACATCCTATCACCGATGGGAATGGTAGAATAGTAATTTGGAATGGCTTATGAGTGTTTAGAATTGTCTTGATATGTTCATGCATCTATATACAAGTGAATAGTAAATTTTGCACATGTAAATGACTGTACATGCATTCATGACATTTCCTGGTATATAAACGTGATTGTTATGAAAAATGTGCTTTGTGTGCTTGAAACTTGTGTTGGAGAGGGCCTTTGAGGTTTGAGAATTTTTAGTGAATTTTAGAAAATTTTCTTGAAATTTCGGAAAAAATTTTGGACTAGAAAAAAATGCTAAGTGGCAGACTGATTATTTACCGGTAGTAGAAATGACTGTCCAATGGCACTGAAAATTTAGATACCTGATGTTAGGATATATTAATTTGAGATATTGGAATTTTGGGACAAATTGGAGTAGAAATTGAATTTTAATTGGAAAGAAATCTTGAGAGTGCCTAAAAATAGGACATGTGGCAAGTGACACTTGTCACTTGCCTAACTATGTCTTATACTAAGCTTTT
>JAOSBK010000002.1:38860383-38874094 GCA_027568895.1 Erythroxylum shatona
CGGGTCCCCATTGGGGATGGAGACTATAATCTCCATCCCCGCCCCGAATATAAATGGGAAAAAATTCCCATCCCCTACCCCGTTTATTCGGGGCAAAATGTGCCCTCATACCCGCCCCGTTCGGGTCGGGGAATATAGGATCCCCATCGGGGTGGGGCTTTTTGTCATCCCTAAAACACACAAAAAAAAGGCAGCAACCATTGAATCAACGTGAATCAAGGCGGGAGATCAAGTACAACTTCAGAAAATTCTAACTTCAGATCAAGGAGCAAATAGAATTTTCATTCTTTTGCTTTTGTTTCTTTCTTTATTATTGATTTGTAATTGAATTTCCAAGGTGTTAGACATGTTTATGAGTTTCTAAATTACAAATCAGGATTTATTTCTAAATTTGCTTTGTGACTTTAATTATTATTGATTCAATACATATTTTGGTGTTGTGATAATTGTGCATGCTTATACTTGACAACAAATCAAGAGCGTGAGTCAAAGTAATCTAATTAGATTGTATAATGAGAGTTAGCAGTTTAATAAGTCCTGTAATTATCAAATTAACAATCATTCGAAGAGATATCTTGTGTGAGAAATTAGTTATCCAATAGATAACTTTAGATTTAATTGAAAACATTAGGGAAAGTTTTATGAATCAAGAGGTTGCAATTTTAGAATTTTCGAATTCAATTAAAGTTAATTGATTAGGTCTTGAGAAAGAGAAAGTAATCAATACATTGGGAAATCTTAAGCATTCATCATTGATTATACCTTAATATTAATTTAGAATCTCACTTATTATTTGCTTGATTGCTTTATTTAGTAATTGTTTTAATTTCTATTATTATTTTTATTCAAATCACGTTTTGAATACCTTAAACAAAGTTAGGTTCAAATTGTTTTATCTAATTTCTTGTAGGAACGATAACCTTATAAGTTACAAGATAGATCTGTATACTTGCAGTGTACTGAGGGTTTTATTAGATATAAAACTTACTCAACATTTTTTTTGCACTGTTGCTGGGAAACTTAGGTTAAGACTTTTTGAATTCCTTTAATTTAAGAAAATTTTCTCCATCCTTGTGTCCTTGCTACTATATGAACACAAGAATTACTCGGAGTTTAAGCAAGATCAAAGACACTCCAACTCTTGATATCACGAGATGAGAACGAGAAATTCGAAGAGCGAGATGCTAAAAAGAGATTGAAAGATTGATGGCAGAAGAATATAATCAAGGAGACTAGCAGCAAACCCTAATGGATTTCATAAGACCAGGGTTCAATGCTATACAACAAGGCATCACTCGATCACTGGTATAAGCAACGTCATTCAAGATTAAGCCAGCATTAATGAATATACTGTAGACCAACATGCAGTTATACGAGTTAGCTAATGAAAATCCTAACTCCCATATCGTAAACTTCTCAAAATATGTTATACCTTTTGATATAATGAAATGTCAAACTCTTTCCCTTCACACTAAGGTATAGAGTCAAAGCATAGTATCACTCTTTAAACCCAACAAACATCACGACATGGTAGCAACTGGTGCATGCATTCTTAGACAAATACTTCCCTCTGGTAAAGACAACAAGGTTGATAAAGGTGATCACAAATTTTCAACAAAATGATAGGGAGTCACTATACAAAGCATGGAAATGTTATAAAGATTTGCAAAGGAGATGTCCACCGGAATCTACCAAAGGAATTTCTCTTACAAGCATTCTATAATAGAGTTAATCCACCCACGAGGGGCACCATAGATGTAGCTTCTGGAGGATCTCTGATGAGGAAGACAATTGAGGAAGCAAAGGACTTGCTAAAGGAGATAACAAATAACAACTATCTTTGGATGTCGGATAGAAACAGAAAGTAGTCGAATTTTTGAGATCAGAAGGAAGTTATAGCTGTTGATTCAATGACATCAATGCAGGCTGAGATCGATAACTTAATAAGACAACTAAAAAGTTTGAAAGCCTCTTCATCTGCTCAAATTCAAGCAATGTATAAATGGGAATTATGTGAACAAGATAATTATGTTACCGTTGATTTCACTATTGGAGTGAATAGCCTTAACAAATATGAAATTAGAATTTGTTTTTCTTTCTTTTTCATATAACAACAAATGGAAAACCCTTTATGGCCGGTAGATGCTGACCATGTGTGGTTGTCACCTACCACTTAATTCGTGGTTATCACTTGCTAGTTAGGATAAAAATTAATTAAAAAATGAGATTAATTTAGTAATAAGTGATAGGTAAAATTGTAATTAATATGACAAGGAACCCAAAAAATATTAAATTTTATTAGTATATGTAAAAGTTTGTTTGATCAATCCACCAAGCAATTATCATTTTTTTAATATTGAAATTGAAAACATCCACCTTCGAGTTCCAACACTAAATTTACAATAACTTTTTAATTTTTAATTGTATTTCTTGTTAACTATTATTTTTGTATTAATTATTAAGTAAGAACATAAAAGTGGTATGAACATAAAAGTGGTATCAAGCAATAATTTGCACACCATTTTGTGTAAGTATTTTCCTAGTTAAAGTATTGTAATTTAAGTAAGGTGCATTCTCAATTTTTATCACAATCATATATTATAGCTATAAGTCTAATATAGAAAATTCTTTGCATTATTTGTAATGATTTTAGTATAATAAAGTTTCAAGAGCTTTATATAAATGTATGAGAGTTTAAAGTGATAATATTCCCATGAAAAATGAGAAGCAGAGTTCTAGAGACTTTTTAAAAATAAAATATTCATAAAATATAAAACATTTTGTGATTAATATGATTCCAACTTGGTTGATATTTGTTTAGGGTGAAATTTGATATAGTAAGGAACGAAGAGTTTAAAAAGAAGAATAAGAAAGAAGATCTAGTGCTTCTATTCCATTACTAAAATTTTATTATGATACCCATATATTTGGTATGTATTATAATTTTGTACGTGCACTTGTAAATGTTAACTAATGGTGGTGTTTATTGTATTATTTATTTTTATATTTTGCATAATGTAGTAGTATTTTCTAAATAGTATTAATACATTAGAATAGTGGAGATGAGTAATGAAATGAAGAATAAGAAGAGTTATTTAAATCCAATAATCTCATGTAGTGGGAAAAAGAAATTGAGACAGAGGTGGTAGTTCAAGTAAGAATGAATTTTGAAAGTTTAAAAATAATTTTTAATTTGTGTTAAAAAGCATGCAAAGTTCCATAAGTTTATGGTTACTATATGGAGAAAAAAGAAACATGATTAATTAAGTAGCATCAAGATTCAAGAACCTAAAAACTCATTCTTTTATCTTATTTTATTTATGGTTTAGTGTTGGTTTTCTTTACCTTTTTGTGAAATTAATTGCGATATAAATTAAGGTGAGATGAACCGTATAATCTATTGTTTGAATTTATCTTTGTTTTAACGTAAGATTGTATATATTTTTAGAATTGTTCATGTTTTCTATTGTGTTGGATTAAGGTAATGAACGTAGACAATTAAGCTTTAGAACCCTTTAATTTACGCAAAACTATAAAAAATAATCTCCTCCACTCAAACCTCCATTATTCTGATAGGTACCAGAAAAGAAGGAAAATAGAAGTAATTGAATAATAGAATTTTATTGATAAATTTGAGAGCAAGAATCTTAAACTCCCAAGTCAGTCCGTATGGAGAGGACTAAACTCCAAAACAAATGAATTAATTTATCAAGCTACTCACTTGCTTTAACTATCAGATATTTATAATGCTAGACTCCTAACAACTCATAACAGATTCCTAAAGGTTCGAAATAAAAGATAATACCTAATCTATAAAATAATAGCTAAAATAAAGATAATACCTAATCTGTAATATAACATAATAGCTAAAATAATGGGATATGACTACTAGTTGACTAAATCTTGGAGTGTTTATCTGAATTTCGTCCTAAAATAAGTCCTAAGAAGCTGAGGTGGAGGTGTCGTATCAATGCATCCCTCCTGAAAATTCACCTTATCCTCAAGGCGGAATGAAGAAAATCTTTGCATATTCCCCTGTTCCGTCGCCTTCGGCTTCGTTTTCAACCAAATCCTCTACTGATGCGTCGTCGTCGTCGTCGTCGTCGTCGGTCATTTGTAGGAGATTGAGGGTTGCGGCCTTGCAGCAATGGCTAGGAGAGAACTTCTCATTGCAACGGAAACACAACCCCTTCGAAATACGTAGTTGTCTCTCCTGGCCCTAAGTGCGTAGCATCGCTAGTCGAGAAGAAGCAGAAGTAGATGTGGAACCTTGTGCTGTTGGGTTGTTAGTGAATGGACCTTCAAGTGGCAAATTGGAAGTTTGGGCCTGTAAGGTATTAGCCCTATTAGAGTTGACCCATTGATTTGCTTTTGACCCACTTTTAAGATTGGTCTTTTGTTCAAACTCTAGTGCCAAACTCATAACTCGATAGACAGATCTAGGCTTGTGGATTCTCACATCAGATTTCAATTCATCTCGCAGCCCATTAAAGAAAACTCCCAAGAGACAATGTTCAGGCCAATATTTGACTAGAGCTGAATGTTTAGCAAAGTCTTGAATATTCTTGTACTGTACCCATTTGATGAACAGCACAGAGATATTCATCGGGATTCTGGAATTCAGCAGGACCATATTGTTCTTGAAGCGCGTTCACTAACTCCTCCCAATACAAAATGGTTCTCTTGGAATTGGTCCAAGTGAACAAATCAAGTGCATCACCTTCCAAGTACATAACTGCTACGTCAACTTTAGATTCTTCGGGTGTTTGATAATACCTGAAGTATTTCTCAGCCTTCAAAATCCAACCACGTGGATCTCCTCCTTCGAATTTTGGGAATTCTATCTTAGTATAAGGTGAACGCATGGTGCTTTTATGACCCCAATACTGTTCTCCTTCCTCCTGTGTCTCATCATTCCAATGAGATCTTCCCTTTATTTGCCGATTATTACTACTCTTAGGTTTCTTCCCCTTGTCAGCTTGAGCTTTCAACGCAGCTACATCAGCAACTATGGTGTCAAATATCTCAAGACGAGAGGCTATGGTGGCTAATTGTTGGGATATTGGTTCTGGTATATTATCGTGGGTTTGTGGTGGTGGGTCATTGGTGGATGAATGAGTGATAGCCATTGCTCTGATACCAAATTGATAGGAACCAGAAAACAAGGAAAATAGAAGTAACTGAATAGTAAAATTTTATTGATAAATTTGAGAGAAAGAATCTTAAACTCCCATGTCAGTCTGTATGGAGAGGACTAAACTCCAAAACAAAGGAATTAATTTATCAAGCTACTCATTTGCTCTAACTATCAAATATTTATAATGCTAGACTCCTAACAACTCATAATAGATTCCTAAAGATTCGAAATAAAAGATAATACCTAATCTGTAAAATAATAGTTAAAATAAAGATAATATCTAATCTGTAAAATAACATAATAGATAAAATAATGGGATATGACTACTGGTTGACTAAATATTGGAGTGTTTATCTGAATTTCCTCCTAAAATAAGTCCTAAGAAGTTGAGGTGGAGGTGTCGTATCATATTCTCAATGATAACTCATACAAACCACCATAAAACTAGTATAAAATATTCTTAAACATCTTGAACTTCTCTACCCCTTACATTTTATCGAATCTCATATTGATCACGAGCTTGAGTTGCTCTTAAGTAAGTCTTTGTATTAATTTTAAGACATTATTTAAATAAAAATGCATTTAAAAATCTATAAATAAGTTGAAGACCTTCTTTAAATAAAAATACATTTAAAAATCTACAAATACTTATACAATATAATTGATAAATTTTAATTATAGTATGTTTTAGCGTAATTTGGTTCATGGAAATATAATCATTAGGATTCAAGATGCATGACAGCTTATTCTTTTATCTTGTTTTCTTTATTGTTTATTATTAATTTTCATTACATTTCGTCGAACTAAATTAGGATGTAGATTTAGGTGAGATGAATATGAGAGTTGATTATTCCTAGATATAAGCCTGTATGATTCTTCTTAGTTATACTGAAATCTATCGTGGGAACTCATTGATGAATTAATGCTTTCTTCGAAGAGTTTTAATTTAAGAGAACTTTTAGCTAAAATACTTAATGATAAGGACTACATTTCATAATGAAGTATAGATGTAATTGGGAAATTGCAATTAATTATTAAATCAAGACAAATTTGAGAAGATGAAAATTCTAGGAAGATTTTTCCTCTAAATCGTATCTATTTTTTGTTTGTTTATTTTTATTTAGATGAAAATTCTAGGAAGATTTTTCCTCTAAATCGTATCTATTTTTTGTTTGTTTATTTTTATTTACTATCTTAATTGATTATCTCTTATTCATTATATTAGTTTATTTCTTTTCAAATTAATCATTCATTTAGTTGCTTTAGATAATAAGTAGATAGTTAGTACTAGTGGTTATATTCCTTATGGGATTAACACTCGAATCACTGAGCTATAGCAACACTCGAATCATTGAGCAATAGTATGGTAGGTTCACTTACTTAGTGATTCTTTAGTACTATTTTGTATTTTGTTTATTTAGTATCGTACTTCATTTTATTAATTCATAATGAAGAGTTTACATGCTTACTCTACTCTTTTTAACCTTATTTATGCCCTTATGCATAATTTTTAATGTATGATAAATTTTATAAATCATATCACACATAAAAAAATCTATTGAATTCATTTCATCCTAATACACAAAATAAGATGTGTATGACCATACTGTTAAAGGAAATTAATCTCTTATCTCAACATTCCTATTCTTCCTTTAATTTAGAGTCCTTTTTTATATTTACAATTTTCATAAGTATAAAAGGGCCATTTAAATCTATTTCTCATAGGTCTACATTTTCAACTATTGAGAAAATTTTCATCCTAGTTTTTTAATAAAGAGTCATTTCAATTAAAAAAAAGGGTCTTTACTAATGTTTTGTCACTTATGGTTAGATGATGCTGCTAAATATACCATTAAGATCTTTGCTATAAGATTTCGTTTGAAATGCTAACTTAATCATCCCATTCTAATACCACTTGATAGTCCCTAAAGACACTTAAGAGGGGAAAGGGTGAATTGGATGTTGATAAATTTTAAACTAATAATTCCAAACTTAGCAATTTAATGAAGAAAAATTGAAATGAAATAATGAATTTCAACAAATAACCCTTTTCAACAATTGCTCTCAAGACTCTTGTTAGATGTCTACTATGACTCTTCTTTTAAAACGAAGAATACCTTTTGTACAATTTTTACTCGACAAGAACTTCATTTATAGTCTTCCTTCGCGATGAACAAGAACAATAATGTCACTTGGAATACCCCTAAGTACAATATATAAACATCTAAAAAAAAGTTTATAACTCAGAATATCTTATCACTTTGATAATATTAAAGAGACTCATTTACATAAATATATATGGATAATAATGCTCAAATTCTTAATAAACACTTAAAAATAGCATTGAATTTATCATATGTATCTCAATATGTATGCAATAAAGAATGTCTTTAAATAATTATTTCATAGAAACCATAACCAACTAATTGGCTATAGGGCATAAACTAACAATTGTCTCCCTAAATAACATTTGTATTGGTGTCCCCTTATATGCACCATTAGGTAAGTCACCCTGTCTATTGCTCATTGTCACTTTTTCCTTCACATCATTATTTTCTTCTTTTTCTAAGGCAGAACATTTACATTTTCACTAGGAAGTGCAAATGATGATGTCATCATCCATACCTTATATAAGTATAAACCTACAAAAGATTAATTTTCCTATCAAGCAATAACTTGTTGATTATCTTCTAGTGTTGATCCCAATACACTTCCCCATCTCCATGCTTTACTTCTTTGATCAATTACTTTGAAATATTGCATTTGGAGATGAAAGTTAAAATATAAGATAGGAATTCACCAATAGCATTCAATTAATAGATTTGAGTAATTGAAGAGATCTTTACGTGAATATCTCTTACAAGCTAGTTCTTCATAGTTGACTTTACTATAAGTGAAATCTATTATATACTTATAGGAGAAACATTAGGCATTATGAACTTATTTGAGAACGAGATCAAGAAAGAAAACTCAGTCTCATAAGGGACAACACTAGAAACACTATTGGGATAAAACAATAACTTAGATATATTCTTTCCCTTTCTTTTTGTTTATGGAGTATAATCTTTAATTCTTTAATCTATCATATCAAAACTTTGGAATATAGTGATAATTTCTAACTTGAAATAATGCTAAGATAGTCATGGTTGGAATGTTTAATGGTTTCCTAGCTATATGCAAGAACTGGACAAAAGGTTTGTAAGTAAATTATAACATGACACAACTAGTGCAACTCACTAATCTATATGTTACTAATTAGGATTCCTATATAAGTGCATGGTTGAACATGTTTTAGGTCCTATGACAATACAAAAACTATATATAAGGATGGCAAAAAAGTATTATTAAACAAAGACTCAAAACTCATTAACTACCATCCAATTGCCAATAAGTTAATTTTTACTAGGTGAATATAACATACTCAAATAGAACAAGTATAATGGTTTAACTTAATATAATATATAACATAAGTGAATTTGAGTTTATTGTTGATGTGTATATTTTCTAACTGCACTAAAGATCAACTAGGTAACTGCATCTATCTTTTTTATAGTAGAGTTTAGTGAGTACAAGTGTTGATTTTCATGAAGACTAAAAGTACTAGTACTAACTGTTTTTTTATTATCTAATATAACAAAATGGATGAGTGAAATAAAAATAGATAAACTAAACTATATTTACTAATATGAAATAATAAACCAAAGCAACGAGCATAAATGAAATATTTAATTGAGAATTAAGATGTAGACGTAGAATACCTCTATAATCTTTAGATAATTGAATTTATCTTGATTCAATTATTGATACAAGTTGTTTGGACTAAAAGAAATTATGAAGTTATAATTATATTCTTTCTCGAGAAATATAGCTCCTCCCATTCAATTGATAGATTAAATCTCTGTCTCATCAAAACTGCTAAGAATGCATTAACTCATTTTATGAATTCTCCAGATAGATATAACTCTAATCAAGAAGATTTTTGTGAACCTATCTCTAAGATTTCATGTAACTCTTATTATTCATACCACGATCTATTCATACATATAATATATATATATATATATATATATAGTTGAGTGAGCTAGTGAATAGTGACATTTTAAAGGGAAAACATATGCTTTAATGGGTACTCCAGGATGTAAGTTGTCCAACATTTGTGGGCTATAATAGCTAGAAGTAACTTATGTATGTTGTCTTCTTATAACAGTATTGCAATCTTTTACACCTTTCTTTACTTTCTAAAAAATGAATTTTTAAATTTGTAAAATATGATATGAAAATTAAAACATCATATATATAAAAGTTAAAAAAATTAACATCCATTTCAGACACTATTTTCTAACATATCAATGGTTATTATAATTATTCTCTATAGACACATACAATGAGAAACTCATTAAACTTTTTAAAATAGATCCCTTAAGTTTTTTTTAAAAATTATATTAACACAAGCTAAGCTTGACAAAATATACATCTTAATGGCATGAGTCTTTAATTACCAAACTTAATTCTAATTATCAGTATCACAAGTCTCCAAGATTCTGTCTTACACGCAGATGCCAGCTTAAAAGCCAAAAATAACACTTATGCTATTTACACCGTACAGAATTGAATATGCACATCGAGTCTTCAGCCAACAAGATTTTGTGCTCTCAAGAAGACGAGCTAGAGGAATCAAAGAAAGCCATCCTCCTTCTCTTGTTAGAAAGTGTTGTTCTAGGTGAGTAGTCTGGTGAAGCAGAGCCTTTCTCCAAGACAGCAGTTAAGGCCTGGTGGATGGATTTCCTGAGCAGCTGTCTTGCCTCAGCATCATCAACAACATTATTGTTTCTGCAGCTGCTGAAAACGAACTCTACCTTTAGACGGTGCGCCAAAGTTGATATTTCTGCGTTCACCATTTCCAACTGGAGGGTTTCAATTGCTTGTCTAATGTCAGACAGAAGCGAGGGTCGATAATCACAACTGAGGGATGCCACGAAGGACGATGTTCCATCACCGGAACCGTCATCATAAGCCTCAACTTTAACCTCATCATCATCCATTGGCATGAGAAGTCCTACATTGACTTCCATCGCATTCTTCTTCAGTTGTTTCAGATAGCTAATGACTTCACCAAGCAATGTGGCTTTGTCCATCTGCAGATCAGTCAAATAGTACTGAAGTCAAAATTAACACACAAACGTCAACCAATTGATCAGGGTTACGCTAAAACTGCTATATATTTCGCGGTGACATACCGGGCAGATATGTCTCCATATATCAAAGCTACCTGCAAATATAACTTGGTTAATTCTGAAAACAATTGTCTTGTTCATTCCTAAACTATATATTGTTTGACTTCTTAACATTGCAAAATGCATAAGACAATAACATCAATATCAGAAAATAAAATAAAACACTGACCATATAAGAGGGTAAGATGAATATTTAAAATAATATGAATGGCTTTTCTCTTGTCCTGAATGTCTGTTTTTTTTTTAATTAAGGTATCTTAGGAAGGTCTCAATTATGAGAAGATAACTTTAAGCCATCCACACTCAGACTAATTCCTACTCGAACCGGATAGATCCCTTGCGGGACCTGAACGTCTGCTTTAATGCATGCGACCAACGTGACAATTGACATTTTCCTTTAGTTCTGCTTTAGGTTATTTCATATCACTCCTTATTTTATTCTATGGTTCCTGTTTTCAACATTTATATTTTTGTAGTAAAATATAAAATTGCTTATTAGGAACGTCAACACTTAAAATGTGACTTTCAAACTCTAATTAAAATTATTATTATCAATTGAACAATAGTTATTTAACATTGAAAATTGACAGATAATAATAGTTAAATATTTAATGTCACTCATCATAGGAAACACTTAATTTATTCATAAGTAACGAGGGCTGGCATAAACAAGAGTCATCAACTATTAAAATATTAATATACTAAGGGGTTCCCAACCGACTATGTATGCTTTGGCTCTATGCAACATTAGTTTATATGATAACGTGCTGTACAAATGGTCCAATGGGATTATTTATTGTTCAACAACCGCACAATTAGCTTACAGGCTGAACTAATCTGCAAGATAAGCTGAGGTAAAAAGGGTTTCTATGCTCTCATCAAAATACGTCTTTCCTTCTTCCTCTTAGCCATAGTAGTCTTATCTAGATTCCTTTAGATACAATCTACGTTAAACACTAGAACGTTAAAGAATGGATTAAATGGGATTATACTATTCAAATACTAGTTTTTAGCAGTAGTTATTAGATCTTGCAACGAATACTCAAATTCACACTTCATATGCTTGATTTCCGTAAGTCATCTGGCCCATTTTGATAAGTTTAGATGCATATTTTGCGACCTTCAATCGAGCTAATACTATGAATTCACTAGTGAAAGGATGAATATAGATTAGTAAGGCAAAGAGCAAAGAAAACAAGATTAACTACCTTTTCAGTGCAGGGCACGAGACCGCGCAGAGTAGCGAGGTGGGCATTGATCCTTTCTCTTCTTCTCCTCTCTGCTTCACTATGGCTCTTCAAAGCAGCCAAAAGCTTGGCCTCCGACATCCCTTTCTTGCCAACTCTCGCCTGAGTCTTTACAAGCTCACCCTTTTCACTATCCAACACCAAAGCTTGTGATGCAGTCGATGATCCACTTCGCAATAGCCCACTAAAATCTCCTAAAGTGCTGGAAAACGGCTCCAGAGTTTGTTGGACAAAGCCGGAACCAAACGAAGAGTTAGTGTTGTAACGGTAATTAACCATTGGCAATTTAGCTACGAAGAAGGGAAAGTACTTGAAAAGGGTTTTCGTTTTATGTATTCTATGAGCCAAAAGTGGAAGAAAGCAAGCCTGGCGGGCGACTGGTGGGAGCAAACCAGAAGGAGAGCTTTTGCAGAGGGAAGTTTTGTTTCTTAACAGATTTGGTCAAGAATGTTGTGGTTGTCGTGGTTCTGGGTGTGATCATACGTTCCATAACGCAAAAAGGACAAGCTCTTGGGGTTCAGGATGGTGTTGGAGAAAGGTCAGAGAGAGAACATCCACATTTTCTTCTTGACAGCCTTGAAGAGCATTCTTTCTTAGGTATGCTTGAGATTCTTAGAAAGCTCTGGACAGAAACAGACAGAAATTTAGAGAGATAGAGACTAGGCTTAAAACTGGCAATCTCGTTTGTCGATATTTCGATGAAATATTGCACAAGGAAGAGAGAAAACCGACACTAGTAATCAAAAGGCTTTACATAAGAAGCATAGAGAGACTGCAGATGCTTATAGAAGAAGAGAGAAAGGTTAAACAATGGATTGCAATGAATGGGAGGCAACATAAAGACTGAGCTTTATAGTTTCACTGTCAACGACGTACTTTGAGTATTGCCTGAAGCGGAAGTTATAAAGTCAAAGGACCTAACTAACCCTGATTAGAATATCTGGAGATTAGTGTTTTTGGCAGTCCTTGAGTGGTTCTACGGTGTGGAAGATGCCACAAGGCTGTTAGGAGATCGTAAAGGAATATGTTTAATGAAGAATACAAAAGTCAGAAGGAGCCTACTCGATTATTAGTGACTAATTGGGGAAAAACAAGTGAAATTTATTGAACCAAAGTGACGTGCATGCGCCGCCAACTTTCTTATAGCTTCAAGTTGGTTTAACCTTTAAGCCTACCCTGTGAAGAATTATCAAAGAAAGAGAGTAAATTTGTTCAACGTCATGGCATCACAACTTGTGCTCTCATGGCATCCTATTGAAACTGAATTCAAGTTGGGGACAGAAATAATCAGATTATCTCATTTATTACTTGGTGTTTATTTCATCGGTTCAGCATAGAGAAGTGGTAGTATCCATTCAATTACACGAGGTGTTATGGTCACTTTTACTTAGTAGGTGGCTGGCTGAACCATTCAAATTTGGTAGGCTCAAAGCAGACAAAAAAGAAAAAGATATTGGTCTTGTTTAATTAATGTTGCCTGTTAGGTGTTTGATTTTGAACATTAAACTTCCTTTTGCCCTTTCTAAGATGTAGTTGAATTTGAGATTGTCGAGGCCAAAAGACACAAGAGAAATATAGATTAGTCGGAGGTGTAGAGGAGCTGTCGCATCGCTTTGTGGTTGCTAGGTGTTTGCTCTAGCGAAGTCTCAACAACCCTTCCCTGACATCAAGATTCCTGCCTATTTAATTAAACAGCAAATCAACGTTTTGCTTCACACAAAGGTTCAACTCTTTTTTAAACGGGAGACCTTTAACAGTTTTGGAAGCCTATCACACTTTCCGGGTTGGGACAGTATCCTCTGTTCAATATTATGATGTCTTATTTTGTCCCATAAATATCAGGCATTTATTTATACGGATCTTGTGTTTATTTATGTTGGACCCACGTGAGACCCACATAAATAAATGGATAAAATTTATGGGACAGAATAAGACACCATAAAATTAGACAGAGGATCCGAACTCTTCAGGGCTACACTGGGTTCTATCACCTCTTAAATTCTACTCTCTCTTATCCAAAATAAGTGTCGTTTTAGAGAGATACACATTTATTAAGAAAGCTAGTGAAATGTTTGATATACCCTTATTAATTA
>JAOSBK010000002.1:38981523-38992994 GCA_027568895.1 Erythroxylum shatona
CTTAAGTGAGGTCACGGGTTCGAACCGTCCTCATGTATGCAGTAGTTTAAAACTTGAGGCCAGAGCTCTGCCTCCCTAGGGACCTACCTGGCTCGAACGGGGATTAATCTGGGTGTTGATGGCTTAAAGACGCCTTCCCATAGTTGGGACCTCCCTAGGACACCTCGTGGGCAACCAAAAAAAAATTACATCGGAGGGACAAAAAACACAATCAAAGTAGCAGCCACCAAAACGACACAGCATAGAGGACAAATAAAATGACATGTGAAAGGGAATGAAACAACAGGAAGAAAGAAAGAACGCCGCGTTTCAACGTCGAAACATGTCGATGCAAGACAGCTTGCGACTAGAATAGGGGTGGTAGAATTTCCGCCCATTTTTCTTCCACGTGGCTGATCCCAATGCTTCCCATTACTCCTCCACATGGTTGAATTCCATTGGGTTAGACGCGAATCGATGATCGTGAGTCGTTGATTATTAGCTGATGTGGCTCTATTTAATGAAATTTCCCTAATATCCAAAATATTTACAAAACAACCAGTTGACCTTTGAACCTTTAAATTTGGAAGATCTAATATAAGATGATAAGGTGATTGGTCAAAAAGTGTAATTTGTATTTTAATGTTCCATAAAAGATTTAGTAAACTCCTCTTGTTATTTCTAGTACCACTTTTTATTATAATATTATTAAAATACTACTTCTTGTACTTTAAATAGGGAGCAAAGATGACAATAAGGAGTTATCTAGATCTTTTGTAAAAACATAAAAATTATATCTTCAACAAATGTATAATTTTTTTAAGATTACATTAACATTTGGTTGGTCCAAATTGCTTAATTGTAACATCATATAGGCTAAATTAATGATTCATAGATAAAAACATAACTTTTAAAAAATTTAGGATATTATATATACCATTTTGAAAATGTTAAGATATAATGTGATATTATAAATAATGATATAGAATAATTTAGTTTTTTTTAACGTTAGGGGAGAATTCGTACATTTTGCCTAAAATGAATATATATGAACTCTTTTCTTTCTCTTATAAGGAAAGAAAGAGACCACTATTGCTTGAGGTATTCTTCCTAATTTTTTTCTTAATTCTAATGTTTTAAAAATTGGCTTAGATTGACTAATTTCTTTGTAATTATCATGAATCGATCAAGTTTTTAATTTAATTTACCTTACTAACCTGTTTATATAAAAATTAATCAATTCTCTAATAAATCAGTTGGTTTTATAAACTATAAATAATGTTTTCAAACCTATAAATAATAAACTTTTTAGAATTTGTACAATTATTTCGTATCCTTTAACTTCCTTCTTCAATCATACTTCTTTTAACTTCGTTCTTCAATCATACTTCAATCTCTTTAATTTGTAAATCCTTACATCCCCTATTTTAAGTAGTTTTCTTCAATGATTCAATCATATTTCAATTCAATCTCTTTTGATTTTTGTGATATGAAAGCAACATGATTTAAAACTTATAAACATATTTGGAAAGTTCAATTTTTTTTATACTCCTTCAAGCAATATTTCATCTCATAAAGACTCATTTGGCTAATTAAAGTGAATTAGATGAGATAAAATAGGTTTTTTGGGGACATAATTTGAGTTTTCAATTAGTTTTTATATTCATATGCAGCTTTCTAACATATTTTCAAGTCAATTATGTCCCCATAAATGTGGTTAGGCTTTTTTGGGTAAATAAGGGGAAACATGTTCTTAAGTAGGTCATAAAGTCTGGAGTTTTTTATGAAAATTTTGTTGATAGGTAATCTTTAGTGTATATGTAAAGTAAATTTTTGTGGGTGAATTAGGGAAAGTTTGTTTATAAGTTGGTCGCAGAGTCTAAAGTTTTTTAAGAAAATGTTGTTGTTAGGTTTACTTTAGTGTTTAAGTATAATAAGTTTAGGCTTATAGGATGTAGTAGTTGTCTTTGATGAAATGACTGTGAGTGATGTTCATAAACTTGTAAAGAGGTCTTCCTATATTACTCTTGTTGTTTATTTTTTTGTGTTATTTCTTAATACCAACTTAAGAATTAATTTTGTTAGTCTCAATAAGTAAGTTATGCTAATCAAATAAGTTACTTATAAGTTATAGCAATTGAATCTTATAATTAATAGGTATAAGGAACTTAATTAACCTTTATCTTCATCACAAACTTTTATTATAATATATTTTTAAATTTTAATATGTATACGGGGAAATAGATTTGTGATCTATTTATCACTAAAGTTGAAAGCATGTTTCTTTGTAACTCATAATGATGATTCCTTTCACCTTTACCCTGCACAACTTCAGAGTTCTTTTGGTGAAAAAATATGTTAGATGTTAAGACTTGAGAACTTCTTATGTAGCTTTTTAAGTATTAAGGAATTGTATCATCTTGAAGTATTAGAGTGACCTTTTAAGGTAATTGACATTAATTAGTTATCACTTTTTAACTTTAATTGACATTACTTAGTTTTCACGTTTTTGCAATAACCTAACTTAACAACACACTTTACTAGAGCCATATTAATCAAATAGATTTCTTACTTTGTAATTGGCGTTTTCTTTTCTTTTTTCTTTTTTTTTTGCAATATCAAATGATGTATACTACATAAGAGAAATATTGCATAAAAGAAGTTGAGTCCTCAACTCAATATTATAACAATCCTCTCTCTCTCTCTCTCTCTTTTAAGTTCGTTAAAAATGACTTGATAGGATGTAATTAAGAAAAATTAAAAAGGGGTGTATAAATAGGTTTTACACTTTCCTTTAATTATCCATATGCTTTCTCTTTAATTATTTATTAGGAGCTTATGTTTTGTCTGGCTCACTAGGTATATTATGCTTTTTTTAAGTTAAAGAATTGAATTTATAAAATTTGAAGGGTATATAACTATCCTCTAGATGAGAAGATTAGAGAAGCAAAAGGCACTAAATTCTTGAACAAGCTAACTACTAATCTAGAAGTTGGTTTGTTATGATATGCTTGATGTTTGGTAATTATGTGCACCTTTTGATCTAAGCTCCTTGCAAAGTTCAAGCTACATTTAGAATTACTGCATAAATTCTCTCTCTCATTCAAGCTGCATTAGAAGTAGTGTTTCTCTTAATGATATTCTAAAGAGTTGACTATTAGTTACTTATGCCAATTTGCCTCATTGATGGTTACGTTCAATTCTTGAATTATGCTCCTTAGGTAGATCAAAGAACTTGACATTTGTTGTAAATTTTCCTTCACTCTGCCAAGTTGCAATTGGAGTAGAATATCGTCAACTACTAAAAAGGTGAGTTGTCTAATTCTACTACTCAACCTTCTTATCCGTATTCTCAAGCTTTTCCCCTTGACCTCTTGCAACTATCATATGATGTTGATCTTTCTTTAAATAATTGATTGTCTAATATTTTCCAAGACGAAGATACCATTTTGATGCAAATTTTGTTTAAATTGTCACTAATTTCTCTCTAATTTGAGAGATCAACTCATTAATTTCCTGAACACTAATTATTTCTTTCCCTGGGAATATTCTCTAATTCTTTTTCTCTAAAAGGAATTTATTTCATTGCCAGAGGCTATTTTACATGTTATATTGTTTTCTTTGTTCATGTTCCAATCTCTGTTTGGCCAATCCAAAATCTCATCATGGTTAAGCATAGGCCCTTCAAAATTACAAAGTGATTAGATTTTAGTTCAAATGCCTATGAAGATTCCATATTGAAAAAAGAGACGATTCATATTAAACACATATTTGGGTTCAAATCATGTGTTCCATTCAAGAATGAAACATGTTGTCATTGACT
The DNA here is from genome assembly GCA_027568895.1 of Erythroxylum shatona. Lineage (NCBI taxonomy): Eukaryota > Viridiplantae > Streptophyta > Magnoliopsida > Malpighiales > Erythroxylaceae > Erythroxylum > Erythroxylum shatona. Next base: position 38,985,326 of record JAOSBK010000002.1, read on the forward strand.
TTCTTTTCATTTCATTTGAGATCGAGTTTAATCCATTACTCTTCGTCTGGATCATATCTCCTCTGTTAATTACTTAAAAAATCATTAATCTATTTTCAGTTTTAATCCTTTAAATTCAAGATTGATTACATAATAAGATTTTGAGCGTTATATCCTTAATTTTAGGTGATGAGACTGTAATTTATATATAATAGACCTATCTCTTTAGTTTTAAATGTTCAATAATTTGAATGTTCAATTATAAGAAGTAAACTCATTTGTAGAAGTTGAATGAGATACATATTACACTAAGACCTGAATATATATTGTGTCTCAACTATGCAAGCCTATCAATACTAAATAGTATAATCAATAAGCTGCCACCTTGCTTTACGAGTTTTGAAGTTATGAACATTTATAATTTGACCTTATATTTTTAAATTTTGACTTTGAAAGGTGATATGTTCTATGAACTAGGTGTAATATTTCATAGATGAGTAGATAATACAAGTGTAGTTTGCGATAATTTATGATTTATAAGCTAATGTTGATAATAAGAAGATGAATTAGAAATGGAAAAAAGTTGTTGATAATTATTAGTATCATGTTACGATGTGTGATTTATAGTAGTTTAATTTTATTTATTATGCATGAAGTTTAATTTTTATTATGCATGATTATTAGTTTAAGTTTATTGGGATTATTTTATCAAATTTGAAATGTTTAATTGCTTATGTTTTCCTCTAATTGTATAATTATAAATGTAGTATCCATTATAGTGTTGATAATATCATTTAAATCTATGCTTTTGGGTGATACACTTCCCTTTATATATGTGTTGTGAATAGGTGTAAGATGGTTGAATTTGGAAGCACAAGGTTGTTTTATAGTGAAAAGTTCATTATAGAGCTAGAGTTGAAATATATTGATGGGAAATCAAGTATTTTTGATAAAGTAGACCTACATTTTGTTAGCTATAGGCAAATATATAAGATGGGGAAGGAGATAGGATACCTTCAAGTTGATAAGGCCTATTACAGGGTACTCAGTTTTGAGTCTAGTGAGCCTTTGAGGTTGATTGACTCAAATGAAAGTTATCCAAGGCTCATTAATCTGATGAAAATCCATCAAATGATTGATGTATATATAACTCATATATTAAAGACCCCATCATTTGTACTTGACATATTGCGTATATCTGGAGGAGAGGATGGAGATAAAGAGGGTGAGGAGGGAAGTTGTAGAACTACTGAAAGTCTTAGTACTGAAGGTGTTAGTGAAGGAGTTGGATTAGGAGTTGACGAAGGATTTGATGAAGAGGTGGATGATAATGAGCATAAAGAGGGTTTTATACAAGTTGAAATTCTCATTGACCACTAACCAGTTGAAATTAAGTTGACATATTTTGGAAGTTTTAGTGGTAGTGATGCATATCCTAGTGGATAAGAGTCTAGTGAACCATTACGATGACTTAGTAGTGGTGTTAGGTATAATTCATCAGATGCCGAACCAAATTGGAGACTAAAGATGAAGTTTGGCTCTGTAAAAGAATTTAGAGAGTCTATTATGGATTACGCAATGTGGACAAGCTACAATGTGAAGTTTAAAAAAATGAAAGACATGAGATGAGAGTGAGATGTATTGATGGATGCAATGAGAGTTGTATATCGTTTGTGACAAGAATGAACAATGCTTTAAAGTGGTGACATACAATGCTAAGCATAAGTGTTTTACGGCCAACAAACTAAAATTTGTTTCTACTATGTTCCTAATGAGACATTTTAAGGATAGAATACTTGAGAAGCTTAGTATCTCGATGGTAAAGATAGTTGAAGAATGTCAAGAAAAGCTCAATATATTTGCCAATTCAAGTATGTGTAGAGCTGCAAAGAGGAGATTAAGAAAACAAGGGGCGAGTGATTATGTGAATGAAAATGCGAAGATACAAGAATACGCTCATGAGTTGAGGATTAGTAATCTTGGATCAACAATTGAGCTAAAGATGGCTAGGAATGATGAAACTAGTTTGTTATAGGTATGCAAAATTAAGTTTTATATATTATTGAAAATGATAATTATAATATTTATTTATTTATGACATTTATTCATTTAATCATACATCTTTATCTTTTTTCTCCAGTTCAAAAGATTATACATATACTTTGATGCAATGAAAAGAGGATGGTGGCATTTAAGGCTAATTTTTGGTATTGATGGTTATATTTTTAAGATTGAATTCTAAGGTAAACTGTTTAGTGCAGTTAGGAGGGATAATGATGGAGGTATGTATTCGTTCGCTTGGGCTATTGTGGAGGTAGAGAACACTGATTCTTGGAATTGGTTTATGAGTTTGTTGGCTTCAGACTTGGAATTAGGTAGTTGTGAAGGACTAATAACAATATCAGATATGCAAAAGATTTTTCTATTTATTGATTAATAGTTAGAGGTTGTGTCAATTATATATTAACTTAATCTATCTTATTGTTATAGGGATTGATTAGAGTAGTGGAAGAGACAATACCATATGTCACTCATCATATGTGTGCTAGGCACACATATACCATAATTGGCATATTAATTAGAAGGGAAAAGATTTAAGAAATCAATTTTAGAATTGTGCTTAGTCAACATATGTAGAAGATTTTAATGAGCAGTTAAAAAGATTGGATAAAACCAAACTTGGATGTGCATTATCATCTCTTGAATATCCGAAGGAGAGATGGGCAAGATGTTAACAATCCTTTGAATCGAAATGCCTGGTTGTTAATAATAACACGAGTGAAACATTCAATGGTTGGATCTTACCGGGTAGAGATAGGCTAATTAGAAGCATTCTAGAAATAATTAAAATCATGGTGATGAAGAGGCATGCAGATAAGAGAGAATTTGTACATAACTGGAAGTCAGAAGTTACACGTGAGAATTTTTAAAAAATTAAAGAAGAATAAGAAAGGTGCTATACAGTGGAGAGTAGTTTAGAATGTTGATGAAGCGTATAACGTTTTTAAAGGTAATGCCAAGCATATTGTGAGAATTGGTAGACACCAATCAAGTAGTTATCGGGTGTGGAAGTTGTGTAGATATCCTTGAAAGCATGCTATAAGTGTTGTTCATCATTCAAAGCAACGGCTGGAGGCATATACAGATGAGTGCTACAAGAAGCCCAAATTTATGACATTGTATAAGCATGTGTTGCAACCTATTAGAGGTCCAAGTTTCTAGTCGACAGTTAATGTAGAACTAATAAAACCCCAGCTAAAAGAGCTATACTAGGAAGACCTAAAATTGCTGGAAGGAAAGGAGTAAATGAACCTATTAAATTGAAAAGGTTAAGTACAAAAATATGAAAAATGTGGCAATTCTGGTCACAATGCTAGAAAATGAGAGAAATAACGTTGAACTTAACCAGCTCAGCAATCTGCACAAGTATAAAACATTCTTTAATTACTATATATTGCTTCTATGTCTAATGATCATTTATGACAATCTTTGATTCATATTTGCTATGTCATCATCGGTGTCTACTCGCAAGCTAAATATGTTGTTGTAGTAAGTCAACGAAGCAATATTGTGAGTATATTTACATAAATAACATTACTGATTACTTTCGAGAATGAATATTGTTAACGACATGTTTATTCATAGATTGGTAGCTCTTCACATAGTCATAAGCGGAAGTTTGGAGAAGTTGATCAACATTCATTCAAACTGTCTTTCGAACCAAGAGGTTTGAGGTTCAAAGGATAACCTATCATAACCTCTTAACAATTACGAACTGATGTAATAAGGAGGAGATCATCAATGAATCAACCAGTACATGATCAACATTCAAATGAGGGAAGCAATATGGGTGATTCACAGTCTTTACATTAATGTTGTCTATATAGACAGATAGATAACATAACTTTTGTATATAAATGCATTGTGATGTAATCACTTTACTGATATTATCACTTTTATATATACTGCTTCAGTTATTCATTATTTTATAATCACAATTGTACATGCTGCTCCAATTGTTTATTGTGATATCACTTTTGCATTTAATTGTGGAATAAAAAAAACATAGTGTAGAATATATTAGTTCAAATGAGAATTTTTCTTTCTTTATAATTTAAGTTTAAAAAAATAGTACAGTTCAGTTCTACTTGTCCATAACAAACCATATTATAAAACTCACTATAAGTAAAAAAACCCTTACAATAATTAGTACAACAAAATTTAACTCATTTTTCTTTTTTGTCAGTAAAACATAGTCTTCTTTCATTAGATTTATTTGCTCCTCAATTTTAAATGCTGAACGTGATTCAATTGTACTTCATTCAACCTCCTACTTTGAACTATCAACTTCTTTCTTTAGGTTATGAATTACTTCTTTAGCTCTCTCGCTAAATCTGTCATCATACTACTTAAAAATTTACATCTTCTAACCTAAAAGATAATTAATAACAAAAACATTGAATATATATACAAACAACTTTAACTTATCGAAAAAAAAACTTACACGATATTTAGGGCATTCATAAAATCTTCTTCCTAGGTTTTTTTCACTTTATAAAATTCTTAACGGAGTTCTTAAATCATAATAACACGCCAGATAATTATTATTTGAATTTAATATAGCGTTAGTTGAAGATGTCACGTCCATATCTTTAAATATTCGCTGCAAAATTATATTATTACTCTTTGTTATTCTAATCAAAAGTGGAAACAATATGTCAACAATCTCAAATAGTGTCTTTTTAGGGGTAGAAACAATACTTCAAATAATCTCAAATAAAAGTGAATTGCAACAGTTGTCTATGATTTTTTTGGGAAGAAAAACTAAAAGAAGTTTTGAAAGGTGACAATCTTAATCAACCATAAAAAACAATTTAAGGAAATAAAAGAAATCACAGATCTAGACAAATTAATGTAAGTAAACAAATTAGCTTCTAAAGTCAAAAAATATAATAATGGTTAAAAACTACTCTATTTAAGTCAAATCATGTTAGTTCTCCACCATTAATAATTGATTCAATTAATAACATTTGTAAACTATTTTATAAAATGTCATTCCACTTTAGCCAAAGATTTCCGAAATCAATATTAATTGAGAACAACGAAATATTCTCCCTAATTACTTTAAGGTGATGAACCTTATATTGATCACTAAACTACCTCTATGTAGTTCATATTATATCTAATGACCACCGACTAAGCTGTTATTGACTAGAACATGTCATAAGTACTATGAAAATATAGCAATCCATATATGAGATAACTTTAGAAATCTCAAGTCAAATGATCACTTATACAATCATTACAACAAGAATTTCTATAAACATACAAGTAATGTTCCAAATGAATTTCTTGTATGGGGTCAGTTCAATGAACTTGTTCTCTAATAGGTACTCACACGTTATTTAAGTATCTTTATATTTTAGTATAAGAGATTGACTATTTCTTTCGTAAGGAAAATCATAACATTTGCTAGACTTTTATACTCTATTAATGTCCAGTCTTAATAGAATAATGACTAAGAATAATATATGAATACAATATGAATCTCATAATTATAATCTCAATATAATTCCATTTCCAATATACACTTATCTCTCCCTTTGTTTTGTTTGGTATTGATGTTCAGTTGCTATTTACCTTTATAAGTGAAACTCTTATATTTAAATCTTATCTCATGGATTTTATCATATACATTTAAATATTTATAAGATAAATAATGTTTTTAAATTATTCGTCATTAAACTGTAACCACTAATTGGCTGTAAGGTATAAATCGACATTTTTCTGGGTAGAAATTATAAAATGAAAACAGAAGGCTTTGCAAAAGATGAAAGGGCTATACCAAAATTATCGGGTCGTTTGGAAACCTTCGAATTAAATTTATTAACGAATTGAATTAAATTACATTAATAAGATTGAATTGAATTCAATTTATACTGCTTGAAACAAAATTAGTAATATTAAAATTGAATTCAATTACACTGTTTGGAATACAATCAAAATGAATTCAATTATTTCATATGATCCATTTACCCTTGACTAAAAAATAATCTTATTAAATAATAAACATTCACACCTAAATTGAGCAACTTATAAACATCAATATTCAGGAACAAAACTACAATTCGGTTATTTCAACTATATTACATAAGATGTCTAAATCTAATAGGATTTGTCCTACAAAATGACTTCCCCACATCACCAATTCACGTCATTCTTTAGGGTTATTGTGTTGAAATAATGGGAAGACTCCTATTTTAACACTAACAAAGAAGAGCAGCAGCGCAGGAGAATTGAAATCACATGAAATATTGGCTGAATTGAAATAACAAAGAGAGTGGGTTGCAATTCTCCCTGTGAATTTAATTCATTTTTTTTTTGTTTCAATCAGGTTAATTGAATTCAATTCTTCTTGTTCCAAACATGCTCTATATTTTAGTTAGTTAGTTTTCTCTTAATAATTGTACTTAAAATAATACCAAATTAATCAACGTATATTGTTTTAAATATCATGGATAAGTTATTCGTACCTAAATGCATAATAGAATTTGTGTATAAAAAAATTCTCACCTAGTTTGTAAAAGGTAAGTTATGTACCTGAGAGATGTATATATTCCCTCTATCATACAGAAGCATTATTCTGGTGCTTAATGATCGATCCTTACAAAAGTTCGAATGAAGGTTGCCATTATTTCCTTCCGGCCTTATTGCATGTCATCTTTTCAGGCTTTTCATTAGATTCAATGATAACTTTGTAGCTTCTTTTTTCTTCAATCTTGAAATTGTTGGCTGTGTACAGGGTAGCTTTCAGTTGCAATTGGGAAGTAAAGTCGTTTGATATGATTTAGGTCTTCTTTAATCCGTTCTTTAATAAAGGAATCCTGATTTATTAACTAACACAAGAAAAGTAGACTCGTTCACAGAAGTAACTTTCTGATTTTATAATGTAGATGAAAAAGCATTTTCTTTTTCTTTTGATCCCTACAGATGCACTTTTCAGACATGGTGCTTTGGAAGTCTCCTTTCCATCACAAAGATATCTTTATTCATTAGTATATAAAATTGACTAAGTGATCGCTGATCAAAATTAGTGCAACTTTGTTTTATAATTAGGGCACTCCAATACTTGTTTATTGCGCTACTCTTGGAGACTGCCTTTAAATGCAAAGTGAGTATAACAATCTACAAATTATCAGATTTCAGGCTTGGCCAATATATAACCATGTTAGGGATAAACTACACTGTCAAAATAGTTAACCCACATGAAAAAAAGATGGCGATCCTAGATATTCACGTAAGAGATATCGACTCACATTGAGCAGAACATTTACGTTGCGTATGGTTGTTGTCTTTGATATCTGGAGATGGAACGGAACAGGATGGAACGGAACGGAACAAAAACTGAAGACAATGAGGTGTTTGGTTGTGGTGGACAGGACAGAAATTTCTATCTCCAGAACGAAAAAATGGTGACAATGACAAAAATACCCCTGATCCTTAATATGATTAGAAATATGTAATTAATTAATAGTTTTATTACGAACTATTTGTGTTAGTTGAAAAGTTAAAAAATAATAATAATTACAAATTGTTATGAAATATCGAATAATATAAGAGTAATAATAATAATAATAATAATAATAATAATAATAATAATAATAATAATAATAATAATAATAATAATAAT
>JAOSBK010000002.1:38996784-39030902 GCA_027568895.1 Erythroxylum shatona
AATTAAATATCTAAATTCTAAATTCTTATAAGAATATTCAACGAAATACTAAGAAATATAATATTTATGCCCTTATAATGTTTTTTAAATCATGCTCTTATAAGTCATTGTACACATCAACAGCTAATATTAAATAGCTAATTTTGCTAAATATCTTTACTAAATAGCTGATGTTATCCGCTGGTCAAATCAGCTGATAGAATCAGCTATCAGCTAACAGCTAATGCAATCTGTTGTTTACCAAACAGGGCCATTGTCTCCAACTCTTGTTTGCTCAATCCTTAGCAAGTTATGTCGCAATTTGCCAGGAGGAGGTCTTTAGCTTATGTTGCCCAAGTCTCCTACCTCTCACACTCGCTAGAAGCCAGTAAACACACCACCTTGCCATCTTCAGTCACTACTCATGACTTATGCCATCAAACACAACCATTGATCGTTGCCAAAGAGACGTCACCATCGATTCACTTCACCATCGTTGCACCTGTCGTTCTCCCCTCAGAGATCATTGTTGATTGTTGACTACTATCACTCAGTACCAAGAAGTATTAAAAAGTGCATCTCATCTTGTCATTGTCATTGTTGAATCAGGTAACTTCATTGATTATGGTACCTTAAACCATATGACATGTAATCTTAGTCTCTTCCCAACTTTTCATAAACACAGATCTCCTTCTCATATTACTTTAGTCGATAGTTCTACTTCATATATTCTTGCTTTTGGCACTATTAATCCTACCCATCACTTTCTTTATCCTTTGTCTTTAGCCTACTAAGACTTTCTTTTAATTTAATATCTGTGAGCAAATCATGCTCAAAATTGTTGTATTTCTTTTTGGTCATTGTTCCCAAAGAAATTATTGGTAAATGACTTGAATCAGGAAATCTCTACATTTTGGATACCTAGGTGTCCAAGCCCATAACTTGTCCAGGTTTTAACCCTTTTGAAGCACATTGTTCGTTAAGACATCCCTCCTTACCTCTATTCAAGAAGTTATGCTCTCAATTTCATGATGTATCTTCCTTATATTATGAGTCATGTGTTAGTATATAAAACATCATCATCCATCTTCAATACCACGTATCACTGAAAGAGATATTTTCCCTTTGAGTTAGTTCATTCTAATAATTGGACTCCATATTCTGTTATGTCCAAAACTAGATTTTAGTATTTTATTACTTTTGTTGATGATTTTTCTCGTGTGACTTCGCTTTATGTAATGAAGAATTGTTCTACATTGCTTTTTCATTTTACTACCTTTTGTATTGAAATTAAAATACAATTTAATGCTTTTATGCATACTCTGAGAAGTGATAACATCAAAAAATAATTTTTTCACGTCTTTACAAACTTTCAAAATGGCATTCTTCATTAATCCTCTTATGTTCACACCATGTCTCAAAATGGTCTGGTTGAAAGGAAAAATAGACCTCTCCTTGAAACAACTAGGGCACTCTTATTCCAAATGCACGCTCCTAAGCAATTTTGAACTGATGCAATTTCCACACCTGCTTTCTAATTAATTGCCTGTTTTCATTTGTTCTTTGTGGTAAGATTCCTTTGTGTCCTTTTTATTACTAAACCCTTGTTTACTATGACACCCTAAATATTTGGTAGCACTTTATTTTACTCATGATGTTTGTCCCTAGGTAACTAAGTTATCCCAAATAGGGATGGCAAAAAGGCCCATGCCCAGTCGGCCAAAAGTCAATGGGCCAGGCCCAAGTTGATCGGGTCTCAACCCAATTTTCCTAGCCTAAGGCCCGACTAGTTAAGGCAAAACAATGTCATTTTGCCAATTTAAAAATAATAATAATAATTTTTGATCAGGCGAGCCTCCTTCGGCCTAGTCGAGTCTAGCCTTGGGCGTGGCATCACTGACTCAGCCTGACTCAACCCATTGCCATCCCTAATCCCAAATCTTTAAATTGTGTTTTCCTAAGTCAATCTCATCTACAAAAGGGGAACCAATGCTATTGTCCGAATCTTAACAAGTAACTTATGTCAATTGAAGTTACCTTTATGGAACACAGTCCTTTCTTTTCTACTTCTTCAACCTCTTCCAATGAGGAGGATGATGATCTATTGCTTTATAAGGTCACTTATCAATCACCTAATGTTGCCTCTACATCTAATATTCCTACACAACCCCTACCACTACCTATTAGCAAGGTTTATTCCAAAAGATGAGAACCTCCCAATACATGTTCAACACCTATCTCTTTTTCAACATTAGATCCAACAACCAATGATCTGATCCTACCAATTGCCCTATGCAAAGGTAAACGTTAGAGCACTTATCATACCTCATCCTTTGTTTCTTACGGTCACTTATCTTCCTCTTCTTGTTCCTTTGTTGTCTCCCTTGATTCTATGACTCTTCCAATGAATGTTCATGAAGCTTTATCTCATCCAAAGTAGTGTGATGTTATGATAGAAGAGACGAATGCCTTAGATGCTAATGGTATGTGGGATTTAGTGAACTTGCCTGTATGAAAAAGGATATTAGATGTAAATGGGTGTTTGCAATCGAATTCACCCTTGATGGATCAGTAGCTTGACGTAAAATCTGAATTATGGCAAAAGCATGTTCTCAGACTTATGGTGTGGATTATCCTAACACTTTCTCTCCTATTGATAAATTCACATCTATTAGTTTATTAATCTCAATAAACTATTCATGATTGGCATTTATATTAGTTGGACCTCCAAAATGCCTTCTTACATAGTGACCTTCAATAGGAAGTTTATAGAAAGCAACCACAAACACCCTTTGCTCAAAGGAGTATAGGAAAGTTTGTCATCTTCAAAAGTCCAATCCGTTTTAAAACAGAGTCCCTATGCTTGATTTGAAAATTTTAGTTAGGCACTGAAAAAGTTTTCTGGTCACTCGATTTTCAATAAACATTTTACATCTAGAGTCATTTTCCTTGATGTGGTCGTAGATGATGTTGTCATTTCTAGAGGTGATACTATGGGATTTCAAATGAAAGATTTAGGAGTTTTGAAAGTATCTTTTGACAGTTGAGGTAACAAGAAACAAGAAAGGCATTTTCTTATCATAGAGGAAATATGTGCTCGACTTATTAACTGAAGCTAAAAAGTTGGGGGCTAAGCCACGCAATGCTCCAATACTTCATAGTTTACAGCTTACAAAAGACGAAGACCTATTTGAAAATCTTGAGAAACATAGAAGATTAGTTTTGAAATTGAACTATATTATAGTAAATCGTCTTGATATCGCATATTATGTTAGTATTGTAAGCCAATTCATGTCTTTCCCAATAGTTCACTATTGAGTTGCTTTAGAACAAATTTTATGTTACTTAAAGGGAGCCCTTGGAAGAGGAATACTATATGAAAATCATCGATATACTCATATCAAGTGTTTCTCATACTAGATTAGGAAGGTTCCAAGATAGACTAGAAATCCATCGCTAGCTATGGTGTTTTTGTTGGAGATAATTTGATGAAAAAAAAAACCAAAATGTCATGTCTCAAACTTGTATAGAATCTTAACATAAAGTCATGGCACAATCTATGTGTGAGATAACCAGGATATACCAGTTCTTAATTAAAGTCGGTCTTGAAGCCTCAATACCAACAAAGTTGGGGTGTGATAACTAAATTTCCGTTCGCATTGCTTCAAAAATTGTGTTTCATGAACAAACTAAACATATTGAGATTGATTATCATTTTGTTCATGAATAGATGTAACAAAACTTGATCTCCATAAGATATAAAATTAGAGAACTTAGAGATATTTTTACAAAGGCTCTAAATGGGGCTCGGTGAATTATATTTATAACAAGCTAGGCATTAATATCTGTACTCAAACTTCATGAGGAGTGTTATAGGATGCATATATTATAGGAATCATTAATATCTATACTCCAACTTCATGAGGAGTGTTATAGAATGCATATATTATAGGCTTAATTATAAGTTTAATCATAGGCCTAGCTGGTATACTTTCAATTTGAATATATATGTATTATTCCCATGAATAAAGTATATAGAGAAAATCATTTTTCCTCTCTTGATTACAAAATCCATAAGCGAATTGATTATCTTCCTCAAAACAAGATCACATACATCAATGATTGTCCAAAATCAAGCTAAGTTATTCGTCCTCGTTAGTATAAGGGATTTATGATAGCATTGTCAATTCCTTCCCGTGTTTCTCTTGTTTGGAAAAACTAAATAACCAAAATGTAGTCCCCTCTCTTAAATATGACTCAACCAACCAATTCATCCATAACAAAAGCTTAAAAGGTCATATGATTTAGATTATTTCTAGGTTTAACTAGGCATTTGTCAACATCCACCATGTTCAAATGCTCATACAACAAGGAAATCTCACTAACAGACAAATTTTCAAATTAGTAGAACCTATGGTTGCTCTGGATCAATAATGATTGGCAAATGCTAATAAACAACTGACTTGTATACTCTAGTTATAATAATTACAATTTTCTTAATTATTGATAATTTGAACATAAACTACACAGCACAAACGTAGGCTTGAGCCTAAAGGGACAAATAAGCTCAAACATTCAAAAAGCTCTTGGAGAAAAATGACAGATCTAGAAGAACAATTGATTATATGTGCAAAAAGAGTCATACCAGCTGTGTAAGCAAAATGTATATGGCTTGTTTGTGCAAGTATAGACTTCTCGAGGGAAGGTAAAGCAACTTCAATTCTTTGCACACGAACCATCAATTTATGGCTTCTAGAAGATGTAGTTGTTACTTGCTCCTGTAAGCCATGAAAAACTTCTGCCGCAAATCTACAAATGTGTTTAAATGCTACTTGGGTTGAGAGTAGATAACTAATCACAAAGAAAAATCATGGAAATGAAGTCTTCATTTCAACAAATACACTAACCATTTAATCTCTATAAAAAACACATCTAAGGAGTCATGAAAGATTTGCAACAACTCAAAGAAGTGCCTTGCTCCGCTCAGATTGTTATGTACATACATGTGAAAGTTTAAACGTCTAAGAAGAGAAGAACAAAACGAATAAATAGGAGCCAAAGAATTTTACCGTTAAACTTGCAAAGTCCAAAGAAGAGAAAGTTTACTGTTTGAAATATCTTTTTTCAGAATTTGGAACGATAAGGAAGAACAGTACAAGGAAAGAACAAAAAATGCCATATTCCAAGACAAAGAGACTTCTCAATCACAGTTTCACATCATGGTGTTAGCAGGCGTGGTATAATAGCATGTCTGAAAAATCCATTTGGTACAACATGCACATATGGAGCATTAACCTCATCAGGGAGCGGCCACTTAACCCAATAAATCTCACAGATAAGACATTTTAGAGAATGAAATAAGTTGAGCATAAGGAGTAATCTTCCTATCACCTTTAATCTAGATACCAATTTAAACAAATACCTACAGTAGTCCACTATAGGCAAATCAGATTCATATGCAACAATCAAAAAAAAAATTGATAGATGCAGAGAAAAGCACAAATAGGAAATAGTTATACATGCCTAGAGCTGAAATTGGCCATTAAATCAAACTGTCTGCAATTAGGCTAACAAGTGTTTGAATTGGCTTAAGTTTTTTTTTTTTTAAAAAGCCTTTGGTGGAATAAAAGAAAAAGTCCATGACAATGATAAACTCTTGAACTCTTAACGAGAGCAATCAACAAATTTCTTTCAGAAATAGTAGGTTACATGCTCAAGACGAACACATTCTCCAGGTTTCCTTTTTTTTTTCCCTTGAGAATTAGTGTATCATCCTTATTCTAGCATGTCAGCAACTACTGCCCACCAAATCACTAATCCACCATCAAGTATTCAAACCACCAGAGAACATAGCATATTCCGCCCCTTTTTTATTTAAAAAAAAACTCCCCATTCACCACCTGCAATGATGTTTCAAGAATTCCACCTCACGACATCCAAACTGTTATCAACCACCACAACGTCACAACTTGCGTTTTACAGCAACTAGGAAGATTGACTACTTCAAAGCCAAATAACTTAATCAAACAGAAAACTAAGACTAACCCACTTAACATAAACAAATAACTACAGAGCATTAACCAAGAAGGAGAAACTCCAACACCAATATCACAAGTACCTTTAAATGGATTCTCTCAATGTTTCCCTTTTTTTCCCCCTCCGCAACTACACACCATATGATGCAAATTCGAAGTCATTTTGCTTCAGCGCCTCATACAGTAAAAACTAAAAAGAAAAGACCTTATCTTCAATCAAATGATCAAAGCAACTTACTGCGAATTAACTGCCATAAAAACAATTCTACAAACATTCATTTTGCACAGGTTTTAGAAAGCAAAGAGTTCATTTAACACACACCCAAAAAAAAGGAACTTTCTACAAACATTACTACTAATCCAAAACTCAAAACTTGGGGAAAAACAGAGAAAGAGAGATAAAAAACACACTCAGCAAGATCGCCTAACTGACGCAAGATCCCGACGAGGCCAGCAACCGCAATGCCGTCAAGCACTGCCTTGGGTTCCTCCTTATCAGCTTCCTTATAAAGCTCAGGCCGCCCTAAACCATACTCATTCCTCACTTCAAACCTCACCAGAGGCATTTTGCAAAGACGAGCAAAACAGAGGCTGCAAAAGAAGGAGTTTGAAGGAACAGAAACAAATACTGATAAAAGAAAGGAAGCTGTAGAGAAAGAGAATGAGGGGTTCAGAGAGAGAAAGGAAGAGCAGGTAGGTGGAGAGATTGGAGCAGCTTAACTGCCCAAAGAGACTGCGTTTATGCTTGTGTGTTGGGACTTGGGGAGAGCAGGACATTGCCACCTCCGCAAGCCATTCCTCTCCATTCCAATTAATTGAATGACACAATTGTCCTCATCTTTGGTCTTATTTACTACTAGTCTTGTACGGGTGCATTTATTTCCTTTTTAAGGTGTTGGTCGAATTGGTAATTTCAAATGGTTCATTTGTTTAATCAGATTTTGTGTCATTTTCATGTTCAGGTCATTGCGAGATATTGAGTGACTGAAAATAAGTTCAAACGATGTGGAAGCTGGGGATGACCTAAAATCTGTTTGCCACGTGTCTAAATCTAAACGGTACACTGAAATTTATTAACTGCTAAATTAATTAATGTATTATAAATACCCCCTCTTATTTAAAATAAATATCGTTTTAGAGGAATTTTAATTATTTAAAATAAGTATCGTTCACGATTTTTTATGCACGTTTATAATTTTATTTTCAAAATTACCTTTTAATTTTTCTTACATCCTAATTATACATATTATATTTTCAAGGCAATTTAACATGCAATTAATAAGAGTATATCAAATAATTTACTAACTTTCTTAATAAATGTGTATCTCTCTAAAATGATATTTGTTTTAGATAAGAGGGAGTATATAACTAACGAAGAGTTAACCTCAACTATCTTATTTGAGTGCCCAATTCCCAACCGTATGATCATTTATTGTTAAAAATTTTCATAGGTTTGACCTGATGAAAGATTGACCAGAGATAGGACAAGTGGGAGTAATTTATAATTGTTTGATCGAAGGATTGACCAGCGGTCTGGAATCTCGGTTAGCTTCAGCTTTCCTTCAGCCAAAAATAGAGTATTGGGGCAACCAAACTATTAAATTTGAGGATTGTTGACTTGGAATTTTAATTATAACGAGCATTGGTATTGGGACAAGCAAGCAAGCATTTATTACAAGGCTCTTCAATGGACCTAAATGTTGGAAGATGGCGTGTCCCCGAAATGTCACTAGAGAGGGGATCATATTTAGGGATGTGATCCTCTGTACTTCATAATTTGTACCAATTCTGTACTAAATCATTCCAACTCTTTATTTATATGGGTCTCACATAAATGAAAGGTTGAGATGGCTTGGCACAGGGTTAATACAGGTTATGGAGTACAGAGGATTTGATGTATATCACATTTGGGGTACGTTATTGCAAGCTGCAGTATGAAATTACAATTTTGGTTTGATAAGACGCAGAATACAAGATTTATGGCTTAATAATAAAATGACTTTAATGTTTTTAAAAACTTAGACTTATAGAATAAGGGATTTAATATTTAAAAGGTTTAATTAATATTAGATTGTTATAAAAATAATTAAAGATTAAATAAATTTTAAATTTTTAAAAATGATTGAAAATATTGATATTATTTATCAAAAAATTCAAAATTAATTTTAAAATTATTAAATAAACATTTGTTAAATAGGATTAGATTAACCTAATTACTCTCTGGTTTAAAAAAAAGATCAGATCTACTATTTTAATTAAGCAGCTTCAATCCTAATTTATCAAATCTCATTCATCTATTTATGTGAGGATCTACACAAAAATATATGAATCAGATTAAATGAAATAGCGTCAAGAGCACCTCAACTAAAATTATTAAATAAAAATCTATTAAATCGGATTAGATTGACCTAATTACTTTCCAATTTAGAAAAAAAGAGATCAGATCTATTATTTCAATTAATCAGTTTCAAACTTGATTTATTAATTTTTATTTATATATTCACGTAAAAATTTATTCAAAAATATGCAGATAAGATCATCGTAACATTGTAAGTAAACACAAAATGCTCTAACCTTTAGAAAAAAGTCAACAATCTTCTGCCCCCCTTAAAATTGACAAATTATAAAGCTGCACGCTGGAGACTTGTCAGTAGCAATTGAGACAATTTCATGCTTGCGTACTGATGTCCTTTGAAAGGGCAAGTATCAATCGGAGTTCACTTTTGTTAGCTGTACTTGTCCTTGGCAACAAATGAGAAGGCATAAAACTGTGCCCTTATCCTTTTTACTCGCACCCACGGATTTTGTTTCGGTACAAGGTGAGCTGTGTAGCACCTAAAGACAAGGTAGGTGGTCATCATTACTCTCACTAAATTCCAAGCAATATGTACATCTATTTTATAAAATTTATTATAGATATGATTGAGTGGATCAGTAGTCATACTCTATACATCTGGACAGCTAGAGATTAAAAAAAAAAAAATCACTCGGTAGACGTTGACTATGAAAAGCCCAATTCTCTTGTGAACTGTTGTTTTGTTTTATTAACGTTGGAGAGGTCCATTAGGTCCATGTTCGAAGTGATGAACCATTCAAACCTTGATCAACATGTATAGTGTCAGTTTGGATGAGCTTGTATTAATAGAGTTTTTGCCAGTTAAATTTTTCTAAGAAGTCAGTTAATTATTTGACTGTTATTTAAAAAAGAACTTTTTTGAAAGATATTCATACAATAGACTGTTTGACAACATAAAAATAAAAAGTACTTTTAATTTTAACTATATTTTATTTTATAATAAAAATTATTTATGTATATAAAAATTATTTAAAATATATTAAATAATATGCAAAGCATAATATATTAATTATTATATAATTTTAAACCATATGAAACATAAATAAAAATATATATAACCAAATCTTTTATATGAATTATAATATAAATACAACTAATATAAAAATTAAATATTAAAACATATAAAAAAGTCAAATAATATTATATAAATCTTAAAATAAATGTGAAGATATATTTTTAAGTATTGTGAAAATTATGTATAAAAACATAAAGATAAAAGGGACTAGAGAATAGGCTCATTATTTGATCTGAAAAATCTACTTGAAAATGTATTTTTTTAAAAACTCTAAATTTGAGCTTCTCAAAAAGTTGTATTTCAATTTTCAAAAAAAATCATTTCTATGCAAAAAAGTACTTTTGAATTTTACAGTCAAACACTCATTTTTTTTCAAAATAATTTTTGTGGTGAAAAAAAGTGTTTATTCATTCTCCAAAAGCTGAAACGAACAGGTAAGTACATTAAGCACTGTGATTGATAGTTTTTCATTCATAGAGAGGCTTAATTGGCAGTGGGATGCCAATAAAAATCTTATGGAAACAACTGCTGAATGGCTTGGAGGCCAGCATGCTATGAATTATACTATTAGGACCTCTTGACAACACTGTGTTTTGCTTATCATAGCATCCTCGTTTCCAAGGACATTTGTACAGAAGAGCAAGTGGACTCCAAGCAGCTAGAGATTTGGGCCAATCTGATAAACCAAAATGGGTTCAACTCTATTTTCATTTGGAAGGAGGCCCGTAATGCCAATCCCTGTCAAAATTGCCCATCTCGACTCCATTAGTAGATGAGTTCATTGTTCCAAAGTTACATTGAGTATTCTCTACAGGTTTACACATGAATTTGG
Source organism: Erythroxylum shatona (assembly GCA_027568895.1). NCBI lineage: Eukaryota > Viridiplantae > Streptophyta > Magnoliopsida > Malpighiales > Erythroxylaceae > Erythroxylum > Erythroxylum shatona. The sequence continues at coordinate 39,007,002 of JAOSBK010000002.1, forward strand.
TGTATAAAACAGAAGTAGAGAAACGTTTAAATGTTGACATAAGAGCTTGAAATATGGAAGTTGCTGGATTAATCATATATAGTGGTTCAATAATTGTAGTCTACTTGTTTACTTTGGGTGTCTATGCTTTGACTAGAAAGCGCACTCAAAGGCGATAGGAGGAGAATGTGGGGTCATTCACGTGGAATCGGTAGTGAGAATCATATTTCAAACTAAAAATGGGGTGGCATATCTGTAATATAGGAATACTGTTCATAACATCATACACCATTAATCAAAGTGTGCAAGTCCCACTTGATATTTGGTCTCTTAAAGTGCGTTGTCACTTGCCTTTTACCCTCCTTTTTCTTCTTCTTACAAACACACTGCAAATTTGGCCTTTAATTAAAACCTCGACCACACACACATGCCAAATCTAATTATGCATGAAACGGATACTTAGGGGTAACATTTTGATTTGAGACTAGGAGGATTATTCTTCAAAGTTTTATATGGAATAAGAAGATATTGGAGTATAAGGCAGGCCTCAGGTTGAGAGGTTACTCTTTGTAAACAAAAGTCATTTGATAAATGAACATAAATTGAGAAAATGAAGGGAGAATTGCTTGTAGAAATTATATATATCAATTGAAAATAATTATAAGATTATTCAATATACTGTAGTAATTGATGCATGAGTACTCAAAAGTGTATTAAGAATGCTTGGATTGGAAAACTTATTTGTAATTCTTTAATTAGATTATTGACTCTTCTATTGAAGAAACTTGAAATTATAAGATGACATAACTCTTTTATGATCTTTTTCACTGTTTTAAGTCAGATTATAAATGGTATAAACTTAACCATTTATAAGTCATTTATATATAGGGTAATGATGTGATAAGAGAGACTTAGTGTTATTAGTTAAAGGTTTGATATTTATCATTAAGGTGTCTTAATAACCTTGCACAATAACCATACTACATCTAATAAACTTGTTGAAAAAGATCGAGCTCGAAATAAGATTACAAATATAACTATAAGCTTACAGGTCTTAATTTGACATAATGGTAAAATAAAACAGTAAGTAATTGTCTCCCAAATAAATTTTTTAAATATTTTATCTCACTTGAGCAAAGCTAATTATAATTTAATAATTTCTTTAAAAATACTTTTAAAATAACTAGATTGGATCAAATAACAAATTTAATAAGTTTATGCGTAAATTTTGAAAAATATTTTAGCATAAAGAACTCAATTTAAGTAATATTGGTTTATTATAGTTAATATATCTAATGAGTCTGGATTTGGTATATTGTTAGAGGTTAAATTAGCCGTGATTTAACACATTTATGAAATGATTTTATGTGAAATTATATGATATTTTCCTATATTTAGTTAATTGCCTTGTAAGTGATGATTTAAAGGAGAAATCCCAAATTTGAGTGCAACTTTATCCACAGATAACTTATTGAGGAGATATATGAAAAATAAGCCTATAGAAAACATCGTAATCAACTTAAGCTTGAAGATTAAAAAATTAGAGTCTTTAGTGAAAAAAGTCCTAATAAGCCTTAGACACAGCTAGAAGATAGATGCTTGTCTTTTTCAAGATTTAAGAGTTAAAGAAAAAGAACCTAAATAGTGCTAGTTACAAGTTGGTGTTATGCAACAATTACACATTGAGTAAGGAAAAGTGAAGTTCCATAAGATATCCTGCATCCATGTAAAAGTTAGTCTGACATTAGTGATGTAATAAATTATGAGGACCCACAAAAACATAATTTCAATCACCTTATGATTCTATTATATAACCATAGGTATAAATAATCCTATTAGGATTAACTTAGAAGGAAGGTGTGTGACCATCACCTTTGTGATTTAGAATAGTTTTAGGATTTATTAATATCAAGGAGGGATTTAAAGCAAGATTAGAGGAGAATCGTAATAACTCTTTTAGTTCTTTCTTTCTCTTATTTCTTTCATATTAAGGTTGATTAGTTTTAGTTTTAGTTTTATTTTCATTATATTTATGAATTAAAATCCATATTTAAGATTAGAGATGTATTTGTGACGAATTTTTCAATTAGTAATACATAAGGAATTAGTATTTGGTTGAATTTATTTTATTTGATTTAAGTTATTGGATCTATTTCTAACCATTACATATTCAATATTATGGATTGTATGAAGGATCGAAAGGTGAGGAACAATCTATGTACTAGGAGAAAAAATATTTTAGGATCAAAGAATGATATTTCCTAAAATAGTTGATATATATCAAAATAAATTAACTATACTTAATGAATTTAATTAAGGTTAATTGCACATCTATGTACTAAAACAGTTTATATTTTAGAAAAATAGATTTCCTAAACTAGAGAGTGATAACTAAGTGGATTAATTATACTTAATAAGTTTAAGTAAGGTTAATTGCATATATGAGTGGTAACAATTCCTTGATTGAATATACTTCTATGCCTTAAGAGAGGGATGGATACTTGAACTAGAAAATTCCTAACATTTGTTTATTTTGATTCCTTGTTACCACTTAATTGTCTTGTTTTCACTAGTTAGTGATCTAATTCCTTTTTATACATTCTTGTTTTATTTAGTTTCATTTTTAGGGATAGCAATGGGCCAGCCCCATTAAGTGAAAAATGAAAAATAAGCCTATAGAAAGCATCATAATCAACTTAAGCTTGAAGATTCAAAAATTAGAGACTTTAGTGAAAAAGGCTTGATAAGCCTTAGACACAGCTAGGAGATAGATGCTTGTCTTTTTCAAGATTTAAGAGTTAAAGAAAAAGAACCTAAATAGTGCTAGTTACAAGTTGGTGTCATGCAACAATTACACATTGAGTAAGGAAAAGTGGAGTTCCATAAGATATCCTGCATCCATGTAAAAGCTAGCCTGACATTAGTCATGTAACAAATTATGAGGACCCACAAAAACATAATTTCAATCACCTTATGATTCTATTATATAACTATAGGTATAACTAATCCTATTAGGGTTAACTTAGAAGGAAGGTGTGTGACCACCCCCTTATAATTTAGAATAGTTTTAGGATTTATTAATATCAAGGAGGGATTTAGAGCAAGATTAGAGGAGGATCATAATAACTTTTTTAGTTCTTTCATTCTCTTAATTATTTCATATTAAGATTAATTAGTTTTAGTTTTAGTTTTATTTTTATTTTCATTATATTTATGAACTAAAATCCCTATTTAAGATTAAGGGCGTATTTTGTGATGAATATTTCAATTATTAATACATAAGGAATTAGTATTTGGTTGAATTTATTTTCTTTGATTTTATTTATTGGATCTATTTCTAACCATTACATATTCAATATTATGGATTGTATGAAGGATCGAAAGGTGAGGAATAATCTATGCACTGTGAGAAAAAATATTTTAGGATCAAAGAATGATATTTGCTAAAATAGCTGATATCAAAATAAATTAACTATACTTAATGAATTTAATAAGGTTAATTGCACATCTATGTACTAAAACAGTTTACGTTTTAGTAAAATAGATTAGATTTCCTAAACTAGAGAGTGAAAACTAAGTGGATTAATTATACTTAATAAGTTTAATTAAGGTTAATTGCATATATGAGTGGTAACAATTCCTTAATTGAATATACTTCTATGCCTTAAGAGAGGGATGGATACCTGAGGTTAATTATTATTTCAACATTGATAATTAATCTTGCAAAATAGTTGGAATTCTTGATAAATGAATCAGAAAAATCCTAACATTTGTTTATTTTGATTCCTTTTTACCACTTAATTGTCTTGTTTTCACTAGTTACTGATCTAATTCCTTTTTATACATTCTTGCCCTGCTCCGCAAGGCTTGGGCCAACCCATAGGCAGCCCATTGCCATCCCTAATCATTTTTAATTAGGATTAATAAGTTTAGTAATTATAGTTTTATAGGATAGTCTAGAATACTTTAGAACTTATTATTTGCTACAACTGATTTTGTGTACTTATAAATATATTTAATCAATATCTTAATCAACATACAACCCCCCACAATCACAAGAAATACATAACTCACTAACTGAACTCTTTGGTGTAATACTATTATAGTTTGGTTTCCCTTATATAACAACAATAACAATATCTCAGTAGAAATTATATTGAGACGTGGGGTTTGTGAAGATCCAGAAATATACAACCTTACTTCTAACTAGTAGAGAGGGTATTTTCAATAAATCCACAAGAAAAAATCAAGACTAAAAAATAAATAGATAAATAAATAAAACTATAATAAAATTTAATGAATAATAATAAAAGATACATATTAAAATATTAATATAATAATAAATAAAAATTAAAAAATAATATGAAAAAGATAATAATAATCGTAATAGTAGTAGACTAGTAGTAGTAGTAGTAGTAGTAGTAGTAGTAGTAGTAGTAGTAGTAGTAGTAATAAATACTTACAAATAATAATAAAATAATGATCTAACATGACAAAGAATAAAAATAGAAGATAAAGTAAAAATCAAGACTAAAAAATAAATAAATAAACTATAATAAAATATAATGAATAATGAATAATAATAAAAGATACATATTAAAATAATAATATAATAATAAATAATAATAAAATTATAATATGAAAAAGATAATAGTAGTAGTAGTAGTAATAGTAGTAGTAGTAGTAGTAATAATAATAATAATAATAATAACAATAATAATAATAATAATAATAATAATAATAATAATAACTACTTACAAATAATAATAAAATAATAAAATAATGATCTAACATGACAAAGAATAAATATAGAAGATAAAGTAAAATTAGAAATAAAGAATAATAAAAGATAAATGTTAAAAAATGAAAGTAATAATAAAAATAAACATAAACATAAAGAATAATAGTAGTAGTAGTAATAATAATAATAAATAAATATGTATAAATACAAATATAAAAATAATTAATGAAATAAATATTACTTCAATCTTAAACTAAAATCATAAATCATGTATAACCATACCATTTCAGTCTTGCTAGGATAAAGAATATACATACATGTATACAATTAGATAACATCATGCTTACATTTAAAACATCATAATACATTAATCAAGTGTAAAATTTGAAAATTTATTAATATCAAGTACAGGAGAAATACAACATAGCAATCACAAACTCTTACTATATTAAAACATTATTAGAAATCATAGTACTCATGTTTTCTATATATATATGAAAATTTATAGGCCTAAGCCCTATAGTAAGTGGATCAACTAATATGTTTATGATGACAATGTACTTGTAAATATAACATTGTCGTCAACTTATCCTCAAAACATAAAGTATTTAATCTCAATACACTTGGTCCATCAATGTTATTTTTATTCTTGGAAAAGAGTACAATATATGAGTTATCAAAGTAAAATTTGATAGGCCTAGAAATTGAATCCACAATATTAAGTCCATTCTTCAACCACTTACCATGTACTCTTGTCTTAAAACAAGCTATAATCTTAGCTTTTATGACTGAATTCACTACAATAGACTTCTTAGAGCTCTTTTAAGATACAACTCTTCTTAAAGTATTTAATCTTTATACACTTGGCACTATAAATGTTATTTATATTCTTGGAAAATAGTATAATATGAGTTATCACAGTAAAATTTGATAGGTCAAGAAATTGAATCAACAATATTAAGTCTTTTAGTGAAATTCTTCAACCACTTAGCATGTATCTTTGAACTTTTACATTTACACCTTCTTTACTAGATCATTATTTAAAAAGGTTTCTTGATATTCATATGGTGATGGTCATAAATAAAATGAGTTATTAAAGTCATAATGATCATAAATGAATCCTTCGTTAAGACTAGTGACGAAGTCTCAGTATAGTCCACTTTCTGAGTGTACTATTTAGCCATAAGCCTTACTTTGAACCTCTCAATCTTGCCTTTAGCATCTATTTTGGTCTTGAACACTTAGTTACAACAAATGGTTTTGAAACCATTTATAATGCAAACTAAATCTCAAACATAATTTTTTGGCCCTCCATAATCATCATCATCTATTTATTAGAATGATGACTTATCATTACTTCATCATAGGTGATATGACCCGAAGTCTCTCCTAAAAAATGATTAGTCTCGCCTATATAAATAGCAACATATAATATAATGGTACAGGCCTTTTGTCTCTTTATAAAAATCTCAATGGTGCTAAATGATAAAGTGAGTATCCACCATAGCATTCTCAATAACACACATCTCATCTCTAACATCAGGAACTACAACTTCATCTTATAATATGTATCTCTGAAGTATTTCAACAACTCTCTTATAAACAATAGGAACATATATTGCTACTAACTCAAGCTCCTTAACTACTTGAGCTCTTAATGGTACATTTACTACATCATTATAAAAAAGAACTTTATTATCAACAACTCAACAATTTTGGAAATACGACTAGAATAGTAAAACAAGTAGCCTTTCAAACCTTCAAGAAGACATGTAAATAACTTAGGAGTTATCCTAAGATCCACTTCTTTTTTTGGTGGGTTATAAATCTTTAGTTCAGTTGGAAAACTCTAAACACTCAAATGGTTCAAATTAGGCTTCCTACTTGTTCAAAATTCAAAAGGACTTTTGGAAACTAACTAACTAGGAATATGATTTATGAAGTTGCGTGCTTTCTTTAGTGCTTCGCCCATATATATTAAGGAAGATTTGATCTAGCCATCATGCTCCTCATTATATCCCTTAGCATGTGATTTTTCTTTTTATCATATGTATATGACATGGTGTATTGTGTACTATGTCATAACCCTTAAAGAACTTAGAGTGAAAGGTCATTTCCTTAACCTAAATATCCATGTTTACTATAGTACTCTCCACCAAGATTTGACCTATCAAGTTTAATAAGTCTATTTAAGTTGCTTCTCAACATTTATCTTAAATATTTTGAACTTCTTTAAGATCTCAAACTTATTATTGATAAGATATAAGTAAACATATTAAGAGTAATAATCAATATAAATCACAAAAAATGTATTTCTATCTATAGTGGGATTCAAAGGTCCATTAACATATGTGTACATTATCTCTAACATCCCATTATTTCTAGTAGCACATTTCTTCTTACTTTTAATGAGTTTTCCTATAATATAATTTACATATATCTCTAATGTAATGACATTCGAAGAATAAATGCGCTAGTTTCCTTTGCTTCTCTACATAAACAATATCAGTTAGTGAGCTGAGTGTATTTGGCTATCTTATTTACTGTTCTTAATCTGCCTTTTATCATAATCCATAGAGTAAATGTTGCACAGGGTTGAATATGACTAGATCAAGTGGCTTTGGTTTATGAAAACTTGCGAAGTTGTTTGAAAATTCAACTTCTCGTAAGAGGAATTTGAAAATTCACTATCATATGAATGTCTCCAAATGTATTTATCTATTTCAGTTTTGTAGTAAGTTTCACAAATTTCATTAGCTAAAGAGTTAGGAAATGTAAGGTTCTGAAATTTTTCCTTGCCTTGTAATGTTCTAGCAACTGACGCATCTAAGGGTATTGAGCTCTTTAGGGATTTAACTACATTTGAATTAATCAATGGTCCACCTGAAAGCCAGTTATCATACCAAAAATTGACGTTCCTCCCATTACCTATCACCGTAAAAAAGTCCACTTTGTGTTTGTCCCTTATCTTGAGAATGACTTTAAGAGTAGTAGAGGGAAAGTGTGAACAATCTATTGCCCAGATGCTCCTATGCTTAATGAAGTAATTATGTATCCATCTACACCATGGAGGTTGTTGTCTTCCATTAATCGCCATAGTCTTTTGGGGAGTAAGATTGAGTTTATGGTTTTAATGGAGTAAATTCCCAAACCACCTTAATTTTTAGGAGTGCATATTTCTTTCTATTTCACCATGGTTTGGTGACTTTTCTCCTTGCTACCTGTCCATAAGAAGTTACTGAACATATTGTCTATGGCTTTTAGGATTGATATTGGGAAAGATAAGTGGGTTACCCAATAGCTGTTGATGGAATTAACAATTGAGTTAATAAGTCGTATTCTCAGAACTCATGAAAGATGTCTAGAGCTCTAAGTTGAGATTCTGGCTTATATTCGATCAAGTAGCTCAGTGTAATCCTTTGCTTTTAATTTAAGTGGAGAAATGACGATGCCTAAATATTTCATTGGGAAATCTTGTAACTAAAATCCTATTAAGGTAGAGATTGATTCCCAAAGATCTGAGGTGCTATTAGAAAGAAAGGTATTATTCTTAAAACAATTGACTTGAAGTCTTGAAGTTCTTTGGAATATCTTCAAAGCTTTAATCATGGTGAAGATGGAATTGGCATCGACTTTCGAAAGCAAAATCACATCATTTGCAAAAAAAAAGAACAGTTAGTTTAAATTTACCACATTTAGAGTAGTATTTGAAATGTCATGCCACAACATTCTCAATGATCTTATGCTGAGTTTGCATCACTAAGGCAAAGATGTATGAAGATAAAGGATCTCCTTGCTTGATCCCTTTGCTACTTGGAAAAAACTGGTAGGTTGTACATTCATCAAGATGTTATGAGAAGAAGTTATCAAGCATTGTTCAATCCACCATATGAATGTTTCTGGAAAATCTATGGCCTGCATAATATTTGTGATGAAGCTCTAATGAATGTTATCATATCCTTTCCTGAGATCAATTTTGATACAATAATTGGGTTTGCTTTTCTTCTTGGAGTAATTGGTAATGAGTTCTGGAAGTATCAGAATGTTATCATCAATTATTCTTCCATGTATGTAAGCACCTTAAGTGTGGTTAATGTGCTTATGAAGAATTCCTTTGAGCCTTTGAGTTATAAGCTTAGAAATGATATTGTATAAGGAGTTGCAACAAGCAATTGTTCTAAAATCAGTGAAGCTATTTAACTCACCGTTCTTTGGTATTAGAGTGATAAAAGTATTGTTGATCTCTTTGAGAAGTGTACCTTTACTAAAGAATTCCTTCACAACTTCTAAAACTATGTTACCGATGAGAGATCAAGTTTCCTTGAAAAAATTGACATTGAAACCATCACTTCCAGGGGCTTTATAAGGGTGGAGAGATGCAATTTTGTCCTCAATTTCCTGGAGTGAGATAGGTCTGACTAATTAGGTTGCTTCTTCTAAAGAAAGAGAGTCACTTAGGATCTTTTTGAGAAATAGTTTGAAAGAGTGTGCATCCGTAAGCTTGCCCATAAGCTCACTGAAGTGTTTATAAGCTCCTTGCATAAGCTGAGTTTGAGAATCAAGAACAATGTTGTTGTGGTTGAGTGAAATAAATTTTTTTCTCGCCTTTCTTGAAACTATGGCCTTGTGAAATGCAGCATTGCTTCTATCTCCATGTTTCATCAATTCACTCTTGCTCTTTATTTAGATAGGGAATAATCAAATAACAGTGCTTGAGAGTAATTGTGTATTGCTTCCCTTGCTTTTGCTTATATTCTTTGATTTCTAGGATTAATGTATTGTAGTTATTGTATAGCTTCCAACTCTCCTCTAGCTATGTTGAAAAGATGGTATGTGTTGTTAATATTGACACCATAAAGTCTTTCAATTTCCTGTTTGATTAATTATAACTTCTACATAAAGATAAATTACTTAGTTCCTCGAATTTTAGAGCTCAATGCATTCCATAAACCTTCCTCAAACCTAGTTAGTTGCATTAGAAATTCATTAAACCTAAAAGGATGGATGGTTATGTCTGCAGTCAGATAAGTAAGAATGGGGGTATGATCAGATAAGTGATTAGCCGAATTTGAAATGTAGGTAGGAAATAGATTCATCCATCTAAGATTTGCCACACTTCTATCCAATTTCTTCTTTATCAAATTAGAACCCGATTGCTTGTTTGTCGATGTATTGAAGTATCATCCTGTGGTATATTAGTGCATTAAGCTTCCTTCGATTAGTATATCTTTTTGTTCTTTAGTTTATGTAATGTTAAAAATATAAATGGTAAAAGTGTAAATTAGAACCTAACGTTTTTACCAAAATACAAGTTATACCCTAATGTTTTGGAATGTTTAAATTGAACTCAAATGTTTACAAAACATTTAAACTAAACCCTGAGTGGATGAAAAATTAGACATAATTAAGTTTGTCTATTTTATATATACACACACTATATTTTAATTTGACATATATTTAATATGACATCCACATGACACAGTAGAACCCATATATTAGATTTAAGTTAAATCTTTATTTTTATTTTGAATTTATAATTAAAATTAATTAAACTAATTTAATTATAATTAATCTGAGTTAACTTGTTAACTTAATTACAATATGATTAAACAAAATTCCTAATTTTTCAAAAAATTCAAACAACCTAAGAACCCTAACTCCTAATTAAAAAACCTACCTCCTAATAAAACCTAATTTACCCCCTCCCCCTACCATTTCCTAATAATTTCCTTGGAAAAGTTAAGGAAACGGTAGCTTCAAAGTTAGATATCTTTAAACATAAAAATGTTTTACTCCATTACTTTTTGGCCAAGACTTCCATTTAAGGTAGTGCTTACGTTTTTATGAAAAGTTATTGAAAACCATTTAGCTGTTTGTTTTTTAACATCTAAAGATGCCCAGAATTCAAATCCATAGTTTAGAGCCATCAACATCCAAATTGTTCATAATAGATAAAGTTAGCTACTTATATCTAACTCACTTGACTCAAAAGAGAACAAAAATAATTCCTTTAAATAACCTTCACGTAGGTACACTATTTTTCATCTAGTTTAATGTCTAGTGCAAAACAACTCTAAACCCACTTTTAATTTGCAATTGTTGCAGGAATAAGGATCTAGGTAATACACTGAAAGCTCTTAACCCAATCTTGAAGTTATTTTTATGTAGTTTCCTTTTTAGGTTTGTGTTTTTATACTAACCCTTAATACAACAAAAATGCAAAAGAAGATCCAACTTGAAGTTATAAACACTTCACCGTCAACAAATGAGAAGATTCCAAAGGTATCTCTTATGTGAAAGAGAAGACTCCAATCTTTAAATGGTCATCAAAATTGAAAGATTTTGAGATTAGAGTTTACTAGAAATTCTATTGGGGTTGTAAAGAGTTGACAGAGGAAATAGGTTTATTAGGAACTAGGGTTCTTAAGTTAATTGAAAATTTTAGAAATTTTGTTTAATCATAATGTAATTAAGTTACTTAGTTAATTATGATTAATTTCAACTAAAATAGTTTATTTAGTTTTAATTATAAATTTATAATCAGCATTAACAAATTTTAACTTAAATATAATATGTGCTCATATGGATGTCACATGACCTAATAGGCCCTATATGTTAGATACAAAATATAATATGTGCCATGTTAGTGCTAACCTGGCACATAAGGTATGGAGACTTAACTTTGTCCAATTTTCATCTATTTAGAGATTATTTTGAGCATTTTTTAAATGTTATGATTTATTTTAAATGCTTAAAAATGTTAAAGTTTAACTTATATTTTGGTTAAAACGTTAAAGTCTAATTTATATTTTCTTAAATATAAATAGAGGAACCACTATCTAACTATCAACTATTTGGGCTACATCTATTAAAGATGACTTAAAGCAAACTAAAACCTCAAGGATACCTGATTTGTTTTCCTTGTTCTGCATAGAAGAATTATACTTATAATAGTCACTCTTTAAGGTTCTCCATCTAGTCCTAATACTACTTAACATTCTTATTCTTAACCCCATTAGCTAGCCTATTGACTTGGTCTATATCCTTATTAAAATCTTTATCGTCTTCCACTTCTTATTTTGATTCTCATAATTCTCTTTGAATTTTGAGGATTCAACCACAACAATCATATTATTACCCTTCTTATGGTTTATCTTTCCCATTTCTGGACACATATCGATATTAACTCATTCACAATCCAGACCTCCTTCCTAGCATTGTAGACTATGTTTAAGAAACTAAATTTCAATGATAAAGAATTTAACTCCTATTAAATTAAGAAAAATATGATATTAGGACCTGACTACCATTTAGCTTATTAGCTATATTTTGCATCTTCATAATGTAAGTTCTAACCTCAAATTCTCTATCTTACATTAATCAAGTCAATATGTGCACAAGTTAACTGACTTAATTCTTTTTACATTTAGTATTTCTCTCCAAAGATACTATGAATCTTTTGGTATTGTTTCTTTAAATGATTGGGAAAATCAACTTCTTCATCACCATGATGCTAGCTTATTCTATCTTTTCTACTTTTGAAAGTGAAACTTCTACTCCACTGTGTTCTTTTGTGTCATAGGTGCAAGCTCTTCCTTAATGAGAGCTGTATTTAAATTAGTCAAACCTGAAGCCAACTTTATATCATTCTTTTAAGCGTAGAAGTTATTCATATCCAAGGTTTCAATAGGCAAATTTGATTGTTCCCAATTATTTCACTCACTTGATTGAAAAACAAGACATCTTTTATAAAAGACCAAATAAAACTCAAAATTCACATTATAAAATTTTCTATGGGCAATTAAATAATGTAAATAAGAGTTTTAAGAAACGATATTACAAATCATTTTCTCCTTTGGGTAAACAATAATTTATAAGATAAAATTATCAATCTCACCAAACTCATATAAGTTATCCCTTTTAGACATGTAACAAATCAAAGTTAAGAGATAAACGATTTAGAAGGCGATAGAACTTATTGAGTTAGCCAAAATTATTTAAAATCACATAAAAATAAAAATCTAGAAATTCCCCTATCTGATCGACCATTTGTTTAATTGGATAAACTATCCAATCAATTAATTAGTCAACTGGACACACTATCCAATTGGTCGACTAGATTGTCGATTTGATTAACCCAACACGCTCTCAAAAATTACCAATATATGTTGCCTTGACAAATTTTTGGTTCGATCTATCAGTTAGGAACTACGTCCAAAATTGAAAAAATGAAAAAAAAACATAATAAAAAGGCCAAAAACTGTAAAGGTCAAGGGAAACATAAAAAATTCAAGAAACATAAGATTTAATCAATAACAAGTTATAAAATCAATTAATATCTGACTTTGGTATAGTTAAGTTATTAACCAATTTCATAATTTACTGACAATAAGCAACTTACAATTCTATGGTTTCAAGCAAATAGAATTAAAATTTAACAAACCTTAAATCTATAGTTTTCTTGTAAAAAATTGTTGACCTATTCAAACTGTGAAATAATTTAGAATCTATTAAAACATATTATGATACCATATGCAAAAATCACTTATATTCAATAAAAGAGATTGAAAGATCATTCAATAGAATTCTATATACCTTAATAATTGATGAGGGAATAGTGGAAAAGTATTAGGAATACTTAAATTAGAAGACATGCTTGGATTTTTTAAGATTATTGAACTACCTATTTAAGAAACCTAAAATTGTAAGAAATTGCCTAACTCTTTTCTTGTCTCTTCTATTATTTTAATTTAAACTATAGACGATATAAACCTAACCTTTTATAAGTCACTCATATATACTATTATCAGAAGACAAGAGAGAATTAGGTTTATTAGTTAAAGGTTTGAGTCTTATCATCAAGATGCTCTAACAGTCCTACATAATAACCATACTATATCATAATCCTATTAAGGAGATGAAGATCATAATAGGATAACATAGAACTATGGGTTTATTGATCTCTATTTGACTAAATTATAAACTAAAATACTAATTAATTGTAATCCAAATAAAAATATTTTAACATTGCTCACTCTCACTAATTAGAAGAAATAATTATGCGTTCAAATCACTTCGTTTATTTATAACATGTCAGGATTTTCATGGTCATTAGGGAAAGAGAACTTTAATATGAATATATGACTCAAATAACATTTAAATGGTCATATAAAATACATTGGAGTATGAAGATAGATTTGTAACTCTTTAAAGAATTTAACTTTGGTGGTTCAATGTTTATGATTCTTGTAATCAACTTTGTAAGCTATCAAGTTTTATAGCAAAGGAGAAAGATAAACTAATCTTGATAGAAGTTCATAGATTCATCAAGTTTTATGACAAAGGAGAAAGGTGAACTAATCTTGACATAAGTTATTAGATTCAATATGAAATACTTACATTTGATTGATTTGGTAAAGTGAACTAATTGAGGCACATACTAGTTGATCTAAGCATCATTTTATAGCCAAAAATAGAGAGAGAGAGAGAGAGAGAGAGAGAGAGAGAGAGAGGTCTATTAAAATTAACAAAATAAGTGAAATCAGTTTTTATAGTAATGCATTTTATTAGTTAGGGCCATATCAATAGTGTAGATTGGATTAGTTTGAGTGTGGACCTAAACCTAATATCATAAATATAATTTTAGATACAATTGAAATAATCCACACAATTTTTCATTAAATTAATACAACAAAAATTTAAATCGATTTTATGTAAAAACCTAAAAGAATTATCATTTCTTCATGATGTCAAACAATATTGAAAATTACAAAAATCATCTTTTTTATTTAACAATTGGATGCCATTGGCTAGACTTGTAATATAAAGGTATTGATTTTGGATTCCATGATCTCACATATGAAGCACTTATAAGACCAAGAACGATAAGAGAATATGATTGGTAAGAGAATATGAAACATAAATTTTCTATTGACTAAATATCATTATTGTGTTTATCATGAAAAAATGAGCATACTGGTGATTTTCCTTTTAAGGGTACAACTCTTAAGTGAAGTGATTTTCAAGTTAAGTCAAATTGGAGGAACATTAGCACTGATTTTCTAAAATCTTTAGGGTGATATTATATGGTAGTAATTGCTTTTATTTGACAGCATCAACTTAACTAGTGTGATTTGTTAATGCTACATTCTTATATTTATATCGAATCTTATTGCCTAAAAAAATATATTTAGCCTTATGTTTCCAAGTCTTTAAAAACAAGTCTAATATATTTATAATTTCTTAACAATAAGAACTACATTTAAATTGCAAAAATTGCAATAATATGAATTCACTTTTGGTTGAGATAACAAAATCCCACACTTATTGTTTTGGATCCTAGTCAAATTAAATGGCTTTTCCATTATGCATGGGTCATCTTTAATCATAATGGAAACAAACTATGTTAGAAATATAAGGAAATATAAAAATTAATGTTTAGTACATCATATAAATAATATAAAGAACCATTTGGTATGACCAAAGGTTCTTAAAAACTTAAGTAGGTACAACTACTTTGTGTATAGTTAAAAGGAGAGGAAATAAAGATTGGATGATTAAATGAGTTTACTTTTGGAAAATAGAGTCTTTGGGAATTTAGTTTGTCTAACTATTTAGGAGACATGTAGTTTGAACCTGACATAAAGATAGTGCAACATAAAGCCACAAGCTGATCCTAACTCATATAATTATGAAACTTCATATCTTCTGACATGTATATTCTCACTTTTACTTTCATTTACTTGCGTACATAATATAACCCTTCACTTTGAAGTTTCATCCTTCTTTTATTCAATATGTTTATTAAGGGGATTTTTCAATTATTAAATCAAATTAAAAACCTCTAAACTTTTGTATAAGAGATTATTCTTCTTTTTTCTAATCTTCCTACATTTAGACATATAAACATATCTAAAGTTCAAAACCACGGTTCTCCTATTTAACATGCAACTTGTTTATTAATACACCAACATATTATTGGTTATATGACAAGATTATTTCACCCAAGATAACCATAAAAACAGAACGTGATAACAATACAAAGGACTTATTATCATATGAAAATAGACAAATAGAGTAAATACATAATGATTTATTTCAACTATTCTTCAAATATTTAAATATCTTAGTCTTTTATACAAAGTGAACTATGAAAATTAGGAGTTACAATTTAAATCTCAGCAATTTGTGTACAATTTGAAAATTATATAATTTTAAATTCATAAATATTAATCTAAATGGAAAGTCCTTTCTAAGACTATTGTCACTTTGAATAGTTAATAGTTCTTTAACATTCATAAGTTTTGTAAGTTTTTCCTTTTTAAGTTATGATTCATTTAAGGGCAAATTTTAAGAAAACACATTACTTTAGAAGTAACAAACTTGGCCCTAATAACTCTCAACAAAGAAGCCTTGTTTTGGAGCTCAAAATCCAAATTTCCACTATATATTCTAATATTAACATAATAGTGAACACAAATGTCCAATATAATTCTAATGAGTAATCATTAAATACTTCAACTTCACAAGCTATTTTACTTAAGCACTTAGGTAAACAAATAATATATCTATAGTAGGGCATTCCCCCACTTACATTTTTGTGGAGCTAATTTATAAATAATGAATACTTTTATAAACTTTTTTATTAACAAATAACTTGTTTTTTTAAGTGTTTCTAATATCGAAAATATAAATTTGAATGAACACTTTGATTCAAGATGAAATTGGTAATTTCAAATTTATAAAAATAAGTATCATGATCTTTAGCATTATTTTATGTAATTAACCCACCAAGAATCCTAATCAAGTTTTAATACTTGGTGGATTTGATATGGATCTTGGAATTTATATTGATCAATTGACTAAATGCACCCTGAGAAAGTTTTTAAAATAATATGTGCAATTAGTCCAATCACATCCCTCGTACAAATAATTAGGTGAAGCAACTATAATGCAATTAAATGATATTCTTTGCATTTTCATGGAAGAACACATGGTCCCATATCCCACTTAAGATCATGTAATGAAAAAGCTTAACAGAAATTGGCCCACAAAAGATCTCCTCAATATATTCATGTGGGTACTACATAATGTGCTTCTCTATACCCTCCAAAGTGGTTAGCGTGGTGAGTGATCTAGTGCCTAAGGGGCAATTAAGTCTAAACCTGGCCTGACTTGACTCAACTCTGCTCGAAGTAAATGTACTTAACCCGAATTGATTGAATTTTAGGTCAGGCTCGGACTTTTTCCAAATCAGCTTGAGCCTTGCCCAAACTTTGAAAGTTATAGGAAAATAATGTCGTTTTGAATAAATTTAAGCAGTGAAACTCATGTCTCTAATAAAAAAACTAAGTTCAATTCATTTGATATCATCTGCATGGCCTTGTGCTTTAGTAAGGTTTTGTGTTTGATGTAAGTTCATTCAAAGGTTTAAAACATATGAGTTATGATTTTTTTTTTGTTCGATTGTTTATAAGATTGTAAATGTTAGTCAATATTACAATTGTAATCCTCTCTATCAAATAAGTTATTTGAATTGAGGTAATGACCATTTATAGATTCTTTGTATATCTTTATTTCCTACTTGGTTGATCGTAAAATTCTTTGTATCTTAGGTGATCTTGACAACACAGGAAAGGATAAAGGATTTGAACGAGAAAGAAGTATAAACGAAAAAGTGATAGAAACAAAAGAAAGGTAGATAATCCGACAAAGAGGACCAATTTTGAGAATAATTTGCTTTCGATCTTTTACTTTGGAACCAAATCAAACTTTTAGTTGGATTAGTTGTTTACTTTGTTTGTGATTATGTTTATGTTTCAAAGTAGTTCAATTATTTTCCTTCAATCCATTCATTTATGCAACTTGTAAGCCAATGCAAAACAATTTTCATCTTGATTTTTCAGCACACATGTATTACTCTTAGTAATCTTGAAATTATTTTTATGTAATGATGATAAACTATATGAAAATTTTAGTTATTAGGGATCATATGCTTCTAATTTTTGCACTTTAGATGTTTTAATATGAAGAATAATAGATAACATGACTAATTAATTGTCGCCAAATATTCATGTAATATTATTATTCTTTAAAAGAAGTTTTATGATTTTATGAAAATAAAATATACTTATGTATTTATGATAATTGTGAATAAATTCTTTTTGTATTTTCTGTTATTATATTGTAATTATTTTACTTAGCAATAGTTAACATTATATTGCAATATGCCGCTCATATAAAATAATATAATATCATTATAAAGAATTAATTTTATTAATTATAAAATTACATAAGTCTTGTTGGTAGAATGAAAATTATTTATAGCTTTTAGATATGCATCAATACCATAATGGCTCTTCTCATGTTTTTTTGGATGGATTTCACCATAAACATAATATTTAGAGAAATTTCATTAATTTGTATGCTAAACAGTAGTAACAACTTAAGTTAAATGACAAATACATTGTTTTAGAAAAGATTACATAAAGGAAGAAAAATAGATTAACAAAAAAAAAACATTAACAAATAGAAAAGTCAAACCAATGGGATTGAAAAACAAGCAAAAGATAATTAAGGTATAGCCATTGAAAAAGTTTAAATATTCTTGCCAATTTTTAACATTTTAAAATAGAAATTTCTATACCATTTTGTGTTTTTATCTCTACTGAAGTGTTAAAAGTTGTTTTTCTTTCCCAAAATTTTAGTAAGTTGATTTATAATCTACCTAAAACTATTCACTGTATTGATTAAATTTTTTATTAACTAGAAATTTCAAGATATACAAAAATTAAAAAATGCATACTAAAGACTTTTTTTTTGTCTTTATTGATATTGTGATAGATTAAAACAACTTAAAATATATCTTATAAGTTATGAATGTTTTGAATATAATAATTATCTCTTAATTATGTAATTTTTTGTGTATCCTGTATTCTTATTTAATATTGAATTATGTTATATACTGTTTTATTTATTATGCAAACTAATAATGAATATCTTCTACTCCACATGTATACCAATTCTTCAACCTAATAATGTTATTTACTAGTTAATACAAATAAACCACTTTAGAGAATTGTAGATGATTATTAAACTTTTCACTGGATAAAAAATAAATTATATTGAAAACATATACAAGTAAAATAGCCAAGACATATATAACTAACAAAAAGAAAATGATGTATCTTAGATCATATGTATGTTGCAATTCATCCTTTTTTAATTCACAAAACTTAAATTAGCATTTTATTAGCTAATCCATAGTGTTAAACTATGAATTAGTACATAGGCATGATAATTTTAATTTAGCCCATTTGAATTGAAATAAATGGACCAAAGTTGAATTGATTGAATTTTGAGTTAAGTTTGAATCTAGAGGTCGACCCAAAGTTCAATCCAAATAGTTTGGACAGTTCGGATCTCCTTATTTATGAAATGATATTATTTTGATTAAATTTTATAAAATAACGTTATTTTAATCTAAAAATTTAAAAAACTTAATACCAAAGCAATGTCATCATTTAAAAAAAATTCAACTTAACCCGATTTTATTCATTGTGATTCCTAAATAAAAAAAAGCTCTTAATGGAATTACCACATATTATTAGTGAAATATATGTAAAGGCAATATTAAAAAAAAAAACAAAATGATTCATCGCTGTGGACCCGTAACTCACAAAATTGTCTCTCGTGTTTATGCCAATCTCCTCTTTCCAGTGACTGGTAATTTGAACCAGGTGGGCAATAAATTTGTAAAATCACCATATGGAATCATTCTTTTATTTTGATTTTCCTATCAATGGAAAACCCTGTCTCTCTTAATCAGTATGTTGCATCGAAGTTTTGAGAGGATCGAGATGCTTTGCAAACTTGGGTTTACACCAAAAAGATGTAGAGTTGTTAGTAACTATCATTTATCAAATTTCTCAAAAAATTGGCCTATGTATTATGCCACAGTGATCTTTAGAACTTAAGTTCACATTGCTAATCGTCAGTCCTTACTTTTGTCCATATCTTTAATTGCATCACATACTTCTTCCTATTCAAAATAAGTGTTGTTTTAGAGAGATTTTAATTATTCGATTATAATTTTACTTCCAAAATTACACTTTAATTTCTCTCACATTCTAATTACACAGATTATATTTTCAAGGCACTTCAACATACAATTAATAAGAGTATATCAAATATTTCATTAATTTTCTTAATAAGTGTGCATCCCTCTAAAACGACATTTATTTTGAATAGGAGGGAGTGTAAGATTAGCCCGACAGCTAATCACAAGCAACCGAGTAGGCAGGAGCGATTGTCTATTTCAAACCATGATAAGAAACGTCTACTGGGAGAATATTGACCCCATATCCTCTATAGCTAGCCCAGGCCACAAAGATCAAGACCTAGCTATATGAATAGCTTTCCAAGACTAGAAACACCTTTCCAATTTTTTCTCCAAGGATTAAACAATTGAAAGCAGGTATTCCTAGTACCTAACTGACCTTGAATTTCTATGAATAGACAAGGACCCTTTTCTGGCTTTTCTGATGGCCAAAGAAATGTAAATGTTGATGGGCATGATCAGAAAATTTTCCTTTCCTTTTTCTTTTCCTGGTTTGGGGCATGCATGCATGTTCACGCATTTTTATCATGCAAATGCAATAAAAAACCTGACAAAGAATTAGCTCAAAATTTCAAAGCAATGACCAAGGCTGCTTGTAATCTTTTCCCTGGTTTTTATGTCCAATCGAGTTAAAAGGGGAAGAAAGACAACGACATTAACAAAGAAATATACCACCCCACCAGACTAAAATATACAAAATCAAATAATAAACTAATGTTAAGATAAGGGATAGTACCGCGTCTACGGCTGATATATATCAGTAGTTCAATTGGTTTGATTAATAACCAGTGCTATCTTTTTCCACACCAGACCTTTGTGGAATATCAACAGTTCACTCCTCTAGAATTCATAGTATCAACTTGGTGTGAAAACGTACATGTTAATATCTAAAACTTCATTGAAGTTAAACTGAGTCACTAGCTTCACAAACCAATGGAGCATTGATTTCGTATTTATGCACATCGCAAGGATCACTATTCAAATGAAAAATGATGTAATGATTGTATTGATAATGGCAGAGAGAAGGAAGAACAATTTTTCAATTTAAATACAGTTAGTGGCTAATATTGTGGTTGAAGGAAAAAGAAAAAAGAAATTGAGAGAAAGGAATAACAAAAGCACCTTGATGGGGTCCCATCCCATGTCTCCTTTGTAGACCCATAGATGTGATTTTCAACTTTCCACCATTGCATTACTTCACCATTCTTCTTCCATCTCTCCTTCTTAGTTCTCTGCTACCTAGAGCTTGTCCCCACACTTTTTTTTTTTCTCCATTTCTTGCCAAATTACCCAAGAATTTTCTCTTTGCAAAAACGCCATAATCATCATGTCAGGAGACAAGACTAAAGATGCTGCTGGAGGATCCTCGCGATCCGTTGTCGATGATCATCATCAGCAACCTCCTTATCAACCTCAACCAGCGGCTCCATTGAGCAGGTACGAATCCCAGAAGCGGCGAGACTGGAACACTTTTGGTCAGTACTTGAAGAACCAGAGACCCCCAGTTCCACTTTCTCAGTGTAACTGCAATCATGTGCTTGACTTTCTCCGGTATTTGGATCAGTTCGGAAAAACTAAGGTTCATCTACATGGGTGCGTCTTTTTTGGGCAGCCAGACCCTCCTGCACCTTGTACCTGTCCATTGAGACAAGCTTGGGGAAGTCTCGATGCCCTAATTGGACGTCTGAGAGCTGCTTACGAGGAACATGGAGGATTACCTGACACCAATCCTTTTGGTAACGGAGCAATTCGGGTTTATTTGCGTGAAGTGAAGGAGTGTCAAGCCAAAGCTAGAGGTATTCCATACAAGAAAAAAAAGAAGAAGAAGAATACAATCAAGCAGGTTATCAAAGACGATGCAAACCCTTCGATGCAGTTATCAGCTTAATCAAGTAAGGCCCTTTGCTTCTCCACATAATATGGTAATCTCATCTCTCCATATTCAAGTGTATATGTTATTTCTCTTTTGATGACTTACTATGAAAATTTCAGTTCATATAATCTTTTAAATTAAAAACCTTTGGGTAATAAATTTCCTTTCACAGTAAATCAATCAGACTGCTGTCTAATTACTGCTTGAAAATGGGGTATATTTGATTGACAAGTTAGACTATATACTATCTGGTACAGTGTTCTGGACGAGAGAAAGTATCAAAGAGCCGTGTACACCAGATTAGAATATAATTCAAGGATTTAGAACCATTGTTGCTTGCGAATGGAGACTTGGTTTCTTCCATATAAACCTAAATCCATTCCTCAAAACCCTAATCTTTCTATTACTTCCGGATTCTAAGAGTAGGGAAGGGAGGGAAGAAATTAGGGAAAAAAATTTTCACATCCGTATCTTTCTTGGGAACTTTCAACTGAAGAGATGTTTATCACAAACCAGTAGAAGAATGGCCCTCTCTCTCTCTCGCTCTCTCTGTCTCTTTCCCTCTATCAGTTTATATACATCAAGCACAAGAAAGAATATCTACCTGATTTCCAAATTAAAATATGGGTCACTTCTTTACTTTTCTCCTAGATTATTCCTTTTGGTGATTCTCTGCGATTTTCTGCTCCCCATGAATGGTGTCGGGTGATGTGTCATTCGTTGCATGCATGGAATTTTCTGCACATTGACGTGAGATTTAACATGCATTCTTATGTAATATTGCCCTTTGTTTGAATAGAGTCCAAAATTGTAGTGCTCTTACCACCCATTTCTTTGCTTATATCTGGAACCAAAGCCTATACGTTGTTGAATATATAAATACTTGTTCCATTTTCACCATATCCAATTGGTATCTTTTCTTAGTTTTGAATTCTAGGTGGACAAATTTATAAAATCATAATGCATTGAAGGAAGTTCCTTCTGTGACTTCAATGTCCTACTTAGTTTGTCTGATTTCCAGTTGCTTTACCTCTGAGAGTAGGGTATCTCTCTGACATATATAAGTTCCTGATACATGTCATGATTATTTTTTTCGTTTATCCCGAGACAAAGTTTTGAAATCAAAGTTTCAAATGGCAGAAGATTATACAACTATTATTTGTTGTTGCAACTGATGAAACATAAGTGATTTCAAATCACAGTTGCTTTCCATAACTTTTGTTAAAATAATCACAAGTACAATATTATAATCACGATTTTAAATTATAGTATGCAACTATGATTGCAATCGTAACTTTAAGGTTGTAGTGCAAATCCTTATTACAATTTACCACAATTGTGATCTTATTTATCGTAATTGTATTTATATTTTCTGCAATTGCTTCAACCATCCGAATTCACAGTCCACAACTTAGGTGCAATCATGATATGGTGCTTAAAACTTTGACTTTACGTAAGTGTTAAAGAGATAGGAAACTTCTCAAATTTTGGTCTGTAACTTCGTTATTCAGCGCTGTGTGCTCTCAAAATCGATAGAACGCCCTGCATAGTATGTATTTCCTACAATTTGCTGTCCTGAAACTGGCATACTGCTGATATCTTTCCTCTTTCTCTCATATTGTTTATAAACCTCTTAGCATTGTCTCTATCAATTTGGATATAATCCTTAACTTGCTTACCTGTTAGGTTCCCCCTGAAGAGTTTCATTAAAAGAGTGAAACAAAGAAGAAGTCTATGTCTTAATAAAGAGAGAAAAATGCATTGGAAGTTTTGGTGTTTGTCATGATGGTGGCATGTACTGTCTAGAATCAAGAAAGTGTTTCCTTAGAAGATGAACTGAATTAATTGCACGAGAGTTCATTGACATTTCTTGCATACATATATTATACTCCAGAAAATCTGCTTGTGTACTACAAACGATTTTGTAGTGACTTTAAGCATATATACCGTTGATTCACCAATAGGACGGGTTTCATCACCTGAGGAATTCATGAGTTGTTTGTTTGCCAATTGTAAATTGATTGTGAAAGAAGACTGCAAGTTCACTAGGTTGTGTTTCCAAATCATAGAGGAGTATATATAGAAGAAAATTAAATATCTAGCTACTAATTGCTTTGCTTGTTAACTTATCAGATCAAAGATAATGTTGATTAGCAGAACCTGTGGAATAGACATGATCAGTTCTCTTAC
>JAOSBK010000002.1:39045638-39056106 GCA_027568895.1 Erythroxylum shatona
TAATTAAAATTATTTTATTTTTAAAATAAATAATTTAAAATTTATTATTTATAAACTAATATTTATTTTTAAATATATTTTAATTATTAAATCAAATTTTATCTAAAATTTATATATTTTTAAAAATATAATAATTAATTTTATAAATTTAAATTAAATTAAGTTATTTAAAATTTTAATAATAATTAATTTTAAGTAATTAAATTATTAAATATGTAATATTAAATTAAAATTGTTTTAAGAATAATAATTAATATATTAAATAATTAAATAATATATTTATTATTATTATATGTTTTTGTTTGGTTGTTTTCTCATCACAAACTCTTGTCATAAATTGTAATAATTAGAAAGTTAAGGATTTTTATTGTTATTTTTATTTAATTTTTAATGTAATTATTATTTATTATATTATAAAATTGTAATATTTCAAATATTTTGAATTGTTTTTAATTTTATACTTGTATGATGATAATTATCTTTTTCATATTAATTGTAATTATTATTTATATGTGAAATATCTAAAAATTATTATTATTTCGTATTAATTGTTGTGATTATTTATTATTATAAATTTTGGAAACATAGTTGATGTAAACTTATAAATTATCCAGTATAACAGTACAATATGATAATGTATTTTTTATCAATTTCTAAAAAAATAAGAACTATTTTATAAATTTAAAAAATTATCTGAAATAATATCCAGTATTGACCAATATTAATACTGTTCTATATTAAAATCCAATCAAAAACTAAATTGAGTACGTATTAGCAACATTGCTCCATATCTGCATTCCAAGTACTTGAATTTGTGGGAGCTTGCACGCCTGCCATCCCAATAGCATATATACCACACGAGTGGGTTTAGGCAATCAAACAGGTACACTGTCCCTGTCCGCTCCTATTTGGATCTATTTTAGATTAAAACGAAATTGGGGGTTGGCACTTGGCAGTGAGTTGGTGAGCTTCCACCTTCTAGGCTGTTGCTCTTCGGGTTTTTTGCCAAATTCTGCTGCCATAGCTTGCCTATATCTGGCATGCACCGCACATATAATATACCAAACCTCTCACTCACATAAGCTCTGGTGTGCTCGCAATTCTGTCATCGTCATCACTCAGTTCGAAATTTTGCAATAAAGTAAGATTTAGAAAAGTCCGATAGTATGCAGCCTTAATGACTATTAAAATTTTAATAAATGAGTGAATTAATCTCATTAACGCAATTTTCGTGATAAGAAAAAATAAAAAGTTCAACTCACGTAAGTCACTCTCTTTGTTATTTTTCATCCTCTAACCATTTCATTGTAACAACTAACAACAACAACTCAATAATAATTTTGTTAAAATAAGAAATTTGAAAAATATAATAATACAGTCATTTTATATCTACAAATGTGAGTAATAAGTATGTAAGAGAGAAGGAAAAAGAGAACAGATCAAATATAGAAAATATGAAGGGAAGAAAAGTGGAAAGTAGAAACAGAAGGCATATACAAAAGTAGAGGACTGGGCAGTGGCAGCCTGAGCAATCACTTTGGATTAGATTACATTCCAATGATATCAAGTACTGTCAAACTTTTCATTGGCCCCATATTGGTAGGGACCCGGACTCCCACAACATTTTGCATAGGATTAGGATTTTGGAACATGGGCTTGTTTCCTGCTTTAGTGCGTATAAGTGAAAAAGGTCAAATACTACTGTTTAATACCTTTACAGGTGCTGTGGGCAGGCACCTCCTACGGCTACAATCATCATCATCATCATAAAACGAAATGCTTAAAGACAGACACTTGCAGCTGAACCAACCCACTTGCAGTCGTTGTTGCAAGCTCAGACATACTACATATTTGAATTTAATTAATTTATTATTCTATGGTGGAAAGCTGTGTGGGGACTCCTTGGACTCACTGTGTGGGGACTCCTATTCCATCGACCTCAAAGTGACTTTGAACATCTAATAAAATATCAATTGATTATGAACAGACGAAGAGATGACGTGAGGTCTGTCGCGGTTGATGGGCTCTACCTAGAAATGCAACACATCCAATTTTGCTCAATTGCTGTATTCCATTGATCATCTTCACCTCTCTGGATCTACCTTTGTCATGCTAACGATTAATAGAAAAGATATACAGAGAAATTATTTTTTATTTACAAAAAAAAAGGAGAAGAAAGAGAGAATCAGTTGGTCAAAATGGCATTGATTCAATCCTTAGGGTAAATCCCAGGATTCATGGATGAAATTGGCAGCTTCTTCATTTATAAAAGAGCCATCTACCAACCCTTTCCCCGTTTTGAGATTTTTAAAGATTTCAGATAGGTGCAATAAATGCGTGTGGTTTCAGGAAAAGAACTGAGCAATAATGCATTAGGTGCACATGTGCATGATCATCCTTTTATAGAGAGAGTGATGTCAGTTAAGTTACTAAGGAAGATCATCATCCACGTTATTCCCACTTAAGCTACCACATATGCACTTTGTTTTCTCATAACAACAGGCAGAAAATTTAAAAAAAAAAAGAAGTTACCTGTTGATGCAAAACAAAGTACCAAGTGAATCGATATGTTCCTCAATGCCACTCTCTTGTCTGCCATGTTACAAGTGAAACCAACAACCCAAGAAAACTGCTTTAGCTCCTTACACAAACTCATATCTTTCCATGAAATTCTGGACTTAAATCAAGTTCAGAACAGTTCCTCATGTAACCATATATGCCATACCAAAACCCCATCACAACTGCTTGTAAATTATAATAGGCTCATCATCTCCATACTCAATCCCAAACCTTGAACCCAACTTTTCATAGTTTCTTTATTTGCCTATATATACACTAGAAGGTAAATTGTAAGAGAAGGACGTAGATATAGGAAAATTGAATAACGGATAAGATTGAATTTTATCACAAAAAAGAAAAGAAAAAGAAGGCATAGCTCATATATGTCGACCCTTCATGCTAGGCATCGTTTTGTGACTCGCATATGCTCTCTAAATGGGGTCTCCACACCCCAACACGTCCTCTTCTTCGATCTCTCTGAGTTGATATTTTCTCAGACAGTATCTCGCTCAAGTACTGATCAGAAACGAGAAGGTTTGTGGTCACCGAAATGGGGTTGCAAACGTTACTGCTCAAACTGTTGCTTCTATCCGTTCCAGTACTTACACTGTTGCAACTCTCTCTTTTTTTCCTTCTAGTGCCAGAACCTCTCGAAGATCGAGTCTTTGTGTCTGGCTTTGGTGGAACTGGCATGAGAAAATAGATCTTCCCACGTTGTAGCTCTGCATCCGGTGGTACTACAACGATCTTCGGGACCACGCCATCATCAGAAGGTGAAGAGGGCTTCTTCAAGACGTGTTTAGGGTGTGCTTTCATGACTTCACTTGCACGAATTGTGCCACTGATCTCTTCTACACGTCCATTAGTGTGTACTATTCGTATCACGTCCAAAGCTCCACATGGTAGAATGCAAGAGATACAACATCTAATGGTGTTCTTCATGGTTATGTTCCTTCTCGCTGTCTCTCCTCTATCCTCTTTCTATGTGCCTATGAGCGTTCATGGGGATAGAATAGGGGAGGAAGAGTAGTTGAAAGGGGAAAGGAATATGAATTGAGGAGAAAGAGAAAAGAAAGAGAACGGACTTTCTTTTCTTAGCTTTGGCTAACTATCACACTAGAGATAGGGAGAGGAAGAGCAAAAGTGGGAATCAATCACTTAAAGAAAGGATTTTTGTACCAAATGATGTGCTTATTATCCTTTTTTTTTTCATGATAGCATTTCTCTTTCTCTTTCTCTTTGTGTTTATATTCTTTTTTTTCTCTAGCTTTTGAGTGTGTTGTGTTTGTGGGGAAGAGGGAATTAAAAAGCTCATGACTTGCTTAAGATGAAATTCATGATCATGGCATGAATAATTGCACCTCACTCTGTACTTCGGCTTTCGAATCCATCATTTAGGGGCCCTCCCATCTCTCTCTCATTCACGGAGACCGAGTTCTATAATTTTTGGGTGGAGGGGTTCAGTTTTGGCAAGGCTGTGGGGTAGGGGAGGGAAGGTGGGCTTATGGGGAATACATGTTAGTGTTAGCTTACGATTGGTAGTGCCAAGTAGGCTCAAACAAGACCCTTTCGCAATGTGGGACATCAAAAACATAAGTTTCAATCATTCTAAGACGTGTGTCAAGAACATGCTGAATCAACCAATTGATTAGGCGGAGAGGCAATTGGGTGGGGTCGGGAGAAAAGTAAAAATGGCATTGGCATAAGCATTGTTTGGAGTGAAGAAGCAAGTTAGGGGAGTGGGGGAAACAGGGCAAGGAGAAAATTCTTCTTTTTAGGTTTGCGATCTTTCAATATCCCCAAGCAACATCATGTGGGCTGGTGGCTTTCATTCGAAAGTGAGGTATGATAGGCTTCTTTTTACTTTCCCTTTTTTGGCCTTTTGGCTTGTCAAGTGCTTTGACTCTAACCTATGCCAAGTAATTAATGTCTACTTTTTCCCAAATTCCAACAAGCTCTTCTTTTTTTTTTTCACCTCAAACAGTACAAAGCTAAGCTTCCTGGGGGAGCTTGGTTCCTGTGTTTATCTTGTATATTATTAATCATTGAGTCAAACATTGCATAATGTTAAATTAGAAAATCTGGCTTCAAAACTCATCCATCTAATTGTGTGATTGATTTGATGTTTATGTTTGACCTGTGGACCAATTGAATTGTCTTATACAAGGTAGTTAAAACTGTTTAAAAGAGGCTTGATTTCATGTTAGATCTTGGAGTAATGTCCCATCAAGGCATGGTCCAGCCATTAAATGGTTCAGATGTAGATATTAGTGCGCAGCATGTGAATTATAGGAGAGAAGGGTCCATAATTTTGATTGAAGTGAATTGAGTTCAAACAGTTAAACGAATTGCTTTCTCACTCGTTCAAATCACCATTTGGCAGATTCTAAGATGAGGGTCTCCTTGTAATCAGTATGTTTAATCAGTCCTTTTTCTTCAATATCTTTCCAACATTTTGCAATTTGCACATTCAGGCTAAACGAAAACTCTTATTTGTGAAAATATATTTACCCTTCCATCCAGATTCAAAGGCATTTGAAACAAGGAAAGTTTCCTGGCGCGATTCCTTATTAATAAATATTATATAACATACTAAAATAAATTTAATTAATTCATCTTTAAATTTTATCTAATATTTAATTATTATTAGCAATAAAAATATATCTATATTGAAATTAACATCTATACAAATTTTAGTTTTGAAAAAAACGGAAGCTAAAAATAGAAAACAAAAACTAAAAATTAAAACAGAAAATAGAAGTAAAGCCAAGTGACCCAAAAAAATATTGCTTTTAAACGATCTTTTTATTTCCAAGAACTTATTTTGGTGTATAAAAATAATATTTCAAATATGAGTTTTATTAAATTTTCATTGATGCTAAAATAAAAATAAAATATTGACAAGTTATTGCTTTGGACAAATAAGATCATTTTCTAAAGAAAAATATCTATTTTATTTTAATTATAATATAACCATAGATAATTTTATGGATCTTCTTTTCATATTGTTAAATAACAAGGAAAGATTAAATATTGATGTTTTAATATGTTAATTGTGAATAGTTATATTATGTTTAACAAATATTAACAAAGTTACTACTATTACCAAATTCATGCCTAGAAACATTGATAAATTTGACTTTGCTTTTACTTTTTTAATATAAAATCATAGCAATTTAATGTTATATATATACACTATCTTGATATTAATGATGCATATTTTTACAATTATTTGGAATAAAAATGAACTTATTAAAGGATTTAAACAATTTTTACTTTCAAAAGCTGTAAAACTTAAATGAGTAGATGTGTACAAGAACAAAGTTTTAGGGGGTGTGCAAGAGCATACTTTGAGCGAGTGTGTGCAACGACAAAGTTTTAGTGGGAGTCTCGAAGTTCTCCAAGCTCTAGTGGGCATATTCAAGCTCTCTAAACTCCAGTGGGTAAGTTGAAGTTCTCCAAAGTACCAAAAGAAAATTTCACATTTTGGTATTTCCATAGATCTTAACTTTGCTCAAAGTAACCCAGTGAGTTGGCGTAGGTAGTACATGCCTTCGTTGTTTAACCAAGTGGTTGGAGGTTCGATCCCTACATTTGAAAATGCAGCAAACTCCTGGGCTAGCTGTAACCCTCACGTGTTTGGGATGTTCCCGTAACAAAGGGATTAGTCACTGGGACCGCCAATGAATACCCTGGGGCTCCAAAAAAAACTTTGCTCAAAGTGTTGTGAAGGAATTTCTTTTTGTGGTTAAATTTGCGGACGATAGTTAGACCAATAAATCTGCTAAACTTGTCATTTCATAACCAATTCTTTTATTTGGGGTTCTAAACTAGAAGCATTATGATTTTTTTTCCTGTATATTATCGTAATAAGAGTGTTAAGTTGCTCTGCAAGTAATATCAAGATGAATAGGCAACATATGGCCAAAACAAATTATATTAAGTAGATGTTCTCGTATGACAAAGCACAACATCTTTTTAGATAATAGACCATAACATAATAATGAGTTCCCATCAAACGACATATGTTAAGATTGTCAATTGATGAGTAACCTTCCAAACGGGGGTTTCAAACTAGTAGAGTTAGAGATTATTTCAATAATTTGTATTTTTTTTAATGATTGGGATGGAAAGCCAACCAAAATAATTCATATGTTATTGATTTATGTCTTAATTAATACTAAAGATGAATCTTTTAGCAAGTATTCCATGTTTTGTTCTTACAATTTGTTGAGTTACATACTATTTACTTAGTGTTAAGCGACCATTTCACCACAATAGCTTAAGCTATTGTGTGAGGCCAACTCAATTGGTTTTATATATTCTCTAACACTTAGGTTACATTCAGAAGTGTAGAATGGGAATTATATTTATGTTGCTAATTATTTGTCTAATTATTAATATAATTAGATTCCTCACCGAATTTAAAGGAATTGTGACCTTTTTTTACGAATGTCCAATTTTATGGGTATTTGTAAAGAATTGCAATTTCAAACAACTTCAAACTAAATTATAATGATATGCTTATAATTCCAATTATTTGGTCCAACCATAACCTTTTTGTGTTAAATTCTTTGTATGATGATGTTGCTTGATATCCATTACTTATTACATGCATAATTTCAGTTGTAATTGGAATTAAGAGTGTATTATAAATGAGTATTGTAATAAATTATGCGATGGCTTAAGTTTGTCTCATACTATTTAAATAGGAATTTCAAGTTATGTGAAAACTAATTTTCTAGTCACTTTTAAATCAGTGTTGAAAAGCAGTGACGACTATAAGTATTATTAACTCCTTACTTTTAATCGAATTATGTAACTTTTTATTCTTATTTAAAAAGGCCTGCTGTGCCTTAAGTTTCCTTTCATTATAATTTGATAAAGACAGACTTTAGTATGGAAACTTATATGTTTAAAATGTTTATATGTTGTTTCTATGCTTATAGTTAGAACACTTGATGTATACTCAAATCCAATTAAGAGAGATGATCTTATCTAGTAGGATTTATCTATAAAAGTGGAGGTTATTAATATTTATTATATAATGGGGTTATGTTTATTAGTAGAACATAATATTTTTTTTTTGGTATAAAGTAGTAGTATTTTTTATAGATTAAAGTAGTATTTATTTTATAATAGACTTATATTTTTCTAAAATTTAGAGATTTAAGGAAGTCAAGGCAATACAACTGGGTAAATAAAAGGCCTTAAAAAAAGTTGCTCGAAAACTAAATAAACTAAATAAAAGCATTAAAATTGCTAACATAGATTTCTAATCGATCAACGTATCAAATTGAGCAACTGAGATTGTTAATATGAGTTAAAGACATGTTCAGTAGGGAGATAAGATTCAATTAAGAGGTAATATCTATGAAAATTTGGTGTTGAAGCTTGAAATTCCTCCATCATTAGTTAAATTCTATATTTTTTTTAATCATTGAGTTGGCTTTGATATACACTTTGGAGGCCAAGCTGATTTTTGTGATCCAGTTTAAAGTTTTGGAGATGAAAATACATTGGTTCAGAGATTTCACTTAAAAACCTCTAGGGTTTCTTTCTCTTCAAACCACATATACACCATAGCTAAAGGCAAACTTTAAGATGTAAAAGTGTCCTTTTGCTTAGATCATCTAGTTTTTAGCCTATTCTATAATTTTTGGTCATTCTATTTCTAAGCAGAAGCTGTTACACAAACCTTGAATGTGATTCCATAGAGCTGAGGAGAATTAACATTGAAAGAATAATTTTTATTGGATTATGGGGAACACTTATAAAGTTGAAATATGAGAGAGCCTCCTTTGCATCTTTAACAGTAAGCTATAAGATAAACATTGATTTTGGTAAGTTGAATTTGGACTAGACCAAGTCAAAACAACTAGCCCTCTCGTTGTGTTTCCAAGTCAAAACAACTAACCCTCTCGTTGTGTTTCCTAATTGCTTCCAAAAAATATATTTGTTTATAAATCTTCTTAATTTATTCCTTAACCATATTATTTAATTAAATGAATTAAAGTTTGGTTTATAAATAGGGAGGTTTTTTCTAGTAAAGGAGAAGCCTAGGATGTATCAAATCTAGTCTTCACCTTGGATTATCTTTTCACTCTAACTTTATCAAGTAGATTAATTCTAATTGAAGCCAACTTAGATCTTTTGTATAATGCTCCCAAATCACACTAATTTTCATACCATAACAATGTATCATGTCCTTTCCTAATTAGCTATTTAATTTCTTAACCAATTGAGTCTTTCATCTTTAGCATTTGAACAAGAGTCCAAGAGTACTCTTTACTAGTTTTCAAATCTAAAAGCACCTATTAGCTAAGTAGTGAATATGCATCCAATTAACCCAAATGAATTCTTTATTAGTGAAAAACCTCTATGTCCTTTTGATAATGAGCATCTTATTTATGGCTTTGATAGGAACAATCCTTAATCTCTCTCTCTCTTTTAGGTAATAAAGGTGAGTTGATTTAACTTTAAATATTGTAGACTTATTTACATCTGTTGATCAAAGAAAATTTTTGATGATTCTCTTAGTACACTTGATTAGGTTCTTTGAGAAGATTAAATGAGAGCTTTAGTAGATGTTCAAGTTGCTAAGTACTAAGGAGATGAATTGAAGCCTCCCACCATAAGAAGGGCATCTATTTTGCTAGTAACTTATCCATTTCTAGATATCCTCTAGCAAAGGCAGACAAGTCTCTATAGGTAGGACTTTTAGTGGTGATGGAAACTCTAAGGTATTTGCAAGGTGCTTATAGGGGTTAAAGATAAGACATATTTGAGAGAATATCAACTACATTCTAAAATCATATATATAAAGATATAAAGCTTGCTTTGCTAGTGCTAGTTAATAAGCTTGAGAACTTGGAAAATGATTGAAATGATGTCATGAAGATTTACATTGAATGGGGGTCTACTATACTAAATAAGAGGAAATAATTTGCAAATGTTAAGTTAAACAACCTAAACTCTTTACTTATGTAATGTTAATCAAATTTACCATTAACTTCAACATTGTGGGATATAAGATTTATAAGTACTTAATGTGATATAGATGTGTATCATAACCAAAATTATGCTAAATATCACTAAGTAAGTACACCTATCATTCTTATAGGATAATCTTAATGAATATGGGTGCCAATCCTATGAGAACTACTGGCACTAGCACTAAAAATCTTTTTGTTAACTAATCTAATAAATAAATGATCGAATTATAGAAAAATATTAACAAAGTTGAAAAAACTAATCTAAAATAGTGAACAAAAGTAATGGACAAGAATTGAACAACCAAATAATAATTAAGATCTAAATGTAGAATTCTCCTAAAACCTTTATATACTTGAATTTAATGATTAAACCTAGTTTCTTATACTAATAAAAATTCTAAAGTTATGGCCATACTCTTTCTCAAGAAATATAGGTCATATTCTTAAGTCAATTGTTAAAATCTCTTTCTCATTGAAACTCTTAAGAATGAATTAACTTGTTATATAAATTCCCTTGATAGATTTAACTCTAACTTAAAAGATTTATGTGGTCTTATATTTAAGATTATATGTAACTCTATTATGATGCCATAATCTATTCTTACATAAGATATTTGAATCCCTATATATGAAATATTGTTGGGACCCGATCAGGAGACCGGATCCCAACCGGAAAACAGAACTAAAGTGGCCGAAATCAAAGTGAATTCAAAGTGGATAAATCGAATCCGAAGGCAATTCGATTAACAAAAAGCTGAATCAAAAGACAAAGCGGAACAAACGGCGAAAACAAATAGTAAAAGCGAAATCAAATCGAATGCGAATCGAGTCACAACAAAAGCGAAAGCCAAAGCAAATGAAATGAAACGTGAAAGCGGAATCGAATCGAGTGACATATTGCGGAAAGAAAATAC